>LT727909.1:400112-543447 GCA_900157175.1 Oithona nana | reverse complement strand
TTTTGGTGACACTATTGTCTTTTGCTATGAAAACTTTCAAATGTTATGTTACTTACGTGAAGTGCCATACATTTTTACGCAATACTTTGCTGGAACACGTTCTTTAGCCCACGTCGTCGTACCATTGGGGCCATTGATAAGCACATTTTGATTTACCCTACAGTCTTGTTTCTCATAAGAGTTCCAATCATAATTGGTATAGTTATCAATACCTTTGGACAAGGTTTCGTTGAAGACACAATCATCGCAGACAAAACAAGCAATAGAATCAATTCCTAAAAAGTTATCTTGTTCAAATGTTTTCTTTCTATTCTCAAATTGGACAATAGTTACCTGGAATACCAATGCATAAGAAGGCAAGAAACGTGCAAATCAAAATGAATTTCTCCATTATTGTTGCCTGCGTTTGGTGACTTTGTATCTATTGTAAACAACAAGATTCACTTGTCACTAACAACTAAAGTACTGGTCTTACAAGTTAAATTTTGTCTATACAGCGTAGTTATTTTGTGCTAGAAAATACGGGATATCCGCATTCCGCAATAGCTCGCTTCGCTCAAAAAGTAAAAGGGAAACTTTGTTGGTGACTCTGGAAAGAAGTCAAGGTTAAAAAACTATTAACTTGCAGTTTTGTTCTTTTCTTTCTGCTCGCAGATGAGTTACGAGGCTGTAGGTGACTACTTGAGCAAGACAAATCGTAGTCCAGGTCAAAAGGTTTCAAGCAGCTCAACCTTTCTTCTCCAACAAATTGCAAAAGAAGAAAAGACGAAGGAGCAAAAGAGCTCCTCCTCGCCGGAAGAAATTAGTGTTGAACGAGTTGAGCAAATCCCCAAAAAGCTTTTTGGAGAAGAGGTCAACAAAGAAATCGATTACGTCAAAGATCTCCTGAAAATGCAAGTGGAAGAGGAGTCGGATGTTGCAGGTACATCAGGGTTTCCGTCTCAATTTAAGCAAATTCTACAATATTTGCGCGAGCGAAGCGAGCGCACTTTACATCTTCAATTTCCTCATTGATTCTTACCACTATTTTCAAAAGATAGAACATTGTCTTCAAATTACTAAAAAAACATTAAAAGAAAAATAATTGTTGATCTTACGCTCGCTTTGCTCGGATAAATAAACTAAAATAGGAAATCGACATTTTAAAATCCAAATACGTAAACTCTGTATCCGGCAGGTTCGATAGAGAATGCATTGCCGGACATCCTCAAACAGCTGGAAAAGTCAATAGAAAGAGACGAGGAAAAAGAATGGGAGCAAGAGTACCTGCAAGCCAAGGCTCGAATGCAAAAGCAAAAAGAAGCCGAAGAAGCCAAGCAGCAGAACCACCACCGCAAGAAAGCAGCAGCGGTACTCCGACAAACAGCAAAAGTGTTGCAACAACCAAAGAAACGTAGAAAGAAAACCAAGAAAATTATGTAAAAATAAAAAGTTGGCTACTATCGTGGGGGGAAAAACTCCTGCCCCCAAGTGTCAAGTTGCCTATCTAGCTTGTCATTTAGGACAGTTGCTACAACTGTAAGCTACCTTAGCCATTACTTTATTTCTCGGGTCATAAGCAACATTTGGCACTAGGAGAATTTGCTAGAGGAGCAAACAGGCTGATGCAGGTCAGTCTGTTGCACGTCATTACACAGAGCCAACATCGGTTCCTATAAAAATGGCCCCTCACATCAAGGAAACCATATCATCATGATATGATAGAGAATACATTTTTTTGTTAGAAAACTGTATTGCAATACATCATCTTGCCTTGTTGTTTACTGCCAGATATCCTTTTTTAAGCAGTTTTCCATTTGTCACAAGCAGCAAAGTTGCCTCCTCAGCATGGCATCCAAACTTTGCTTGCGCGATGCTATTAAAATTCTGTGGCTTTTTAAAGTAGGAAACCATGACTTTTACTTTTTTGAATGATTGATGGACTCTTGGAAATGACTTCATTGGTAAGTCCCACCCATCCATCAACCTTTCTTTAGGGTTAGAAAAACTCGCGCGAGAACGAAAATTTGGATCTGAAGAAGTAGTAGGAGATGCAACTACCATTGCAACCCCTTGAATTATTCACATTCTTCAGGGGATCGATCTGCTTATCGAAAGGAGTTGCTATCTTGAGGAGATATCTGAAGAAGAAGATAGCTTGGCCAAGAAGTGTTGATCGAGTTTTTTCCTCCTCCATTGAATTTAGCCCAAAATGCACGTTTGGTAAATGCACCCTAAAGAGGGGACGGGGCAAATGGTGCTTTCTTGACTGCTTTCTAAAACCTTTTTTTATTGTTGCTGTTTCCCAAAATCAACTGATTATTATGCAATTTTCGCTAAAAATAGGGGAAGGAAGGGAAATGTCTCCTTCTCGCGCTTCTTCGGCCATTGACAACGAGTGAGCAGATAAAGGGGGAAAATCCCCGTGTAATGGAAAATTGGAAAGCCTGCCTAGATGGTGCTAGTGCTACTCTCCTTCTCTTAAAAAGGAGAAGGAGGAGAGAATTTTCATATCTCATTTTTCCTGCTCTGCTCGACTCTCCTGGGCTGTCTAATCGTCCGAGAAAAGGGATTGAAAGTCCCTTGACTTGTCACATTCATTTGGAGGCTCAAGTCTCAAGTCCCAAGGGAAGGAGCAAAATTGGGTGCCTTTAATCAATGGCTTTGATATGCCTGAGAGGAGCATGAAGACGAGCAGAGGAAAATAGGCCTCAATTTTGTGTCCACAGGGTGATTGAATGAAGTCGTAAAAAAAGAAGAAATGTGCAGCCTTTGCTTGCAGCCTTTGCTGCCTGGCTGATAAAGGAAAGTCCTTTTTGGGTGGCTCACACTGGAGTAGAACTATATTTTATGTTTAATTACACAGAAATTGAATTGAATGTTCTTCAAATTGCATTTCTTAACTATTAACGATATTGCCAATGTTCTCTAAATCCTAGCAAAATAAATCTTCCAAATTCAAATTCAAATTGTTGATGATGGTACGAAAACTCAAAGTGTGCCCCAGTGTGGCACTGCTTATGGCAGTCAAAAGTTTTATTGCTCTGGAAAATCGTGACAAGAAATAGTCTGGAAATTGGAAATGACTTTAAGGAAGAAGAAGAAGTCAAAAGATAGATACCCATAACAATGAACTGAGTTGAGGATGAAAATTTAAATGAAGGTGTTCTATCCCTCATTTAACCCGTAAATGGGATAACTTTTGCAGGGTGGCATAAACTAGGTCCTCCAGGTATGGTAGTACTACTACTACAGAGCAGCTAGCTGACTCCCCTTAAAGTTAGATGTGAAAAAGCGCTCATTTTTGGCTTGCCTTAAAGTGGCATTAAAAATCCTACTGCAGTAGAGAAAGAGAACCGAGGCAAGCAGCAGAGCCAAGAGGACCTCATTTGCAAGCGAACCATTTTAAGAGGAGATTTCTTCTTCGCCCCCTACTTTCTCGTAACTTTCTTTCTCTGCTGCTGCTGCTACTGCTGCTTCCAGTGCGGCAACATAAAATACTCTAGCGTAGCATGGGGAAAAAACAGTGAATTTTGTAATCTGAAAAGTGATTCTACTTCTTCCAGGGTATTTTAGTAACTAAAATTTAGTTCAACTATTTGGCTAAAAACAAACTGCAATGAGAAGAAATATTTCGAGCTTCCCTTTTTTGTGTGTGTGCTTCGCAAGCAAGGCATGGATTTGAAAATGGGACAAGCGAGACGAGTACAAGCAAAGACCCAAACTTTGCATCAACACGAGACTCAAGCTGTCACGTCATTCAGCCTCCGGATCCGCCGCGCGGCCTCCGAAATATGCAAACAAAGACGAAGGGTTGAATAGACTTGTACAGTACTTGTATCACAAAAATGAAAAACATTCCTTCTATTCCAGGACAAGAAAAGTTTTGCGCTCGTAGAACCAAAACAAATGTAGTGGAAAACCGTAAATACAAATGCATGCAGAATTTTGGATACAGTAGTAGCAACGTTGCGTTGTCCATTCGCGATTGCGCTACGCTCTTAGTATAGGAAAAGTAGTATAGTAGAGCAACGCTATGCATTTTTCAAGTTGCTTTGCTATATTTGGCTCCCGGACAGCATAGCTTTTCCAATCTCTGATATTACACGCTTTTAACAGGGTGTCCCAGCAAGTTTTGGTTAAAAATATCAAAGGTGCGCGAAATTAAAATTGTCCTACAGCTTTTTAATAGTGTTGCTCCTAAGAAACATATTGTCATAACTCATAAATTGCATCGTATGAAATAAAATGGAAAAATTACACATCAAGAAGGTTGATAAGAAACTTCATAGCTTAGCTCAGTGACTGTTCAAGGACACTAAAAAATCTAAGGGAAATCTGTGATAGGTTTATCAGTGTATGAAACCGGAAAACACACAAACTTAGAGACAAAAGTTACAGAAATAGCGTACCTAGTCTAAAAGTGAAAAACTAAAATCGGTAGTGGCACCCATAGGACCTTACTCTGCCGAAAAATCGACACCAATTGATCACCTAAATAAAAAAATTAGCCCTGATAACCCTAACAAACTAATGTCCATCATCCCCTTTTGAAATGTTTGGTAAAAAAATCGTCAAATTAATGGGAGATTTGTGCTGCTTAGCTAGAATGTAAACAAACTTTCACGATTTTTTACGCTTTTAGATATTTTTGGATTAATTCATGTCCAAAAACTTGTTGGGACACCCGATACTATACCAAGTGCTTTTGAAATAAGCGTAGCAGGGAAATTTCTAATTAATGTACTTCATTTGTGTAGCTTTTTTAACGCGGTAACTACAATGGCCTCTTTCAATTGCAGATTTTATGCAAAGTTTTGAAGTTTTGTGACCTATATCATCAGTAGCAGCTTCGAGGGTTCGGTAAGGGTACAGTAGTAGCAGAGGAGTGGTGAGTGCAAGGCAAGGCAAACCTCAAAGTTTGCTCTTGTGGCCTCGGCAATAAGTTGTTTATTCACACAAATTGAAAGGCTTTTGATCGAGTTATAAATGCAACTGCAAAACCATTTCCTTTTGCCAATTGGCTACGGCCTCTGCCTGCTTCAACCCTAAAGCGCGCGCGGGGTAATCCCGTCGTGCTTTGAACAAGATAAAACTTTCAGTAGGATGCCGAAAAGTAGAAAAGATTTTTGTTCTTCGGTCCTTCGGCTTCTACTGCCCTACTTTTTTCTGCTTTTGTGAAGCAATACCATCAGCCATCATATTTCATGGAGTCTACTGTAGCTTCAGGAAATCCGTGGCTTTTCTTCTTGGACAGAGAAAGACAACAGCAAAAATTCAATATTTTCATTCACCAAATGCAAATGAATATGAAAGCAAGTTGAATCGAGCTATGGATGAAATTATTTAAAGTCTACTGACCGATAATGAATTAATGTTTAGAACAACTTTATTTAAATACGTATTTCTAATTCAGTAATTTTTGAAGATTAATTCTTGTGCATGTATTTCTAAAGATTAATCGAGCATGTTCATATGTCAATTCTTACAAGTGATAAGACCACTAAGTCACTGTTTGCTATTTAAATTGTTGTTAAAATATGGTCTCTTTTACTTTGACAAAATCAACGAATTTCATCGCTTGTTTGTAAGTTTAAAAATGACTAAAATGTTTGCTGTTGTCATGTTTCATTGCTATAAGTCAAAATGTAATCATTTCAATACCTAAAGTTTTCCAATTCTCACAAACTTTGATAACTTCTGAAGAACTAAACGCCTTTCGAATAATATCTTTTGGAAAAGCGCCATCTAACCTAACGTAGCATATTATATTTTTCTCAGATTGAACCAGTTAAAAGATCAGAAAATTCGATTTCAAATTAAAAGAGGAAACCCAATGCAATTTTCGATTTTGCTTTGCTCTTTTCTCACAGAAAAGATGTGTCGAAGTTTGGCCCTTGGGCCATATGCAGTAGCAGCAGAGCTTAGATGCAAAAGTTCTGTTCGCGCGCTTTAACTAGATGCTCTCTCTACCCTTTCAGTTCTGGAAATGGTAAACATAATCGGACTTCTACCAGACTTCCTTCCATAGAGAGAGAGACTAAGGTGTATGTTTTTCAACATCCCAATCTGTCACCGAAATGCATTCGCAGCAGCACCTTCCACTGTATATGTAGTAAAAAAGTAGGAAATGAGAAAGCGAAAGGAGGAAGAAGAAAACTAACCTAAGAAAAAACACATTTTTCTTTTAGTGTTTCACGCAGACCAGCCGCACCTAGAGGCCGTCTAATCATCATCACCACCGGGAGATTACCAAGAAAAAACACAGTAAGGATCATCAAGGGGGTCCACATCATAAGACAACAAAAAAGTAGTGTCCGAACGACGCACAAAAAAACAAGACAAATCATTTTTCTCATTGAAATATAATGGCTCGGAATAACTCTGAGTTCAGTGGTACAATAGTAGAATTGACAAGAACGATAGAAATGCAAAAAACTCCAATGGTAATGACGCGAAGTGGTTCTACTTCATTAGTATAGCGAAGGAGGAATAGAGATTTTTCATCATGATCATCTCATCACTTTTTTTCTTAAACGACCTCTAGCCTCGAATATAGAATGTCTAGACACTGATCACTGACGTAGTATCTTCTGGATCAATACGATCATCCTCAGGGGCACAGAGAGTTTATCATTTGTTCTCACAGCTCTTCAAAAATTGGTTATCAGACGTCAGTGCTGACATCGTCTTGAATCCCTTCATCAGGGGACTCGCGTTTGGAACTGCTATTCACCACCAGCATTCCATTGTTATTAACTGCTGCAGGATGTGAGACTGCAGCTCCTCGGTTGACAAATGGTTTTTTGTTGACTTTGGCGTAGAGTCCATTATGAGGAGCATGGGCTGAGGAGGACCCTGATGACCCTGGAGGCGTCGGAGTGGAAGAGGCTGTCAAAGCAGGTGATCCTCGATAGAGGCCTCCTCCGTTGCCTGCAATTCCAAATTAGGTTAGCTAGAAGTTTGGCTACGCTTTTAAAGTTAACTAGCCGTTATTTTTTGTAGCCTTTGCATCCCTATACTTGAGATTGGTTTCCTATGGCACACTGTTCAAAAGTTACTTTAAAAATGTCTCATTTTCACACCAAAAAGCTTCAAGAATTAACGTGGGTCAAAATTGCACTGCGCAAGAGGTTGCGTGACTTATTTGACTAAGTAGGTAATAATGTTGTAAAATGAGACTTTTTAAAGTGATTTTCAAACACTGTGACGGAAGTACTGTACTGCAAATACCATGCAATAAGCTAATGAAAAGAGTCTTCAAGAGAGAGGTCCATACCCGAGGCTGCAGAAAGGTCCCCACCAATGCCTGAGGATGACAGTTGACCTCCAGTTAGAGTAGCTCGACTTTGAGGCGAGAGCGTCGATGTCGTTCCATCCGAGTTTGTTCCTGTGGAGGAATGACTCAAGTTCATTTGCAATCTACTTGAGGTTTGAGGTTGAGCTAGCTGCTGTTGACTTGCTAACTCGGAGGCTGCTTCGAGGTCCTCGTCGAATTCACTGAGAGGATTAGCCGTGATAAAGCCGTTGCTACTAGTCAACGAGGTCATGGGAAGCCCGTAGTCTGAAGGGTACCCGTAATCCTTCAAAGGATTGACGGCCTGGTACATTCCAGCATTGGCACGAGGTAGAGTCGCTTGATGTCCAGAGACTTGGCTGCTTCGAAATAAAGGCGAATTCCGAGTTTGCATTGGAGTCGAGCTTTCCAATGGGTTGAAGTAACCGCCTCCGTGGTAACTGTAGTCTTCTGGATACAACTGATCCGATTCCAGTCGTTGCGATGGCGAAGCTCTGAAAATTTACGAGAATTTATTTTTGCTTTTAGAATTGCAAAGCTTTCTTTTAGAAAGCAACCCTATTTCTGGATATGAGGAGGGAGTAAACGATGTATTTCCCGTACACATTTATAGGGCGTTCAACCGTGATGAAAAATGTGGCTTTTTACCTGACGATTTGTCTTTGGTGTTGTAAGGTGCTAAAGTGATGATGAGCGGGAGAAAAGTTCACAGCCTGATTGACATACGAGTGCCTGGTCATTGGACTCCCCATGTTGCTACTACTCTGAGATACTTGGTGGTGAAGAAGGTCAGGTCCAGAAGGTCCACCATTAACGAGGACGTTGCCGTTGGCCAAAGCTACTCCACCTACTGTAGAAGCTGCTGAAGGTTGAGTAGGAGAAGACAGGTTTGTGATGGTAGCTTGTGCAGAGGTAGCAAAACGCGGATGTTGCAAGCCGCGGTTGACATTATTCTCTTCTTGATCTAGAGGACTAATGCGCCCCGGGGAGTTACCGTTCTCCTATTAGAATACAAAGAACAAAATAAGCTCTCCAAAGGTTAAACATCTGCAGAATTGTGATGAGTAAAGCTCCAAAACCACCAAATTTACATTTTCAAAATAGATTTGCATATTAATTCGGGAACCGGGGTTACAATGAAAGAGCAGCGCAGGTAGATGTAGCTTTCTAAGCTTTAACTTGGAAAAGCACAAAAGTAACTTCCTTAGCTTTGACTTCAGCAAAAAAGTTTTGGTAGTAGTACCGAAAAAGTTAAATAAAGGCTGATGAGGAGAGGCTGCTTTCTATTTTTTTCGGTCTCAAAAGCTATCGAATCGTCAACGCCAAAATACTTTAGAAATGCAGGTGCCTTTTGAGAGAGAAATTGACATTTGGCTACAGTTTTCCAATAGTTTCTATACTCGTAGTATTGGCGTTTGACAGGATTGAGCTCAAGACTCAAGAAAAACAAATCTAATGAGTTGCGGAACAATTCGTTCGTGGTGTCAATCGACCACTCAAAACATAATTGCTTGGGTACCTTTAAAGTTTGATGAATGTGACCATTGGCTTTCTCCATGACATTGGGAGTTGGTTTCCTTCTTAGAATCAACGTTGAGCATGAGTTTCGCTGCCGCACGAAAAAGACCAAAAGAAGCACCAAAAGGACTATGGCTATGGCTGACAAGGTAACTGCAATACCAGCAATTTCACCGCTTTCTAACGAGGCCACTCCACCAACAAAGTACCCAACCTGTAAAAAAAAACCGAAGAATTATTAGGGGCTTAATTGCATTTTAATTATAGGAAAAATACATGTCATGTACAGCCCTAAGGAAGACATTCATTATCATGGCAAGAAAATTAGAAAGCAGTAAACTTTAGAATTATTTGCATGAAAAA
This sequence comes from Oithona nana, assembly GCA_900157175.1. Classification (NCBI taxonomy): domain Eukaryota; kingdom Metazoa; phylum Arthropoda; class Copepoda; order Cyclopoida; family Oithonidae; genus Oithona; species Oithona nana. The sequence continues at coordinate 534,290 of LT727909.1, read as the reverse complement.
TCATTTTTCAGTGTTTTACCTGCAAAGTAAAGTTGGCTTCCACTCTTCCGGCCTGATTTTGAGACACGCACATAAAAGGTCCCGAGTCTTCCGCACGCGCATTTGTCAAAATGAGCGACGAGGTCTTCTCAAACGAGCCTGACTCGTAGATGACAAACCTTTGGAGTCCGGCATTGACTAGCGAATTATTGAGGACTTCGGTACCGTCGCGGTACCAACGGACTTTGGAGGAAGGCACGGACCCAATTTTACACGACAGCGTCGCATTGTCGCCTGAAAAATGCAAAACTTAGTCTCAGACTTGACTAACGAAGCTCTATTCAAAATCAACTCCATTCCCGCCGCCCTAACCTAACATTACTATACAATACACTGAATACAGCGTGACAATTTGTAGAATACATTCCTTTGAACGAAGCCCTTGAAAGTCTATTAATGTAAACATAAAACAATGTTTACTAAACATAAAGATTTATGGACTTATGGCTGCTACAGTTCTGAGCTACAGCTGCTTTCTAATTGAACCTTACTGGGTTATTTGTCCAATGTCAGTAACAGCATGAACTTGACATAGCTCTCATTTATGAAAAGAGGGTTCCCATGGGACTTTGTCGTACTACACGCGAAAGGTGTACACCGAAAACTGAGCCTACTTTTCATTCCCTTACTTTTCTCTTACTGATTATTGAAGGGGGGCTTCTTCTCCTCAGTTAATCTAATTGAATGTTTGCGCTGAAGCTACAGAAGTATGGATGGAAAAGCAGCAGCAGCAGCAAAAGGCTTTCTATCACCGAGGGAATTGAGAATATGATGCATGGATTTTGCAACGGATTTGTGAATGTTGCATCCCCAGCCGCTGGGGGCCAAATGCATAATACCAACTCGCTCATTAATTCTTACTCCCTTCCCTAAGCATCAAAACTTTCGTCTACATTTTTTTGCTTTTTGCTTTGGCGCGAAATGCACAAAGCACCGTCGCCGCATCACCAGGAAGAAGACTTGAGAATCGTGCGTATAGTAAGGAACAAAATTTATTGAAGATCCTGAGTGGCTCTGACAAGATGCTCCGCTTCTTCTCTCATACTAACACTGGTAACACTATTCTCCCGAGCTTTTCACCTTCAGCTTCTATCCTCCTTTGCCTTTTACTACGCGCGAAGAAATATCATTATTTTGGGGGGCTAGGATAGCATGGCTACTCACTAGAGACCTGGCATAACTTTCAGAACCTTCTACTGGACTTCAAAGGTGCTGCCTTTTGTAGTACATAAGGCTTTTTATAGCGACTCGTAGAGCTACAACGTACTACACTACGTTGGCAGTGATGTGATCCCTTGGGATCCAGTCAAATGACTACTACTACTGTTGAGTAGCCCTTTCTTTAGTCTTTTATGATGCCTTGATGCAAGTTCTTTCTACTTTGAGTATAATGCGTATACAATTTTCAGTCAGGTAGAAACCTTACCAGCATTGGCTTCGACGTAGCGCGGGGCTGACAGTAATTCTGGTGGGCAGGCAAACTCATCGACTTGTAAATTGGCAAATAGCTGGCCGGCCAACCTTGGAGGACTATGACATTTTGGGTCCTGAGAATGGGGCACGTTGTTCGATACCAACCAGTGCTTGAGAGGTCGCAAACGACAATCACAGGACCAAGGGTTATTGGCCAGCTCGATAGCATGAAGACCTGCAACCAAATCAGATATCGTCCAATATTACTTAGAGACATTGTACTGCATTGTATTCTTATCGAATGTAGATGGCGGAGAAGTACTTTTAATCTATCACGGAAACGTCAAAAGTAGGGAAGGGCGTTGACAATAGAATTTGAATATAAACTCAATATTCGCAGTGGTAGAAATTCTCACTTTTAGTGAGCGAAGCGAGGTTAAATGATTTAATTTTGACGTGAAAAGTCCATTTTAAATTGAATTTTAGCGAAAATTGAGAGTGGTCAAAATGTATATGTATGTATTGTATACGCAAAAGGTTTCGTGATTGATTTGACTAAGTAGGTACCTGGTTTTTGAGGAAAACGAAACTTTTTGGGGATATTTCTAATATTACAAAATGTATCAAATTGAACACATTGGCACAATTGTTACATGTTATTGAGGAAACGCCCAGTCAGCATGTATCAAAAAAAGGGGGAAAAGAAAAAAGAAAGAAACTCCTGAATTTTTAATGCAGCCTCTACCGTACGTCCGGGTAGTAGGTGTTGTTAGCAAAAGGCACTCCTTCTCACCTTTAATGGATTCGATGGTTTTTTGCCTGAGTTCGGCGATGTGATTGTGTTGCAAGAAAAGCTTTTCCAAGCTAGTGAGCTGAGTAAAAGCTCGCGCGGCCACCCGCTTTATGTTGCAGTTTGACAGGTCGAGGCTCACCAATTGTGGAATCATCTCAAAGGCATTGGACTCCACTTTTTGGAGCGGATTCCGCTCCAAATGCAAAGAACGCAGGTAGGGAATGTCTGAAAAGAAGAAGGCCGCAAAAGGTGTATTTTATGCTGAATACTAAAAGGCCATTTACGTAGCCCTAAGGCAATGGTACTCATGAATGTATGATTGTAAGATACAGGGTGGAAACAAAATAAATATGCAATAAGTTTGTACATAACACTGGACCGTTATTTTCTTTCTACCCTGTACAGGCGCGAACATAGTGTTTTAAATTGGTAAAAATCGGCAGCAACATGTTTCCATGGACGCCATCTATGTAAACATATCTTAGTTACTGCTTTATAACAATGTAATTTTGTCTCACAATGGAAATAAAGTATACATAGTAAAGCCGAGTTAGTTGCTGTATATTTTCGCTTCTAAGTACACATTTTCAGGCAATTTTCAAAGCTATGAAAAAGTCAGCAGACAACGAGAACGAGGAGGCAAAAAAGCGCATTTGTTGTTGGTTCTAACGCTACTGTACTTCTATGTTACGGCCTTAGCGTCGAGTCGTGCATAATAATGACAAAGAAAATAGTCTTTGGCTTTAGACAAAACAGTTCCTTTTTATTTCATGTTCATCCAAAAAGTTTTGTGTCAACAACACAGACTGCAGAGAATTTTTTGAAGAGTAAAAAAGGACTTTTTTTCAAGTGGAGCCATGCTTGGAAGCAAGCGTTGGCCAAGGAAATGAAAGGGCAACAAAGCAGTAGCTACGGAAACTACAATACTTTTAGCCCTCTTTTTACAATAAAAGTCAGCATTTTCGCAGAATTGCCTTGTATTGTTGGACGGAGATGAAGAAAGTTGCTGACTGCTCGACTTTCATATCTCCTTAGGCTGCTGCTTCTCCTCAAAAAATACGGTCGTGCAGTGCTCAAAAGTAGCACCTTTAAAAAAGTTGCCAAAAGTTGCTGCCTTTTGGAGAGGCACAATAATGCGAGTTTTCAAGGTCGCTAAAGAATAGATTTCAAATCTGGTTTTAAAAAAAGCCTTTTTAGAAAACCGAAGGGAAATGTACCGAAACCGCAGAAATAAGAGGGTCGTTTGTCGCATGTTTTCCTTACTTAGGCTATTATCTAGGGGGATCGGAAAAGCTAATGTAATTGCAAGCCAGCAAATATGAAATTTGCTGGCTTTTTATACCGGCTGTGTGTGCTTTTCTAGCCAAGGCAATGGGAAGCTTCGAAGCTGTTTCTTTCTACACAAATCCGCATCATCGTGATAAATGTGGAGTGGAATTGTTTTATCTGCAGTGCTTCTGCAGATACATGTGAGTGTGTGTGTGTTTCCTTTGCTTTGCCTCTTCTAACCTTTCTTTTTCAGAGGTACTTTTGCTACTAGAGAAGAACCCAATTAGGCCTTTTCATGGCAAGATTAAATTAAAGCCAAAGTACGTCTGGAAATAGAGTCTCTTCTAGCCTCGTATGCATCACATTTGCATGATGTGTCTGAACCGCAGTATTTGCGCTGCTATTACATGAGAAATGAGTTATAAAGAAGGAGATTACAGCTACAAAAAAGTAGTATTACGAGTATTACAAGAAATTACTGTCTTGTCAACTTTTGTCAGTGTTGGTCGTGGAAGGGCAGCAGAATCTGGTGGTGTGATTTGGCAACTTTGTCATTTCTTATTTGGCATGCAGCAGCGCATCCATAGAGTCAAAGTTTTGCCTTGCCACCGTGCTGCTGATGGAAAATTGGAGTCCTTGCTTGCACTGTACCAAATGGTAGTCCTACTCGACACACTATGCAAAAAGTCAATTTTTTGTCCAAAAATACAGAAACGAAAAGAAAGACAACAATTGCGCATAATGAATATTGGACACCATTTGTGACCTCCAAAAAAGATTTTTTTTTGGGTCATATGTAGTTTTCAATAGCCATTGGACCCTTTTAATGGTTTTATCAATTTGACCTAAAAATTAGTTGATAAGTAAGATGTGATTTTCGGACCAAAAATTGGCCTTTTAACATAGTGTGCGACATTGGCGGCCATAGTGGTGGTGGCCAATTTTGCAGCAAAAGGAAAAGAAAAAAAGTGTCCACCATGTACTGTGAATTCTAAAAAAGCAAAGGCTCAAAAAACTGGGGCCGGGAAATCGGGAGACATCAGAAATTCGAAAGCTACTTCAAAGGCTAATGCAGCCCATGAAAAGCCGTGTTCAATCAACCATTAGCCTCCGCTACATTTCAACTTGAAATTGATAAATGTTATTCTGCGGTTGCTACTACTGTAAGTAAGCCAAGGCCTCAAGCGCAACTTAGAGTAGTTCTAAGAAGTAAGAAAATGCAGCAGGGATTTTTTTTGCTACTCAGCCAAAAGCACCCCTAGGGAGAACAGATATGAGAGTGTATTGTATTTCTGATCCCTTGCTCTTCAGTTGTCCCTTTCCCCTTGCTTCTAACTTATGTCTAAAAAGATGCTTTCTCTGGGGACTTTTACCCCTTACATGGCCAATTTTTCACTTTTGTCAAAGCAGCCTCGCTCACAGAGGTGGACCATACAAAAAATGGTCTCTCAAGTGCTTCGCTTACAGCAAAATATCGTAGGTACATGATGAATGCTTTCACATTTGAAAATTTGAGGGCTTTCTACGTGACATTTGGTTGCTTATAAAAGTTTTGCTTTCTGAAGCCCTTCAAATACTATGGTTACATAAAAAAGAAAAAATACACATTGTAAATTATAAAAAATCTTGAGAAGAAACATATGATGACAGGACACAGAAGTAGAAGAAAGCAGCATAGTAAAATGTATCGAGCAATTTATTCGTTCCTCACGCTCAACGCTGCTCGTACGAGAGGAGAGCATCTCTACTGCATCCTTGATAGGAACCATAAAAGAATGCATTTGGCTAATATTTACGGTGATGCAATTCATGCTCAGATTCTCATGCTTCCTCTCCTCTATTCTTGAAAGATTTTCTGGTGTTACAATTTAAAGAGAATTACTTCAAAGGCAAGGCATGGCATCAGCAGCTGCTTTCCCCAATCAGTAGTCAATTTTGGAAGCTCAATTCAAAAGTTTCAAACGAGTACATCAAAATGACGAACTCATATTTGGCCTAAGTAAACATTCTCGTCGTTCTACTCAAACATTTGTTGGCTCTTCTCTCAAGTTGGCAAAATTACTTTGTTTCTGCTTCTGCTAGAAAACGACTTCATTAGAAACTAAAGAAGAATGGACGAAACGAAATAGAGAGAGTCGTCGAAAAAATGGTGCTGCGACTGCAAAAAATCAGTCAAAAGCAAAGTGCCATCAGAGACACTATGGACACATCAAAGAGGTTGTTGGATTTGTGCCTCTTTTCATGTGAAATGCATTTTGCAAAAGCCTTCTACTCCGCTACTCCGCCGATCATTTTTATGTCATTCGAAAAAAAAGTTGACAACTGAATGAGAACAAACTTTTATAGTATACTACATAAGAGACATCTAAGGAAGTTTTTCAAGTGATTTTTTTCTCAATGGTTATTTTGGTATTTTTGTTGTCTTTGTCTTACCTGAAAATGTGGCAGTTGGAATACTGGTCAACAAGTTTCCAGCTAAATTAAGTTCAACGAGATTGGTCAATCCTCTGAATGCTGTGGGATCAATCTGGCCGATTTTGCAATCAGACAAATGCAACTTTTGCAAGTTGAGAAGCCCATGTCGAGCGAAAACTTCACGGGGCAAAATCTGCAAGTTGTTGCCTGACAAGTCCAACACCTGCGTTTCCATGTCAATTTCGTCAGGTATGGAGATTTGGTTTTGACGTACACACTCCACCCAGCGTTTGCCTGCAAAATAAGATGTACAATAGAATTACTTGAGGAATGACAGAACATTTTAGAAGTGCGAGACGATGCACGTGCTTTTAAAAAATAGCTGTGGTTACGTTCTGCAGAATGAAATTGGTCTCTTCCCCTCCTAGTAGAAATAAAATATAAATATAGTGGTACATATCGGGAGAGAGTTCGAGCAAGGGCAAACCTCATGGAGGATGGCGACAATAAGCCCAGTTTTATGGGTCGCTTCTACTCTTCTCTTCATCCTCCCCGGGCACATTTCGTGCCCAAAGCAAAATGGAAGCTCTCTACTACTGAATTATGGCCACACTACTACTGACTACTGTGTGTCTTGGTGTGACTGTGGAGGGTCTACTGCATGGTGAATTTCTTTTTCTGCTGTTCTAAAATTGACTTTTTCATTCAAGCAAGGATCGAGCAGCGGCGGCGGCGCAGGCTGTTTCTTCTTCTTTCCCTCTACAAATTCCACGTTTTTGGGAAATTGAATTTGGATCCTTGGATCACGATAGAGAAGAACGACGACTGCTGCTGCTAGAGAAGGAACCAAGAGACATTATGAAGAGAACGAACAGACATTTTCTTCGTAGTAGTAGGAGGCTTGACATGCTTTCTACTATCCTAGAAGTGCTCCTCGTGCCTGCCTGCTAGTGGCAAAGCAAAGAAATTTTCTGGCTAGAAAATAGGAAAAAGCCAATTTACACACCACTATGACGATGTTGGCTCCTAGCGGAAATAACTTTGATTGAAGTCTGTTGAAAACTATGATGGACATTGGACTTGTAATGCTACAAGAAGGTCACGAGACCTAAACTGTGTAAGAGGCAATCAGTGCATTAGGTAACGATGTTTATCTGATCACAAGGTAATAGCATTATGAAAGCCAATGTTGTGCCTCCCATGGGACACATTTCTATCGCATGATCAAAGGTCTCTCTCTCTCATTTGGTCACTGCTTCATTGATTTCTGATATCGAAACATCTGTCAACCGTTGCTTTGCTATAGTTCGTTTGCTAATCTTGTGCGCGAAGTGCGATGGTGTAGGCGTTATTTTAATGAAGGAAACTAATACGCCAGGCCTTTGAAGGGCTTTTATGGCTAACCACAGAGAACAGAACACAGTGTGTGCTTTCCAGCTCAGTAGTAATCTCACTTTATACTACTACGTCATCATGTTTCTTAGCAAAGTTTTGCTAGAACAATTCTTACATTCAAATACATTTTTGTTTTGGCCAGTATTATGTGTTGGGCAATGGGCAAGGCAAAAAATAATCTCTCATTATTTTGCAGTGTTGCTGCTGCTATGCTACTGCATAAAGAAAAACGAGCTAAAAACTAGGCTTGCACAGCAGAGTATTTTGTCAATGACAAGGCTCATTTACTAACTAATGAACAAAATTACTCAGTGGAAACCCCGTTCTAGGTAAAACTTTATAAGTAAAACATATGTATAGAAAAGGAAGAGCATTCTCATGGTCATCTAATACCACACATGAGGTCAACCTAAGAAAGCCACTATTCTAAGAATGTAATTGACTCGTTCCCTAGAGAAACACAGAAAGCAAATCTGCATCCTTATATCATTCATTGTATAGTACATAGTACTATGACAGACTCCCTGGAGATCCATTCCTTACTGCAGTCAGTATATGCAGGAGACAAAATCATGCTAATCTTGAAGAAGATAAGCTAAGCTGGCCAAAAAGGAGGCCTTGAACAATTTCAAAAAGGCAATTAGTACAATGTGTGCTACTGCCTCTTCAAGTTTTGTTAGGTGAGTCTACTAGCTAAGAAAGGCTTCTTTAGAAGGAGAGGCTTGCATAGTTTTCCGTAAATGGAAAACTTAATTAGCTGTGGTCACGTATTGAGCTGCCTTTCCGCCTAACCATGCTTTCGCATGTTTCTATACCAAACTTTCATGGTTAAGATTGTGCAGCTTTTACTTCTTCATGATCTTCTTTTTAACCTGGATTTCACATCTTTATTCTGAAGTTCCTCGGTTCGGTTCAAAAGTTGCTTGCGTTGCAAAATCAAGAAGTCAAATTCTTCACGCCATTAGTAGGTAGCAAAATCAGTAGTCAGTCAAACGAGAACTAAAAAACTGCTGTGCTAACTCAACTCTAAATTCATCATCTAGCATTTTTCAGCCTTGATTTTGATTTTCATTCATTGCCTTTTTTGATAGCCAGGTTGTTAAAAATTAATGTTAGCAGCGCAAGAGAAAAAGGTTCAAAGTTGAGTAAAGGAAGAAAAACCTGTGGATTTTTGCACCTCTTCCTATCCACCTCCTGCTCGTGTGCTCAAAACTCAGTCTCAAGTTTTGTTTGCTTCTTCTTTAGGAAATCTGAGAGTAGAAGTAGTACAGTAGAGTCCTGATTTAGTAACGGGTTTGGAAGGCAAGTAACACTTCACGAAATCCAAAATTCTTGAATTTTACTACTATTCACTAGATAACAGCAATAAATTGGTCAACAACAGTTGTTTAACTAAACCAGTATTCTTCACAAAATATATATCTTCACTAAATCGGGAGTCTACTGTAGTAGAAAATGCTCGCGCGTGGCGCGGAAGAAAAGTCAGAATGTACCTCATCAAAACGAAGGCGTAAAACTAGCTGAAGGCAAAACTTTTCTGGTAGTAGGTAAGAAGGCCTGCTTCCTTCCCTAAAAGAATAGGAGCGAACACTACTACTGTACTACATGCAAACCTGCATAACTTTCAAGTACGTTAAAAAAATCCTAGAGGTCACGCAAATCTGGAATAAATCACTGCCTTTTGAAGCAAAATATAGTAACTCTTTTCGTATTATAATCTAGATGTAAAAGCGACCACGTGAGTACTAAAGCAAAAATTGAGACAAAATGTCTTTTGATTTGTGCTGAAACGGAATGTAAGTAAAGCTTCTTAGGAATTGAACCGTCGAGTCGTCCATTAATTTCCGTCCTAATTGGCGCTGCGGGGTCATTCATCAGTCGATACAACAAAAGAACATTACACTTTGCACAACAACCTCGTTTTCTTTAGTCCTTTTACATTATTCATAGTACATGAACTACAATTTGATGGATACGATAAAGCTGAAAGAAAAGTGGGGGAACACGGAAAAGTCAAATGCCTTTTTATAGTTGCTGATTCGAAGCTGGCCGGCTTTAGGACCTCCAATTTTGGTTGTCAAACAGAAATTCTACGGTCAATGCATTTTTTATGAACCTTTTTCCATTGATTGAGACATTATGGTCGACCACTTAGAAGCCTACCAATCTCGCTTACTTATTAATTTCCAGGAATGGTGTAACATTTGGAGCTTTCTCTATACATACGCTACATAGATATACATAGTAAAAAGTAAAAAACAATGTTGTAGAGAAAAAAACTTCCCAACCAAAGTGGTTGCTTGAAATATTCATCAGGCTTAATGAAGCACATGTACAAGACTTTTTTAGGGCTCAGAAAAAATAAGGGGTTCCAAACTTTACTAATACTCATTAGAAAAGTAATAGTACTACTCGGTTATAATTGCTTCATTCCTAAGTGTGGGATATCAAGGGGGGAGCTGAAGAAAAGTTTCTGTTTCTCCCTTATTCCACTTGAGATTCAGAAGCAAATGCTTGAAACCATTTCCTACCCTAAACTTGCGTTGTTTTGACACAAAAACACAGAGGTAGTAACAAAAAGTTGGTGTGTGTGGCAACTTAATCGATGTCAACTGTATATCTAGCTGACAAGCTTAGATTTTTTTGTCTAAACCTAAAGTCCTAGTGATTGAAAAGGTTTTCAGCTTAAGAGTAAAAAGGTAGAACGAAACTCTCTGGTAACAAAGTGCCTATAGTTGAAGGAAAACTTCTACGCTATAAAAAAGGAAATGAAGGTCAACACTCGACCAAAATCCGATAGAGCTGAGAAGAAGCCTAGAACTGTGCAGAAGCACGAGTATTCAAGAGTACTCCTCTAGTTTTCTACCAGTGGAACAGTAGAGTGCTTCAAAAAAGTTGACTCAAGGAACTTTTTTCTCCTTCCTTAGTTCTCTCTTGGTAGAAGGCAGCTAGAATTTCCCAATTTTCTTCAGTGTTAGTGGTCAGAACTTTTTCATCCCATTTTTACACAAGCCATCTCGGTTGCTACTACTATTGTCAAAAGAAAGAAATGCACTTCCATGTACAATTGCATCTCGACAGCAGCAGCCTGGCTGCTGGCTTCAAGGCTACAGCAGCAGCAATAGTTTCAATACTGCATGAACATTTACAGAGTAGAGCAACTTACAACTCTTACTACTACTATGGCTGGCTTTTTTTTCTACAATGATCAAAGAGCATCAGCAATGACTTGAAGCTGTCACACAAACTTTTCTCCCTACATTTGTAGTTACAACAAAGTTACTGTTCTTCATGGTTCATGTTTTCTCTTTTTTTCAAAAACTTTGTACATACTACAGCTAGACAGTTTGAGTCAAGACAAAATCTTCTTACCATTCTTCCATTTGCAGGTACAAATCGAGGGGCAAGTTTGAGAGGCGGTAGTGACCACTAGCGCCCCCACTACAAGTATCAGAAGTAGGTTGAAGAGGCCAATTTTCGAGGCCATGACGTCCTCCAATCAATTTAAAAGCACTTGAGAGTAGTAGCAAGGATGCATGAGCTTCCAGCCTGCCAGCCTTTGCGATGGGCCTTCGTTGTCCAAGTAGCCAAAGTTAGTGGCCAGCTCCGCAACTGGCCTAACCCAAGCCGAGCTGATGAGGTCGAGTGTCTCCATTCATTCCCTTTCATTGAGGCCAAAGTGTCGATGATAAGCCGGATCGTACCAAAGAGAAGTAAAGCCAACCACCACACCTGAAAGGACAAAAAAGAAAGTTGCAAAGAAAAGAAGGAACGATGGCGTCTACTATAAGTCTTCTTCCTTCTTTTTTTATTTGACCTTGCCCAATAAAAGCCCAGCACCACTCTGATTTGTCCAAAGATACGTCAAGTGGCAAGTGGCGAAAATCGTAACTCTCTTTTCTCCCACATGTTTCTACGCTAAAAACCAATGGAAAACCATTTGCTAAGGATCGTGTAAAACTCTACCGTCTGCTAGAAAACAACTGAGATTGTAAACAATAACAAACGGCTCCCAAGGCGACGAGTTCCCAGATATTTTGTAGTTGTAGTCCTTGTGCTGGTTGTGGTCCTTGTTCGACTTGTGATTTGTTATTTTTAGATCTCCTGTGCTCTTCGAATGCTTGCAGACAAAATATTTTCTTTTTGTGTCTCCTTCTTCTAAAGCACATAAACATTTGTTAAACAAAGTTTGAAGTTTAGTTTGGCGCTTTTGAAGTGATTTTGAGACATTTTTGTTTTGAATATCCGTTTACGTTTTAGCGCCAACTCTCAACTGTCTCAACTGTTGGGATTTTGCGTTAGTGCTTATTGACAAAAATGAAATAGATTGGAACTGAAATGCTCCACAAGATTCAATTCCGGAATCAGGAGAACCTTCATTCAGACAGAGCGCAGAAGAGAGGAGACTCCATTCCTTTCGAATTTGTTATATACCAGACAGGATATTAGAGGTAAAACCATTACTCTTTCTAACGCAGCTCAGGCGACAGAGAAAAGATAATTCGAGGAAAAACATGACACAATGAAAAATGACCATCAGGACAGTTCAGATATTAGATACAGTAAATCTGCCTTTACCATAGCAAAGGAAGGAGGGGAAGTGTCAGCTCAGCATATATCCCTTCGTTGCCTTCGAGAAGAAGCCTCCTCCCGTCAAAATGCATTCAAATGCGAATATATTTCATGCATGATGCATTACGACGAAAAATATTATGCTGATCTTGAAAAGTGCACAAGAAACCTTGCCGAAACCACCATGTACAGGGTGTCCCAACAAGTTTAGGATGGAGAGCTTTTTGTGAAAATCTTAAATTCGAGCGAAATCGGAATTCTGAAATGTTTTGTCAAAAAGGTCGTCAAATTGAAGAGAGATTTCCACTGCTTAGGTGTAGAATAACTCACGTATTTGAGAAGTGTTTTGCTGAATTCCTGTCCAAAACTTGTTGGGACACTCGGTATGAAGAGAAGAATGATTCGAGTTCCTCCAGCTTTGAAATCCCATTTTTGTTTGAAAGCATCGAAAGGAGGTCAGAAATGAAGGCAGCATATGAAAAATTACGATGAGCCTTATCTCAATTCTTCGCAGTCCGGGACCCTTCTTTATCATGTGCGTTTATGCTCAAGTGAATACATTTTTCATCATCGGCAGTGTGACAACATAGACATACAAAGGAAGAATCAAGATATTCTGAAGAAGCTGCATGCATCCAGCAGCCATAACAAGCAACCATGTGTAAGAATAACTTTCCCTAAAGCCACCATCTAGTCCCACTACCATGGCATGGTGTGTCTTCTCTTCATTTATGCTTGATCTCCTCCTTCTTAGGCAAGAAAAGTTTGGGCCGCGCCGGGCACAAGCTTTACCATCATCATGAACAGGAATAAAACCACATTTATAGCCTAAACAAACTTTTGTGCCGCTGTCCAATCTAAAGCAACCCATATGCTGGTAACTATATCATCATGATTGTCCTTGTTGATTACAGAACTGCTTTCAAAATTGAGTTTGCGCGAGTCTACTACTGCCCAATGAATTTTTCTGGCTTTAGTGAGGATGAAGGCTCATGAGGAGAGAGGGAGGGATCATCTGGATCATTAGTCTCTGTTGTGCAATATAGTATCAATCCCCTATAAAAATCTACTACATACAATGGACGGCATTCATGAAAGAATCATGCAGTGGGCATTGAAAAATGGACATAGACCAGTATGCAAAGAGCATGCCATCCTTCTATCTTCTTTGGATATAGCAAAACAGATGGAACTGGGCCAAAAGAGCATGTCAATCCTAAAGTGAGCACTTTGTATAGATGGTGGCCTTGCCAAAAAGGCCAGATTGGAGCCATAATTATGTCTGCTATGCTTTTCCCAATGGCCATTTTCCCTAAGGCATTGAAAGAGAGACCTGTCAATGGTAATGGTTGCAAACGTTTTATTCCAAAAGTACAAGTCTTGTTACAATTTTTTTACTTACATTTCTAAAAATAAGAATTTGTGATTTTGTTGTGTGTATTTTGTAAGCAAAACAGAAGTGTAATGAAGGCAATGAATGAATGAAAGCCACAATCAACAAGCCAAAACCATTAGCACTTGGGTAAGTTTTTCTGAATAAAAATTCAATCAACTACAAAGAAAATCAATAAACCTTGTCTTCAATTGTAGAACCCACCCACCAAATTACATACCTTTAGAAGGTTGGTTCACAAAGAAAAAGAAGTACAAAATACATTAGTAAGCAAAATGTCTATGTTGGAAAAACAAGAATAACCATTTACTATTTGGCCTTGATAGAAGAAGGATTTTTGCAACAAGAAGTTTGACATTTGGCGAAAAAAGGAGAAGGCCATGATTACCCTCTGCTGAATGGTATAGTAGTACCTGAAATCGAGGACCATTGACGGTGGCGTCGGCCTTTTTGTTGTAAAAAATGGAGGGCCTGAACTAGTAAAGGCTGCTGTATAAGAGGAAGAGGCAAAGGTTTGCGTGACGTGTCAACACCAAAGCTTCGATTTGTTTGCTCACCGACCAGAAATGTGGAAGGGTTTGGACATAAAATGGGACAAAAGCCACTTTGGACCCAACTCAGCACATTTCCCAATTACTCAAAAACTATTTGCTATTGTATTTTACATCATTTTGGTTTACTTCAATGCATTTTAGATTCTTTGAGAACCATTTAGCCAGAAAGGCATAGAGCAGCAGACCTGCTCTATTTTTCCAGGGAGTCAACCTTTGGGAAATTTTTTTCTGGCATTTTGCACGAAAGTTGTTACCACTGCCAACCAGGCACAAACCAACCAGCTTACTTTTGACATGTAATAATATGTCAATATGGTGCTGGTTGGATGATGATGATGGAAGGTTGAGGAGTTGTGATGCAGGCAGCATTCCAATTTCCTCTACTGGATTATTATGAGGAGGTACTATGGCATCAGGGGTATTGAGTCTGTGCTCAGCCTACTCTACATACTGCAGCCTCAATAGGCAACTTGAGTCGTCGAATGCTCGTAGTAAGGAGCATAAGATCCCTCTAAGGAGGCTAGCAAGGTCAAGGGGTTTGCAAAGGCTTGCCAGACATGCATAAAAGCTCCGTCCTCGCTTTTATGGTTTCATAAGCAGTTTTGATATTATATTGCATGGTTGTATACACCACTGAATGGCAACCTCAATTTGTCAAATATTTCATCAAAAGTTTCACAGCAAGAAATTCATCAAGTTTGTAACCTTATTTCTCTATTGTTTTGTGGTTTTTGCAACCATGATTGATGCTGCCTTCAAGTCCAGTTCTTCTAGAAATGCAGTTCTAAGTAGCAGTGTCATTTCTAAAATGAAATCTTCGCATGTTTCAATTATGTCTTGAAGTAACAAAGGAGTTGCAAGAAGAAGAAGAGGAGAGAGTTTTCATCAGCAAATGAGGAAAGTTTACCTCGTTGTAGTGGTCCTGCTCTTTCTCATTCGCAAGCTGCATGCTGTCCGTCCGCCATCTTTTTCAAGGTACAACATCAGAGTAGGCAGCAAAAGTAGGGATCTTCCCACTTGGTTTTCTCTTTACCAAAAGAAAGGCAAGAAGCCCCTTCCCCCCTTCAAGGCCAACAAAGCAGCAACCTTACAAACCATTTATTACTTGCTTTTGGCATTTCGATTTTGTCCTCTTGGTAGTAGACAATAGTAAAACAAAAAGTGGAAAATTTGGCCCTGAAGTAAGCATTGCTAATTTTGGACTTTTTCCTACTTCCCTCAAACCTCGTTTGCTCCACTCGAAACCAACGGCAAAGCCACGGTAGATTTAAGGTTGCAATGCCATTCTCATCCTGGCTGATACTGCAGTTAGTTGCAACTTGAATATTCATGCTTGGTAATCCCCTATTTCGTCGTAATTCAGCTGAGTTAATTGAGTGCACTGCTGCTGTACGGAGCATGTAATGTCTGAATTTATGTTTAGTGGACGACACTAGCACTATTTTCTAGGTTTTCTAACGCCGCATATCTGAAAAGAGAGTGTCTTAGTAGCAGAGTACAGTTGTAACGCCTTCCTATGGTTTCCCATGCTCATCAAAAGGAAACACAATAATATCTGGACACGCACATGTGTTTGCTGCATACCAAGTGAAAACCACTCTCACTTAGGTACTTATACTGCAAATGAAAAATTTGCAAAGCAGATGATTTCTGGCTAATGCCAATTGACGGTAGATGACGCAAGAAAAGATAGATAAACGAGAAAGCTATACTTCATGCTCTGGTTGCGGGGAAAGCTCATAAAAACGTCGAAACAGATTGTAAACAGCTCGTAAATCACTTTTTACGTGGTTGAGGCCAGTAGTTTAGCAGGAGGCCACTTCAAATGTTTAGCACAATTAGCTTTGTGATTATTGTTGTTGTATCTCTCATAAATGGCTTAGGACATACAACAAGAAGTTACTTACGTTTGGTGTATATTGGTATCCCAAGAAGAGAAGCAGAAGTGCTTTCTTTCCATTCTTTTGAGGATGGATCTAAGATTACGGTGATCATAGAAAAGAACTTTTCTTACTATGGTACATAGTATACTATAGCTTCTTTTGTGCTTTGTTTTCCTGTTATTCTTCCTTTAGTCACTAACAAAAACTGTTCTGCTGCATCTTGAAAAGAAATTCAATGGTGTTTTTAGTGCACTGGCTTCTCATGAAGTTAATGGCCGTTTTCTGGTCTTTGAGGTCGCACTGCAACCGTAATAGATGGTTCAAGAGCTAGAGTTCTACTTCCAATTGTCCTCTTTTAAGAGGTGACGTACACAAACCACTTAGTGCCAAATTGTTGTTTATAGCCAAGATTTTTGCGTTGCTCTGTCTTCTTTCCAGCTACTGAGATGTCCTGTGTTGGTGCCAAATGTCTTTGTAGTAGTGGGAACGAGAGAAGAGGAGCCTAAATTACGAGCTAGAAGAGCCACTCCGAATAGAAATGGAGACACACAACTAGCACCCCTCTAAAACCTCGAATACAACCAAGTAGAATCATGTATTACAAGGTAGTGGTTTTAAAACTAGAACTGCTTTGCTTGGCAAGCAAAATATCCAGACAACATCATAAAATCAGAGAAAGTTCAGTGTCTGGAATAAAGTGATTTGTGATATTTTCTTCTGCTTCACGTTGTTGCAAAATGCAACACGATATTTTCTCAGAAGGAAGAACCTACATAGCTAAGTAGATATCGATTTTCATGCTACAGTCCTACTACTTATTGATTGTTTTGTTGACACCATTAATTTTGGTAGGACTCTGGCCTCCAAAGTCAACAATTTTCAAGTCAAACTCATCGTAGGAAATTCCAATTAGTCCAGTTTTTCATGCGTTGCGCATGCATGAAAGGAAACTTGGGTGTTATAAAAGAGGGATTTTAAGCCTACAGCTCCTTTTTCGTCGTCCATTTACTCGATCGTGCGTCCTTTTAATGAGTCTCTAGACACCTTTTGCACCAACTCTTATTCTTTAACCTTGAATCTGGGGATATTGCAGGAATACTACTACTACTACTACTGTAACTACGACCTTTCTTTAACTACGCGCACACATGCACAGTGGACTTATTTCAAGGGAAAGGTGCTGATGCCTGTTTTATGATGAGCTAACAGGAAATGCTGGTAGTCAACGCCTAAGAAAAATGTCCACCAAGGCCTTGAAGGCCATTCAAGCAACAGGAGTTCAGCAGTTTATTGTACCCACGTGCCTTGTTTGCTAGTACTATAGTAATTGGTATCGCTTTAAAGTTTGCAATCTCGTTATGAGCAGTATTAGTGGAAAGCCTAGCTTATTTCAAAAGCTTCGTTTAGTTTATTCATGTGGTTTTTGTGAGGACTTTTTTTTTGCTTTGCTTGGTAGCTAAGTAGTTTTGGAGTTGCTTGAAGGCAGCTTTGAAGAAATGCAATGTGAAAACCAACAACGGTTTCGTTTTCTAGTGAAGTCTAGTGAAGGCTTTGAAGGCCTTGCCGATGCCACTAGTAACACCACCGGAAGAGGCCACTCAAGCAAGTGAGAATCCTTTCTTCTTCTTGATTGACTGATTACGGAAAGGGAATAGAAATTGGTTAAAGAAGAGCACACACACACACACAGACACTCTAACGCCTCTCGCGCGGCCACCAGCAAACTTTTCCCCCTCTTTCTGAGCCTCATACTCAATCCAACTTTATTTTATCAGATACCCGGCCACTGCCACTCGAGTAGATGCCTGCAATTAAGGTAAGGAGCTACTGGCAGCAGATAATCCTCAAATCTAGTGAATTTACTCATAATTTACCTCTTTTAGACATGCCACACAAATGCATTATTAGACAAAAAGAAAGCTAGAGAAAATGGGTATCATCAGGGAGGTGGTGAAAGCAGTTCTTGTGTTTACATTCTCACTGATGTTGACAGTTTAGCAAATAAGACAGCCTTTTGCTTTCAACCAATCCATTTTGGTAAGGCCAGATAGAAGCGCAAAAAATAAAGCTTCATGAAGCTTGCTTCTATGGCAAATGCAATCTTGTCAAATGGAAATGGTTTTCTGGGTCAACATGAGACAATGAAAGTAACAATTACTAAGACAGAACTGCAGAATAATGGGGACAAAGATGCTGAAGCTCGTTTTTCAAGGAAGAAAGATCATCCTGAGCAAGCTAAATGTCACACAGTATAGTAGTAGAAGTCCCTTGGGACCACAATAATGATGTACACACAGTACATAAAAGGTAGTAGTAGCCACCATCAAAAGCTAAAACTTGCTGACAGACAATCTTAACTTTTTTTATGGCGCTCTGCGTTCTCCCCTACCACATTAATACATTTCAAATGGGATTTTCTTATAAACTTTTTAATATGCTTGAACCCCTAGAAAACTTTTCTACATAGTATAGAGCTTAGCTCCTGCTTTTGTGGAAGCTGAAAATCTTTCATAATTCAGTCTTTTATTTTCAGTATTAGCTGGGCTATAGTTAGACAACCGCTTTCGCTCCTACTTGAAGGGTGATGATTGTAATCTTGAAGGTAAAATTGATGATTTGGAGTGAGAGCCCTCTCTCGGCTGCTTGAATGGCTCTTTTTATAGCCATACTTGGTATGTAAAACTCTCATTAATTTTTCTTCTCTTATACTACCTTCCTATACTAGCACTATATATTGCGGGTATTTTCGCCCACTTACATTTCGTGACGTATTATCAAAAGTGGTTGTTTTAATCACTTCTTTTCTTTCTTTTTTCTTGGCTTTCACTTTTTTGTAGTAGTATGTAAGACTACTATTGTGTAACAAGGATGAATGTAGCTGGATACACTGCATTACTTAGGATTACTACAACCAGAAAGAAATGCAAAAGATCTCCTGGTTTTTCTGGTTTTCTTATAGTCCTTCTCAAAATAGAATACAGACAGTCGGAATTTTTGAATACACAGTTGAAAAATCAGCAGAAACCAGACAGAAAACTTGGCAAACAGTCCAATAATCTGGGAAGCAAGAAAAAAAGAAAAACATTTGGCGGATGAGTAGGATAGGACGGAGAAGGCCTCCTTTTCTATGTAGTAACTTTTGCTGCTGCTGCCTTCCCTGCTTACTTCTAGTCTTTTAGGCTCTTTTTCTCAGCTTACTACCAGGCAAAGCATCATCTAGATGCCTCCTACTACCATCTGCTACAACTGATGCTCTTCTATTTCCCTAGTTGTATCTCTTCATTGTCGTAATGGACACATGGCTTTCACCAATATTAATCCAGATTTTTGTTCCTACAAAGGTACATAGCAGGGAGGGGAGGCAAAGTTTTCTGTCTGTGTCTCTTCCAAACTTTTTTTGGCTCCATTTTTCTTAAATAGGACAGCAGCAGCAGTAAAGTAGGCTTTATGATGGTTTAGAGAGAATAAAGTATGTAATGGACTAGAAATACAGTGGGTTGTAAGAGGAGGCCAAGTTTTGATAGGAGTGACATGACAGGTCAACATCAATCCTTCATCCAAAAATTCAATGCTTTATTGACAGACTAAAAGCTTCAAAATTAGACTTCATTTCATGCTACTGCTACTGCCTTGCAATGCATTTAAAGAGGCTTATTCTGTACTCTATTAATGCAACTCAACTACACTACATACAGTTGGGCTCTTTTAGCTACAATTTGTTTCTGAGACTTCTTTTTGCTTTGCTTGCTTGCTGCCACGAGTAGTGGTGCACTTGCTCTGCCAGAACAACTTTTCCTTCAAAGTTGGATTTTCTCGTCTCAGAAAATGTCTGAAATAAAATCTTCTTACACTAGTTTTGGTATGCTGTGCTTATACTGATGTTATTGACTTTAGCCAAGAACGGTTTGCAGCTTGATGGCGCTAAAGGTAGTAGTAGCAAAATAAGCTTTGAAGTCGAAGAAGACGAGGGGGAAGAAGGCTCTTGAATCCCATGGCTGCTATGTCGCGCGGACTTTAGAAGAGGCCCAATCAAGCGTTCAAAGCTGCACCCAAAAGACAAAGTCAAATCCTTTCAATCACCACAACTTTTCGGTCCTCAAAATGGCGCAGGACTCTCAAGCAAGTATAGGAGAAGAACTGTAGCTGCTTTATTTGCTTCCCTCTTATTCCCCAAGAAGAATATGATGGGAAGAAGAAAGCTACAACATCCAATATTTTCACTATAAAAACACTATGCTCTATGGTACGCGTTGAAATTCAGACCATGATCTACATACAACCACTGATACTTTAGGTGAAACTGAGTCAAACCATTACCCACCAGCTTTTTTTAGGTAATTGTTTTACCAAAAGCTGGTGGGTAATGGTTTGACCTAAAGACTTTTTATAAACACCGACTCATTACCGCTGGTGTCACTGGTCAGATGTTGGCCTTTATCTGAATTTCAACGCGTACCCTACAAAGCACTATATGCTCAAAAACTTATCATGAGAAAAAAAAGTTGTGGTGCTCCATGAAGTAGGGCTACCCTTGAAAATTATGGACTACTGTACTACTATACTCCATTGTGTTTGCCTTATTATTGCAGACTTGCAAAACACCTTTTTTTCTCATTCACAATGCAAGGCCAACAGTTGCAGCAGGGGAAAAACAGTGCTTTTGACCTCCATGGTGAGGAGGCCTGTCTAGAAATTTCTTGTTCTTTTGTTTGAGTTTTCTTTTCATTTGCACAAGTTTAATTTCAGAGGCAGCAGTTGATGCACACATTCACACTGTAGGGCTTCACAGTAATTTTTGTTTGGATGGTGATGAAGATGTGATGGAAGGCAAAGTTGTTACAAGCCAGTGAATTTCTTAATGCATCAAGAAAGAGGCAAGGCGTAGTAATAGGGTGATTTTTTGCACCTGCCTCTCCTCTTGCTACTCATAGTAGTCTCGTTTTTTTTCCTTTTTTTAAAGTAATATTTTCACAGTTTTTCACTGACTTAGAAATATGTAGATTTCTGAAGAAGGGAAAAGGCCTTTTTGGTGAAGTTTCTTTTCCTTACTTGAACTTCCATTTCCTTGGAAAATGACAGTTCAGTTCTAATCTAAGCCCTCTAGGCTCTTTTTCAGCCCACTAAATCTTTCCATGACAACTTTTCCAAATTCTTTTATGTTGGTTGCACATGTAGCAAATGGCTTTTTGAAAGTCTGACTTTAGTTCATTTATTGGTCTGCAGTAGCAGAACTTTTTTTTTAAAAAACACTAGAGACTCATGTCCTGAATATTACATACTACACTAAAATGTAGTATCCTTGAAAAGAAGGTAGATGTAGCTTCTTCTAGGAGTTCTCCCTGTTCCCTCATAACATTCTTTATCACCCTGCTTTGCCTTATAAAAGCTTGCTTTATAGGACAATATAATAAAGAAACTTGAAATGGCTTACCTGACAAGAATTGTTTCTTTTCTGAGGACAAGAAGCAAAAAGAAAAACACTGATTACAATGTCACTTTTAGAGCAGGCAGATTCACATTTAATCTCTGAACACTGTGGACTTAGTGCACTGACTGAAGCTGTTTCCGGAGCTCCCAATGGTGCAGCACGAGTAGCACGACGCTGAAGCGAGTAGCCGGAGAAGAGCGAAGCAGCAGCGCCACCACCAAAAACCCTCTCCTCGACGACTATTGCTCTTCGACTACTACGCCACCACACATGAAAACTATAGCCATAAAATCAACACAATCATCTCTCTCCTTCCTTTCCATCCGACGAGCTTTTTGATAAACGGAAGATGTGACAATTATAGTAGGCAGTTAAGCATTTCTATAGTTATTACTTACCCGCAAGCTACATTTGCTGCCAAGTCCTAAATATGTGGCAATTTCTCTGGTTCTTTTTCGTTTCGCCACCCCGCAAAAGATTTTTCAATTTTTCAAGGAGCAAAAAACCTTTTCTATAGCTCGCGGTTCTTTTTCCTTATACAGGGTGTTGCAACAAGTTTTGGACTGATTTTTAAACTACTTTTTTGACCCATTTTGGCCATTTTTGGAGCTCTCCCTAGACCAGTTTTGAGCATATTTAGACCATTTTAGCACCATGGTTAGACCATTTTGGGCCATTTTTAGAGATCGCTATACAATCCAGAACTTGTTGGATCACCATGTTCTTACATCTCAAACGAAGAAGAGAAATTTTTGGCACAATAAAAAAACATCGGTCTTGTTTCCCAGTAGGATCTTAGCGGAAAATAAAGTTTTATGGCTCGCATGAAATGTGAAACTGTGAATAGTCCATTTATTTTAGGGCCTGTATTTGCCTTTGACCGGCACGCGAGCAGCAGCGCTAAGGTTAGGGTCCTCCTCACAAAATCGTGACAGCAGCGGCAGCTGGTGGTTTGTCGGAATTTCATTGTTGAGTGGTAATTGGAGCCCTAAGGTGGAAACTGGACAGAGACGACAGGAAACCCCGTTTATTTGGCAGCTGCACAGTTCTAAACCCTTTTTGGTGGCCCCTTGAGAGGCTGAGGAGATGATGGTCACATCATCACCATGCGTAAAAATGGGACCTTTTTTGACCCACATCAAGTTTGCCGCAGCTGGTGCCAATAACCAACAGTAGCAAAAAACCTTTCATAAGGATCTATAAAGCCATTGTGAAGGCTAAGCCCAACAAAACTTTTGCCCTCGACACTCTGTACTTGAGCAGAATCAACAGAATCAAGGCTCAAAAGTTTCACAAATGGGCCAACAAAGAAAATCTAGTTTTGATTACTGCGACTTTGCCACTATGGCAAAATTGTGGATCACATTGGTTGAAAACTCACATCAAGTCTCTCTTTTAGTACCTATAATTAGGCGAGCAACAGTTTTTAGTTTTTACAGGGTGTCCCAACAAGTTTTGAATTGGAATTTGACAAAAACTTCATCAAAATCACAAAAGGCGAAAAATTCGTGAAAGATTGTTTACATTCTGGCTAAGCAGTGCAGATCTCCCTTCGATTTGACGATTTTTCCCCCCTATTTTTTTCGAAGCTTTGAGATTTCCAAAGGAGGCAAAGGCGAAAAATTGAAGGAATGAGGAGTCTTCTGCTTCGTTTATAACCTACCGGATGTTGTCCAACAAGACTGGCTACGGCTGTTACGGTGGTGGTGTCCGAGAGTTGAACAGTCCGAAAACGCAGAGAGGCACAAGCCAGGTGCAATTTTGGCCGCAAACGACAGCGAACAACTACGACTTTGTCTCAAATTCTCTCACACACACTCATACAAAAACATAAGAAAAACATGCCCGTCGTCCACTACTACTATGGCCATTTTTTCTCACTGTGCACCAATTCATTTCTCTAACCCTATAAACCATAGAAAATTCGACACGAAATCAATTCTCAAGTTTTTTCCCTTGTTTTTCCCAGGAAAGACACGACCTCAAATCAACTAAAAATCACAACTACAGGAAGTCGTAACAAAGCACAAAAAAGAAGTCTCGCCAATATAAATTGTGATATTTCATGGCTTCGAATTTTCAATATTATTGCGTAGCTCTGCCGTTACAATTTTAATCACAGATTCATGAGTAAGTGTGACCGCAACTTTTTGACATAATTGCAACCACAGTAGCATAGCCGATTTATGTGTAATAATTGCAGTCGTTTGCTTAGCACACCCTTTTAGCACACACACCTCGTATAGTAGTAGCAAAGTCAACAAACTTTCAAAGTCAGACGACCAAAGGGGAAACATTGATAAGAATCACCGTGGCGCGAAAGAAGTAGCGAAAGTGCTAGTGCAATTTTCTTTGATAGTAACTTTGCTTGGCAAGGCTTTGCTACTCTCGGGGTAGACATAGAGACGTGACAACAAAGAGACATTTATTAATTGAATAAAATAAGACACTTTTCGCCTACGTTTTCCCCAGCTACAGAACCATTATCATGAAGATAAAGCTGAATAAAGGGGAGTACTGGCCATAGCTGCTGCTGTTGTGAATGCAGTAGTAGTGCTTTGCGCATTTCCTTACTTAGGTAGTAGGACGAGGACGACGACAAAAGAGAGAGAAGGGGGACAAAAATGCCTAATGAGGTCTGATATTGATGATTGATTGTGGCTTCTGTTCCATTTCTTGTACAACTACGACTGGATATCATGCCTTTCTGTAACGTCTAGTAGTATACTAGGACTCAAGAGAGTCTAGACATCAGTAAATGATCGAAATGTGATCAGAAAGTAATCCCTTAGGTAAGTAAAAACGTACTTAGGTAACCAACTTACGTGTACCTTTGTAACTAACGAGGCCTGAATGAATAAGATGAATAAAACGAATGAATGTCCAAGCTTTTCAGAGGCCCAACCATTCATTTTAGTGCCACAAAGGCCACAAATAGCAGGAATAATTAGGTGTTGAAAAAGTATGTCAATGCAGCAATTCTAAGAGCTCTTAGCAGCTTGGTCTGAAAATGCAGCGAAAATTTTCCCTCAGCTTTTTTCCCGTTGTAACTGTCAGCTTGGAATCTAACCCCTGGATGAAATGTGCTTCTCCGTTGGCAAAAAAGGGGAAATTGTGGTTGGTGGCACTAGCACATAAAAGGCTTCTTTGGTCGTCTCTGGGAAATTGATGGTATTTCAAGAATTAGGTGAACGAGAAAATCTACGGGTTTTCTTATTGGATATCCTCGTGTCCCTTTGGTCATTCATGTAGATTGCTGATTGCTCCACCTAGTTTTTCCCAGAAGATAACCTTTCAAAATTCCCAGAAAACGATGATAATAGCAGTGACATCTCTTTGGCTACTTTAGATGCTATTCTATCTTCGAAGGGGGCTGAGAAGAAAATGGAGGGGGCGTGTTACAATTGCTCTCGACTACTCCCAAAAATCCAGGCCAAACCAATAAAGAAGGCTACTCATCGATTGCTGTAGTACTATTTTAGATTTCTGATGCCAAATCCTGTCAACAGTTGCGGTGTTGGTGAGAAGTTGGTCATGACCTCATTTTCTAACTAAAGTTGAATCAACTCTCAAATTACAATTTGGTAAAACTATAACGGAAAAGTTGCTGCGATTTTTAATAGAGATGCATTTCCTAGTTCATGAAAAAAGGTCGTTGTGTGCCTGGTGCGAAAATTACTTTTTCCGTTAGCAGAGTACCTAATCTTTTTATTGTTAAAGGTGGAAGAGGACCCTAGGAGGGTAGACAGCAGCAGCAGCCAAGTGACACTTTTTGTTAGCAATCTACTTGTTCTTCTCTCTTACAAGTGAAACCCAATCTTAGAAGTCAACGTTGGACATAATGAACAAAAAGGACGACGGAAAAGAACTCTGCCACAACCAAGAAATAGAACATTGCAAAAACTGTTTTACCAACTGGTAAACTGGGCCAGCCAAGTAAAAGGAAAGCAAAAAGAAACAAAAAATTGGAAGCTTCCGTCTCTTTTCTCGGAATATAAAAGTTTTTGCTTACGCATGCAAAGATGCAGTTTTTTGGGGAAGTATTCATTCTTCACTCAAAGTGCCAAATCTGTCAGGTTGCTTACACGCACGTAACACTTGTCGGTGAAGGCAAGAGAGGCTTTCATTATATCATCCAAAACTGAACGGGTCAGTGACCCACAAAACGCATAGGGAACATCCCTTTCATATCAGAAGGTTGGTGGAAGGGGAAATATTCCCATATTCTGAAGCTAGAACTGCCTGCAAAATTAATGGTATAGTACAGGTGTATGAAGGATCTGATAATGGATCATAACCCATTTTGACTCCCTTGGGACTTTTGATGTGTTTTCAAAACACTGTGGCAACTCAACAAAGTATCCTTGAGACTTTGAATATAATTAATTGCCCAAGTTTTGCGGTGTTATCTATGCCATCACTAGTTACACCTCCAGCATCATATTGTTGTGTGAGCAATGTGGCTAATGAGGTAGCTCTGCTCCCTTGGGACTTCCTATACCAAATACTGTCTTGGAAAGTGCCAAAAGCTCCATCATCGATCTTTGTTGCAGCTCCTTTCTAAGCCTTGTTTTAGTGGAGGATTAGTGCTAGTGCCAGTCCGCGCTACTACTACTCTAACTAAACCTTTAGGGCTGCAATCACAATCCCTTCGAAGTAAAAGTTAAAGCAGCTTTCACTTTGCCTATCATCATTACCAAAAAAGCTGTTGGCATGGCACTGCTACTACTCAGTACTCAGTAGAGTTGCTGCTGCCTGAAAGTCGAATAGCAGCAGCATTCAATAAGAAAAAGGACAAATGCAAAATGCAGTGGTAGTTGTTTGCACTTTGCAGGTCGTAAAAAACGTTGTTGTCCTCGTAAAAAAGCAGCCTCGCCTTCCTTTCTCGCCAATTCGTACTAAGCAACGCAACGGCAGCTTGTCCTAAAATACACCACGGAAGCACAACTGAACTCCACTAAGAAAATCCCCTCTATCCCTGCCGCCGGCCCCATTTTGCATTTAATTTACGTAATTAGGGCATCAACTAGCTCTAGGGAACTATAAATGTGTATTGTGCATTGGTAGTAAAGCCGTTTAGCCAGGAAGATGTCAGCATATGCGTAATCAGCATCGAAGGCAACGACTTCGGTGGAAACTGATGACACAGAAGAAGCTTTCTTCGTGGTTGTGGCTTTCACATTAAGACAAGGAATGCTTCTATAGGCAGATTACTAAAGCACAAAAATACAATACTAAAAGGTTAATTCTTTTTATTGGTGTACATTTGCCCCTGCCCACAAGATAAGTAAGTAAGGGGGAGGAGAGGCTTTCATCGCATATCAATTACAGTCAATGTCAAAAGATATGATCGACTGAGGGGGTGCGAGTTCGCGTCGACAGATCGCTTACAGTTCTTACTTGGCATCGAACATCATCTTTTGTACAAGACATTATTGTCTCATTTCCGCCGCTAATGGAAACCAATGAAGGGTGGCTACTGAAGTCTCTCTCATATTTAGTACAATCCCCAATACCAGATGACTATCTTCTATGTCAAAATGCTTTCACATTTATACCGACATCAGACAAGTGCTTTCACTTTTCTATTATAGCTTTTTAATGTGTTCCACGCTGATGCGGTAGATTTATTCTCATCAATGTCTATTGTGGTCTTAATGACGTAAAGCATCAGGAGGAGAGAACCTAAAAAAAATAAAGGATATTCTTATTCTTACATTCAAAAAAAGAATGGTACACCTCTAAGTACTTTTACAATAAATGAGACGGCTGGATTTGTAAGAACGTTTCACTGGTTTCACGCTCGCTGCAGCTGAATCTCAGCCACTGTCTGCTATAGTTTTTGAAAATCATCCAAATTGTCTCATTTTGAACTTTAAAAATGCCAAAAATTATGTCTATGCTATTTGAAAGTTACTTAAAAATGTCTTATCTGTTCTTCCAAACCAAAATCGAGAAAGGTCTGTGCAAGAGTTTGTGTGACTGATTTGACTAAGTACGTACCTGGTATGTAATAATCTTAATCTTTCCTTTGGCAATAAACGTTTTAAAATGAGACAATTTAAGTGATTTTCAACCACAATATCTGCCTCTTACACCATGTGGTAAGTTTTAACGGGCCTAAGATTAATGGTACGTCGTGATCTTCACTGGCAGCTTTCTCTTCTGCTTTGGTTCAAATTCTCGACAGAAATACTAAAGAAGATTTTCGTCTTCCATTATTTTTCGTACATTGTCTGCAATTGAGAGCGAAGCTGAGCAGCAAGTCCCTTAACTGCTACGCATGATAGCCGCAAAAAACCATCCTAAGCTCATCAAGACGAGGTTGCTTTCTAAAGTTATTCGGCAGTGACAGGTCTCTAGGGTGTATTTATGTCTGCCTTTCTTTCTTCTTTTCTCTCAAGTTTCGACTTTCGTTCTTCTTCTCGTCGTCCCAAAGAAGTAGAAGAAAAGAGAAACTGAAAGGCTCCATCTTTCCTTAGAGAGAAAAGAAGTCTTCGTAGTCATTGATGGATAGTCACTTTTCGACTCTCGTCTATCGATGTCAATAAGTTTGAGGAACGAGCAATCGCTTCTCTGCTCTTCTCTTCCAGATTTACCGCAGAAGGCACATCAGCCACAAAAACTGGAAGAGAAAAGGGGAGGGTTCAGTTTCCAGGTCAATATTTGAACGCCCAAGGGAGTAGAGAAAAAGGTAGGTTAAGAGTAAGACATACATAAAATGCTAGGCTCCTCTTTCTGGGATTCATTCATTGGATCATCCGTAAAATTGGCAAGCAAATTATTCTTGGCCACGTAAACACAGTGTTTTACAATCACATAAAAGTCTCACTAGCAGAAATAATTTTTTAGATGACCTATAACTGGGTCCCCAAACAAGTCTCACAAAATCACAAAAGACGAATAAAATCGTTAAACTTTGTTTACATTCTGATTCTCAGTGCAGAGAGCAAAGGAGCTCCTCAAGCTCCCCTAAGCAAAACACAGCCAACTTTACCAATTATTGTATGGCTGTTCGAAGAGGTGAAAAAGGCGGAAAACAAACACCCAGAGTTGCCTTCGATTTCAAAATACCATTGAAAAATGGCAAAGGAGAGAAAACTTTTCGTATTCTCTGTATTCCTGACACTGGCAGTACAAGGACGCTTTTGCCATTAAAAGTCGCTCGAAGACTTGGCTTGACCATCAAGCCTGCCAAGAATGAAACCCTTCGAAATGCTAGTGGCAAATTCATGAAAGTGAACGGGAAATGTCTCGTAAAAATGTCACTACCCAACTCTGATGAAGAGTTGCTAGTCGACTGCATCATCAGTGAAGATTTGCCCGAAACCATTATCCTCATTTCTTGGCATGATCTCGAAGCCTTCGGTCTTGTCAAGCTTGAACATACCGTCACTGAAACATGCAACGTAACAGAGGACAAAGCTTCAAAATCAAAACCTCCTGATGATGATGAGTTTGATCTCCAAGCAGCAGTTCAAACTCTCCTCTCCAACTTCCCTGACGTTTTGAGGGAGGATTTACCACAAAACCCTATCAAGATGGATCCGGTCAAGATTGTCATTGATCCGAAAAAGTTGAAGAAGTACAAACCTACCAAATGCCTAACCGCTAGGCAAAGGCCATTGGCAATGGAAGATGCTTGTCATGAAGAAGTACTTCAGCTTGTCAAGGATGGTAAAATTCGACCTTTAGGCCCCAATGAGCCTACTATGTTCCTACATCCTGGATTTTTCGTAATGAAAAATAATAAAAAGCCACGTTTATTAACTGATCTTACGGGACTAAATCTTGTCTTAGAAAGGCCAGTCTACCCTTTCCTCAGCACAAAAGACTTGCTGAAAAAGGTCAATCCCGAAGGTCGCTGGTTCGCGAAGCTAGATTTTCTTAAAGGCTTCTTTCAAGTGGCCTTGGACAAGGCCAGTCAACTTTTGACGGCCTTTATTTTGCCTGAAGGCCGTTTTGCATACACGGCCGTGCCGATGGGCTGCAGCCTTAGTTCGGACGTATTCATCCAGATCAGTGATATGCTGCTCTCCGGCCTTGGCCTTGAAGGCCACATTTTAAAGCTCGTGGACGACCTTTTAGTAATGGCTCCGACAAAGGCCATCTTGATTGAAAGGGTCACGGCGGTACTACAACGTTGCCGCGAATATGGAGTTGCTCTATCTAGCAAGAAATTTGAATGCGGATCCGAGGTCTCCTTTGCAGGGCATCGCATCAGCGCAAATGGGATCTATGTAGGTGAGGACAAGGTGGCTGCCATCAAATCTTTCCAGCTTCCTTCCTCAATCTCTGACCTAAGATCTTATTTAGGGGTCTGTCAAAGCTTTGCCAAGTTCTTCCCTGATTTGGCGCAAATATCAGACCCGCTCCGGCAGCTTTTAAAAAAGGATGTAAAGTTCGAATTTACGCCGGAATTAATCAAAGCCTTTGAAGCCTCCAAAGCTTACTTGACCAGTAGTCCTATCCTACAACCTTTCAGACGTGACAGGACAACCCAGATTTATTGTGACGCAAGTTTACTGGGGGTTGGCTACATGTGCTGCCAAACCGGCCAAGACGGCCGAACTTACTTGATATGTTGCGGCAGCAGAGCTCTCAAGCCAAACGAAAGAAACTCTTGGTCAGTGACTGACTTGGAATTAGAGGCGATTAGATGGGCACTTTTTCAGTGTTCGTAATTATTCTTGGCCACGTAAACACAGTGTTTTACAATCACATTAAAAGTCTCACTAGCAGAAATAATTTTTTTTGATGACCTATATTTGGTGTATACTGTACAAACAAGTCTCACAAAATACGAAAAAGTCGTTAAACTTTGTTTACATTCTGACTCTCAGTGCATATTTCCCTTCAATTTGACATTTTTTTTGCCAAATCATTTCAAAATTCTAATTGTGCGAAATAGGTAGTGTTCAAGCCTTGCATATGTACAAATGAGACAATTTTCAGGGATTTTCAATCCCCGTACATGATGATAGACTTTATGATCGTATCGGCTTTCTAATCGTGATCATAATGGTTTTGCAGACAAGGGGAATAAACCTTGACCAGCGGACTGTAAAAACATTAAATGTTCGAAGCTGCTTTCTTTCTCTGATAGTGAAAGAAAATGCAAGATGTAGTACGAACGAAGAAGGAAAAGATTGATGCTCTAGCACACTGCATTTTTGTTGCAATTTCGTGAACCATTGCTT
Organism: Oithona nana; assembly: GCA_900157175.1. Taxonomy (NCBI): domain Eukaryota; kingdom Metazoa; phylum Arthropoda; class Copepoda; order Cyclopoida; family Oithonidae; genus Oithona; species Oithona nana. The sequence continues at coordinate 503,936 of LT727909.1, read as the reverse complement.
CAGTAGAACAGCAGCACTCACTGCATTTCGGCATAAATGCCATCCACTCATCTTGCTAATTGATGAGTAGGGAAAGGGAGAGCAGCCAACAAATTGGCTTAGGCACATCTCTTCTCATCTGAGGAACAACCCAGAGGAGGGTTACTAGCCACCTTGCTATTCAGTCAATTTATGCATGCGGGTTATTCGGTTCTTCTCCCCTTTCGATTCTCAATCATCTACCATTATCGGCAAAATTCTCCCCCTACCAGACACCCCATCATTTTGGAGTATGCAGTAACAATCTGGAAAAAAGTTACCTCATCAAACCTAATCCAGTTCTTCAGAATCTAGAGAAGGAAGCCTTAGTAGTCAAATTCAGAAATGGGTCGGATCAGAATCCTTATAAAATATACACCGATACAAAAAATGTAATGTATTCATGAATCTCTGATACATTTCCCTCCTCTCCCTAGCTACTGCTGCAGAATAAATACTACGGATTCCATTTTTGTGTGTGCTTTGCTTTGCTTGCTTTCTAGTATTAGAAGTACTCGAGAATAGAATGAAAAGAGGATTAGTGTTGTATTTTCAAACCACTCGTCGCACTTCAAAAAATCGTTTCAGATAATACACTTGTCCAACCGTCATGGCTACTAGTACAAAGGCTTCAAAAAAGGACCATAAAACCACTCGTGTGTTGGTGTTTTCATTGATGGCTCGGTGTATTCGGTCGCGGACTTCCATGTATTCTTGCTCGTGTTTGGCACCCGTCAATGCTTGGCTTAATTCTTTCACCTGTTCCTCAAGTTTGTTGTGGTCTACTGCGTCCTCGGAGGCTTCCGGAGCTTCACCAATTTCCATGTTGAACATGACTACCTTGGGTGTAGTGGTACTCATCTGAATTAAATTAATTAGGTTTTAATTAAGTGATTTGATTAGTTAGGTTCTTCCAAGGTTAGTTGGACTTACTTTATTGGAGAAGCAGTACTTGTAGACGCCGTCGAGGTGTGCGGCAAAAGTGTATTTTCCGTTGCTTTCTTTGACGCCGGAATGGATGTCTCGTCCGTCGGGTCCTAAAGAAATTCAATGTCAACACAATTATCTGAAATTCCGGTGAACTACAGGTGAGCGCAAATACTACTTCAAGGAAATGAAATGTCTTCTACAGGCAGTTCTAAACTTATCATGTAAAGAATACAAAGATGTGAAAGTAAGAGACATAAAATTGATTTTCTCAAAGCGTATGTAGTATGTACCGTAACGAAGTTAGGAAATGGTAGCTTTACCACCAGTTTGAATAACTAAGAATATTACTTTCACAATTCAAAAGTATGTACGTAACGATTTTTCGGCCTCAACTTGCTAATTTGAATCTTGATATTGTGAAGCACCAGACACATCAATCTTTCAATTCAATAGCTTTCAAAACCCACAAATGTATTAAATGAACACCAGAGGACCGATTTACTATAACACAATATACTCCTACCAGTACAGTTTTGCACCATCTGTTCAATGAAAAATATTGGTGCTTTCATATATGGATCAACGTCTCTGCTTCAACATGACACAACTAGCTGAAACGAAGAATTTACGAAATACTATGTAGAAGTCAACTTTTCATAGCTATTAGAACTGTCTTTTTCCTATTTCCATGTTCTTAATTTTATCAAACATTTTCCTTAAAATACTATGCCATTAAAGTTTTCAGTTTATTAGGTAATTATCTAATAATCCTCTTGTTTTGTATCTCTGCATAAGTCTACTAAATTCTACACTCGTATTGGTATGATTTTTACTGCACTTTTTAAAAAGCGTCATCTACCGTTCAAATATCACTTTCACAAATCACATCAATGTACGTATTAACGATTTTATCTTTTTAGACCAGCCAATTTGGATCCGGTTGAAGAAAATTAATAATTGAATCTATCGGTTCAAAAGTTACTACGTCATTAAATGTATCAAATTCGTAATTCCTAAGATTCATGATAACCAGAATCCGGATGATCTTTACCTTCAATATTCACGTCAATGTCCAAGGCTCCACCTTCAGCCACTTCAAAAATAAGTCCCATTTTGGTACCACTCTTGACTCGGTCATAGAAACACTCTACATCATGGGCATCAATCTAAAAATTGTCAAAGATTCATTGAAAACCTTGAAACCCGAAGACATCTGGAAAAATCAATAACACTCGATATACTCACTGTAATAAAGTATGAGCTGCATGTCTGAATTAAAGCTAATATCACTAAGAGACTCTTGGAACGTGTCAAACTATAGAAATTCATGTTACTTCAACTTTTCAAGCCACTTTTTCAACATTTGGTACACTTGCTGTCAATTGTGGTGACGTGGTGACGTCACAGCCGCTGACAACAACAAATTTCAAAAGCGCGGGAAAATTCAAACACCTTAATTTTCTTTATTTTGTCTCACACATAAAAACACATGTACTATGGCATAAATAGGTTTAATCAATGAAAAATGAATTAAAAACGATGAATCAAATGAAGGATGGGTGTTCTTTTGAGCATTTTGATGTTTTTTACTTCTTGTTGGTATGAATTCTTTGGAAGGAATATCCGTGTTTATGTAGATTATCTTCATCCAAACTCCGGTAGAAATCGGCAAATCGTCTTTGAGGTACACGAGCTCCACCGAATGGGTGGCGACCATCAGCGTTACGAATGAAACCGATGTTTCCATGATCAATGACAAATCCTTCATCTTTTCGTGGTTGAGCATCTCTTCCGGGCTCAATAAAGTTGCCTAACCTCAATTTGCCTTTATGAATGTCACAGCGGATCATGACGACACCTTTGATGGAAAAGGAGCAAATTAGAATTGAACTTTTATAAGAGCGATTGAGGCCCGAAATGTTTCAAAACCTTTTTGTAGGAATTTAGCAAAAAATGTATCAAAATCACAAAAGACGAAAAATTCGTGAAAGTTTGTTTACATTCTGGCAAACTATGCAGATGTCCATTCAATTTCACGAATTTTATGACAAAGAATTTTAAAATGCTACTTTCGCGATTTTTCCATCCAAAACTTGCTGGGAGTCCCTGTATGTTGATAAGAAGTTGCAAATTGAAATGAAAACTTACTTCCGGAAGGATTAACATCAACTTTGAATCGCCTTTCAGGTGTGACAATTCCGTAATCGTAATTGTCGTACAAATCCATGATGTGATAACCATCTGTATGGTCCAAGCCGAGTTCACGGAGTGTTACGGACACCTAAAAGGAAGTTCAGATTTTGTATGTACAAAAGATGTTTTTGCTTCAAAGAATGTCTAATGATTTACTTCGCTTGGTGTTCCGTCTGTTCGTCGGTTAAGGAAAACGATGGCATAAGAGTATTTTCCGCGGTATACCGGCAAAATGGGTCTCGCCCAAATCTCGATGCCCTTTTGCTGTAAGGAAAGATAGATGAGCCGTGAATAATCAATGCAAACGACATCCGGATACTCTTCTTACAAGGTGTCCCAACAAGTGTTGGATGGATGAAGAATATCTCAAAATTGCGAAATTAGAATTTAGAATGAAAAAAAATCGTCAAATTGAAGGGAGATTTGCACAGCCAGAATGTAAATCAAATTATTGCAAAAAATGTTGAAAAAGTTACATAAACAAAAAAAATCGTGAAAGTTTGTTTACATTCTTACTAAGCAAATCTCACTTCATTTTGACGAATTTTACTAAAATCAGAATTTAGAATGTTTTAGTTTAAAAAAAATCGTCAAATTGAAGGGTGATCTGCACTGTTTAGCCAGAATAGAAACAAACTTTCACGATTTTTTTGGTCTTTTGTGATTTTGAGATATTTTCTGCTAAATCCCTACCTTAGATTAGACTTGTTGGGACATCCGGTAGAATGTACTTTAAATGGTAATTTATAATTAGATGAAGATCCAGATTACTGTTGGTGTAACCTTCGGTAATTTCTCGTTAAGATGCATAAATCAGTGAAGTACTGATGATTCTACTATGCGGAAATAGATGTAAATCAGTGATTGAGGCACCTAACAATAAATCACTTGATTAGATTGATCCATTTTCTCACCTTGTAAATTCTTCTGCCTTGGATCCCCAGTCGGTCTTGATTGACGGCAATGATGTGGCGATTTTGCAGAATGGCCTTGTAATCAGGCTTGATAGTCCTCAAATCCACAGACATCAGTAGCGGAGCAGCGAAGATTGCCCACATTGCCATTTGAGTTTTACTTTGCTCGTAACTCAAACCAAAGTTGCCAATGATCAACTGTAAACGAAGATAATCAATGATTAGAGAAGCATTTTGACCTCCTTTTCTGTACGCTTTGCTGACTTTGACTTGATAATTTTTTCCCAATTTACTGCAACAGCAAAGATGACGATATTTTTCCTGTTTTTAGCCTTGATGACCCAAAGGACATTTTGCAAATTAGTACCTTTTGATACTTTTTTCAAATCATGCATGAAACAAGGCAACCAAATAAAAATCGATTTTTTTTTCTTTCAAAGCAAGGAAATGAGATTTTTTTGTGAACCTCTTAAAAAGGATTTCTACATCACACTTGCGTCATCATTTTTTTGGGTAGACCCCCATAAGTGAATTGATGCCATGACACCATCTGTAGTTTCCGCATGATGGTGCAATACTTCATATAATAGTTCATAAGTTACTAAAATATCTTACCATATCAGGATCATTCCAATGTCCTGGTCCGGCATTGGCAATGATCACATCCTGATTGTCACCATAGTAATCAATCACACTGGCCACTGATGACCAACTGTCCTGGATATCGTCAAAGTTGCGCCATAAATTACAGGTGTTGATGATGGCAGTGTAGTTTGGCTAGAAAAATAGTAAACAAAACATATTTTCAACTTCATTGATGCTACAAATGAGGGGGTCATTTTCTAATAAGCTAATACAGTTATAAACAGTTGATGTATCGAAAGGTCAAATCGTACCGTCATTCCACTGTAAGTTTGGTACACCGGCCAAGAGCACGAGTAGAGCATAGGTCGTCCAGTCTTGTTTAAATAATATCCGAAATCTGGATATCCCCTATCCATATCGGTAGGCAAGGAGTAACAACCTTCAAAAAACAAATTCACGATTGTTGGCTTGTGATTCTAAGAAAAATTTCAAGAATTATTTACCGTCCAATTTGACATAGTCTACGTCCCAATCGGCAAAAGTGTTGGCATCAGTCTCTAAGTGGCCCAAAATACCAGGGTAGCCAGCGCAGGTAAAGTTGCCATAATCCTCGTAAATACCGAATTTGAGGCCTGGAAAATGAAGGCATCATTCATGAAAGTTTCAAGTCATGATTCATGCTTAAGAAAACTTGGAAGTCATCATTATCGCTCGTGATGGAAGCTAAACAAGATGACGACGTTTAGCAAAAACCGAAATCTAATGGTTGTTAAAAAAGTGTAAAGAATCGAGTGGAGAAAGAAAGTTTTTGAGGTTTCAGGCTAAATGATGATAAAAAGCATAAAAAGTTGTAAAAATGATTGTTGAATTCATTGCAATATTTTGGCATCAAGTTCAATGGTTTCAATTGCATCCAAATGCATATCACCAAAAAATGGTTAGATGGCGTCTATGAAATAATTTCCCGATTTTCATGTGATGAAACTTTGCCGAAACTTTTTTAAAGAGGGAAATTATCCTTATTTGTTTACAAAAGGGAGCGAGATCTGGCAAAACTCAGCTATTGAATTTAACGAACTTTGCCAAATAATAAAAAAATTGCAGCAAAATGAGATATTTTTAGTGATTTCTTACCTTTACTGTGTACATAATCAGCCAATGATTTCATTCCACTAGGAAATCTTTGAGCATCTGCTTGCAAGCGTCCATGCCTGTCTCGTTTGTGAGATAACCAACAATCATCAACGTTGATGTAAGAGTAACCCGCATCCCTGTATCCGTCGGATACAATCAAGTCCGACATTTGACGAAACAGTCTCTCACTGATGCAGTTATGAGGATCATTGGCACAGTCAGTGTTGCATCTGAAACGCTCCCAAGCTAACCAACCCATGGGAGGAGTTGTGGCTAACCCGTTTTCTAAGCTGACAACGACCGGAATCATGGAGGTCAGCAGGCTCATGCACAGACTTAATGCCAATAACCATTGCTGAAAAGTAGGAACGAAATGGAGTTTAGAACAAATGGGGATCGGACACAAAAAGTGCATTTTTGCAGTTTCAAGCTTCCTAACCTCATTTCTATAGGTCAATTTTCTTTGATTGTTTCCCATTTTTAACTGAACTACATAAAACATTTGGGATCGGGTTCTATACATTGTTCCAAAGCTCATAAAAGTTAGGTGAACGTTTTAGAATGTACATAACCCAATTTTGGAATATTGCTTACTACTGTTTTCCAAACTTGCTTGGACACTCAGTACATTTGAAAAGCGTAAAAATTCATCAATTGCTTTAAAGAAGGAATCAGTTGGTGTCCTACTTTACAAGCAGATTTTCCAATTTCAACATCTGCTGTTGCTGCGTTTTCTTTGCAAAGCGTGAAATAGACCAGAGTAGTAGCTTCCATGCCATTTTTGAAAATTGCATTCATTGTCTTTTCAAAATTCCATTAAGTAAAAAATTCACAAAAATTCCAATTTATAATCGATAATTTTAAAGAACCTTTGTGTATTTGTGACTAAAGGGAAATCTTTGTCAAGTAAGTAGACCACCTGTTTTCTAGCAAAACCACGACTTTTTTGCCAACACTATTCAAAGTCTATCATCGACTTTTTTACTGTCCTCGTTTTTCCGAAGAATTAGTGAAGTGGCAAAAAAAGTGTCTACAACAAGTAACAACGATCAAAGTTCACACGAATAGAAAAGTAAGTTTTTTTCCATGAAAGAATCCTTGAATATTGAATCTTCACAACACATCGTTTTACGAGTTTTTGGTTTGCGGCTCTTACCACAAACTCATGAGGACATGAGGTTTCACAACGATAATAAACTCGCACCATGCACTATTAGTTCAACGAATCCGTAAAATTGAAAAGTTTTGTCAGCTCTAACAAAACAAAACAATTTTGAATTTTCAAGCTCAAATTCAGCGAAAAGGTTTACGATTTTCAGCAAAATAAATCTCACTTTTCCATTGCTAAAAATTTGCGTCATTTTGCATCGTGAAATGTACATGAAAAATCAAAGTTTAAAATTAAAAATTATCAAAATTCAATTTTGCATGATGATGTTGATGATGATGAAAATTGCATATTGAAAGGTTGTCAGTCATGTCCAAACAGTACCTTCAGAGATTTTTTTTACAAAATATACAAGGATTGCTTCACTCTAAAGTTTATTTGCAAAACAGGGGTCATATCATATTTCAAAACCTCTAGTCTTGTCATCCTTTTAAAGATACATCTGAGATAAAGTGAAAATTCTTACTTTGAGGGATTTTGTACTGAAGCAACGACAGATTGGAGACGAGATCATGATGATTGGTAAATTAGTAGTTTTAAAAGAATATAAAAAAGAAGTCAGAATAGCAGAATGGTCGACTAGAAATCGGCTGAATGAATTTTCTTGAAGTTTAGAGAAAAAAGTTGTTTTCACTTTCACACAATTGGTTTTGAAGTAGTTTTCGTTTTCTTGCAAGTTATCCACTTCATCATGGACGATGAATTGCAATCATGATTTTCAAACACACTACAAATTGTTTTTAGGAAAGTTGTATTATTGATCACTGAGGTTAAATGTGTCTTTCACAGTTCATAGTCGAGCAACTACTGTTTAGCTGATAGTAACAGCAGGAATGGCAACACAAAATCTAAGGTTCACAAGGGGACTCTGCACCACTGAAAAGCTACTCGGACGAAGAGCTAGCAGCACGAGTGCTCGTCTCGCGTCCTACTCATACGGCCACTCACACACGTCAGAAGGGAGACTTGGAAGTAAAACGCCGGACGATATTGCAGAAGGAACTCTAGGTACATGATTTGCAATAGGATACTTTGATAGATTACATACAAGTCTTTCGTTAACAAAATTAAAAAGCGATACTTATTGGGGTAGATACAAACGGTACATCAGCTCAATTAATACTCTACCCTTTTGACGACGAAATAATATATTTGAAAAAGTCATACGGACATACACAGCAGATTTACTTATTTAAGATTGGGGCCCTAATATAATGGAAATATTATAGGACCCAAATATATTCTAGCAGCAAAAACTGATAATGAAGTCAGCAACACTGTTGCAAATTCCATCTGCAATTATAGCCTAAAGATTCATTGATATGACCATTGTAAAAGTATAAAAATACTACCTCAAGATAATAGTAACTACCACTTATCATCTTGTTGATTTTGTAGTTAATTAGATTTAAAAAGTTTTCTGAACATCTTACAATATAATCATAATTCACTGATATAGATATTTTTGATCGTTGCAAGCGATTTTCTCACTTCGAATTGTGTCGCGATGCATAAGCGCCATCTTTCACATTTTTACTAACAATTCTAGTTTCTAGATAGAAAGGCAAGTACAACCATTCTATAAAATCTTCAACAGCTTTTAAAGATGATTTTATAAGTAGGATCAATTATTTAACTCACTTTACTCCTAACTTTTTAGTATGACCCTAGATCTCAGGCCCGATTGGGCCTAGAAAATCTTCTTGCGACAGGAAATGGGCAATGTCACATAACGCATCGTCATCTCTAAACCAAACTGTAAAACTATGAAATTGTCGTAAAAGTAGTACTGCGTAGCTGGTGCCGATCTTTGTAATGGGAAAAAGATTGGCCTGCAAAGAGCCCTGAATACAGAGTTCAGAAACCATCTGTGCGGTAATTATTTGGCAATATGACAGATTATTCCTTGACATCTCCATTTCCACCTTTAGAACTTCAGCAGCAGCCATTGTGAACTGCTTGGATGATCCTACAACCACAAGAATGGCCGATTTCGCCGGGCAGACGAAACAAAAGAAGGATTTCTTACGAAATAAAGTAGGCAAAGCACGTTTTTATTAGGATGATTAGTGTTAGTATGCGTAGCAGAACGCGCGTACTTACACAAAGATTTGATTTGCAGTTCGTTTTCAACGGCGTATTTCTTCGCTCCAAGTATTTTGAAGCATGTTAACAAATCGTTGATCCTCAATTTGTAAAGTTACAAGAGGGTTCAAAGTGCGGTTTACAACCTTTTTCAACTTGTCATGCAAAAAATCTGTCAATTTTGTTGGTTAATGTACAAGGAACGCCGCGCGGGAAATTGGAAAATTCGCGTGTGTGACATATGTGAAGGTAGCACCAAAGGATGATACACATTAGTGCAATTAGAGAGATTTTCACTCTGACTACCAATCTACGAGTTGCTGCTATGATTATCAGCATAGTGAACACATTTTGATGATGTCGAAAAAAAAGTGTCGCAATCTCTGCGCTGCTCTATTCTTTCACGCTTTTCGGTTTTTTGCGGCTCTGCTACCAACTTTTACCTTCGGCTAATTCTTATTTCCTTTACCAATTTCGCTAAGCATCGCAACCGGAAATAAAAAAAGTTTTCTATTTTTCACAGCCCCATTTCATGGTCGAATTGAGAAAAAAGAATTAAAGTATGGGGTCTGTTGCTACTTCATGTAGTAAATTGAATTTTGGATCGCAACGTACGTCGCGCGTTGCTCTAGTTTTCGCGCGCATAGTAATCAACTTGTGCGAACCCGGAATCATAGGCTTGACTTGTAGCACTACTGGTGCATTTTCCAATCCACCCATTTCAATTACTTCTTGAAGTATACCAGTCTACCACCTACGAAGAATTCTAATAGGGGGAAGTTATGCCTTTTGCATAATAAAGTCGATGAATAACAAGCTACATAAATGGTTGGGCTGGAGCTATTCGAAAAACACTAAAATCATCCAAATTGATATCAAATTCAATTTTTCAAATCTTAAAAATGAAAACTTGTTAAGTAAACCTGATTTAAAGAATCGAAAATATTACAGCAAAATGTAGACTTTCAAGTCAAAATCAAAAGTTGAATTTCTTCGAAAGAACGATAAAAAGCATCGAAGCCAAAATTCTTAGGCGCAAAATTCTAATTTTAAAAATGAAATTCTGTACAGGATTTACGCAGTTTCCTCATATTTGTTGGCTATGAAACTACGGAAGGCTGTGCACCATTAAAAGGGCTAATTTGAGTGTAAAACTGCGGTGCCCTGCGACGCTTCTTCCCAAGGGGTCAATGACGCTTTTGTGCGTAACGAATGCAGTGCAAGGCCTAAATATGAAGGGCTGAGCTCGTCTTCTGCGAAGCACTACCTAGCATAGCACCACTGTTTTGTGGGCAAGGTGAGATGATATCATTAAAACAGAAAACGCTGCTGTACACACTATTCCAAAAGTCCATATTATGTCCATATTAATCTAGATGAAAAAGTAATATTTTTGGTGCATTTATAAGGCCAAATCTGAATTTTTGGCATGAAAATTGAAATACCACCAAAAAACACATAGGCTGACTTGATTTCTACAGATTAGGGTGGGTTGAATATTACAGATATCTAAATATAGGTTTGTTTTCATTAAAACAGAAAACGCTGCTGTACACACTATTCCAAAAGTCCATATTTTGTCCAGATTAATGAAGATGAAAAAGTAATATTTATTGGTGCATTTATGAGGCCAAATCTGAATTTTTGGCTTGAAAATTGAAATACCACCGAAAAACACTTAGGGTGACTTGATTTCTACATATTAGGGTGGGTTGAATATTACAGATATCAAAAAGTACGTTTTGCCAAAAATTCAACTTTTTGGACAAAAATTGGACTTTTTAGATATTCTGTTGTACCTTCGACCTCGCTCTTCAGAGGAAGGGCTACGAACGAACTACATCGCAACAGACAAGTCAATTTCAAGTCAGTTTCTTTATAAAACGTGATGTGCTAATAAAAATCGTGATGCATAGCATAACAGGATTTTTTTACAAACTTGTTGACCACTAATCCGTGTGTGCAATTTTTTCAGTTGCTACTAAATTACTGCTCCTCACACCGTTTTGTTTTTCTCATGCAGGAAATAAAATTGCAATTCCTATTTGATCAATTGGAAATGTACTGTGATGCGAGAACAGCGAGAATAAGAAGCATAACAAAGTCAAATTCACCGTCAGACAGAAGTGAAGCGGATGAGGATAACACAACAAAACAATTGAGGAAACAAAACCACTACAGCACAAAACACAGTTCAATTTTGCTAAGCGTGAAAATGGGAGTAAAAGAGTGATTGTCATGGGACAGCAGATGTGTTATATTTTTATTTGGTGTGTCTCACAGTGTTTTAAATGTCGCAAAAATGTCTCATTCAAACAGTGCAGTGCTACACCGAATTTCCGGTGCTCGCGCGTTCAGGAAAGCCAATTCAATTGAGTTATTGCTACACATGAAAAATGAAAATGCAGCAAAGCCTAGCCAAAATCTATTTGGATAATCGGTACCATTTGTATCCATACGTCATCGTCAATTGCGTCAATGAATAGTTACGCACTTCATACACTCAGCTTTGGCTCTCAGCTGACGCCAAAATGCACACCACGCACGTCCAAGTTGTACTACGACAAATGGGATCTGCTGCTAAGGAAAAACCTGTCGGATGCACAATTAAAACACATTCATACTACTCTTGGGTTATTATAGTGTCTAAAAGAGGAGGCAAACCAGTCCCTGATGCATTTTACAGCCGGAAATCAGACTGCAATTGTAAAAATTGCTATCAATAAATCCAAGGAAAAATTGTGTGGAAGAAAAACCTTCTTGTGTCCATCCTATTAACGCTGCTGACAAGATGATTAGAGCACTACTCAAAAAGTTAAGGGAAAAGAAGTGCATATTTTCAAGTGTGGAGAAGTAGTTTTGACCTTGGCTGCAACATCGAGAGCAGCATCGCATTTTTACCCACACTGTGGTCAGAACCCAAGGTTTAATGTCTCTCCTGGCGACTAGAGGTATGTGTAGCTCAATTATTGCTGCTCAAGCTCACGTGTTTCTAAGGCAAATGAGGATATGTTGTTGTACCTCATGACGATGCAGTTTTATCATCTAATTTACGGTCGTAAAGCCTCATTAACTAGATTTCGGCGCAGGAAAACTATTACTTTTACGTGCCTATTTGGGGCAATAAGTAAGAAAGGATTATTTTTGACCATGGAAAGATTAGTTCTTTGTGTTCTGACTTTTTTGGGGGGTCGAGTAGTTGTGCAATTATGCCTACTGACTTACTGTGTGCATCAATTCGAACACCATCCACCGAGTTTTCTTCCGGATTGAGTTTAGTGGTTTCCGTGAAATTGGCTTAATAAGTTCTTTGAAGTTTTGCGACGACAATGGAAGTCTCGTGAAAGTGTTTCTCAAATTACAGCCCTTAAAAACCACGAGGTTAGAAGGCCTAAAATCACGACATCTAGCTGAGTTTTGCTGCTGCAAATTGAAAATTCATCATCTTTGTCATCAATTTATCACTTGGTTATATTATGAAGTGTGTTCTTTTGTTCTTCTACAGTGAAAAGTAGTCTCATCGGAAGGACATTTGGAGCACGACAAAACCAAAACGAGGCAATGTGCTACGAGTTGCTGCCATTATTTACTCGCGTTGACAATTCTCGCCTTGAAAAACCTGATACCCTACCGCGACTACTCTATATCGTCGTCTTCGTATCCTAAGACTTTTTCCCTCTAGCCAACAATTACTTTAATTAATGGAACTAGATTTCCTTTACAAGGTTGTAAACACTAAAACATGAATAGAAAAGGATAATGGAGCCTTGTTATCTATGGTTTGTACAATCATTCATTTCAGACTGCAGACACATTCCATTCCTACATATCATGAGTAAATAAACTGATGAAATTCCTTTTATCAGTCATTCCAAAAAGTACAGAATTTCTATCGAATAAAATGAATCATATCGTTCAGTTTAGTCAACAATCAACAGTTAGAAATGATTCTTTCATCTTGTTCAACTTGTGTTTTGACAATTCTGTTGCCTTGTGTGATTGCAAGTGGTCGGACTGGTATTAACCAAGCAACTTTTTCTGAATTTTCTTGGTTTACGAGAGATCTTAGAAATCCTTGCAGTAACAACATTCAACTCAATAACCATGAGTTAATGCTCGTGTCACGCAATTTGAGAAGTAGAATCAGGAGTCAACGCAACAATTACTTTCCTGAATGTTCATCGATGTCTTCTATTCATCTGGAATCTTTACCTCAACTGTATTTTGATGATTATTTAGTGGACCATGAAGATATTTACAAGCAAATCCTACTGCATTCTGCCCACTTTAGAGCAATGGCACATGATTGGAAATTAGGGCAAACCTGTGGTTCCCTAAGACCTAACCATAGAAACTTAACTAGGTATGTAAGTTTACTAAATTAACCTAACCACAGACGTGTGTGCAAATAACTCTAAAAGTCTTGTTTTACAAAGATCAAATACGGTGTCACGTTTATCACCCCTTTAATGCAAAATGAGTCATTCCATCCACGTTTTTAGCATTCAAATTGATACTCAAAGTTTTGGATTGGTCATTTCAACAGCATCAAATTGTCCTTCTTTGCAAGTCACATGAAATGGAATGTTTCACGTGTTTCTCACAAAAAAGACTTTTTGGGATAATTTTACAACACACTGTATCAAAAGAGGACTGAATGAAAATATTTTCAACTTTTTCAGGTTTGGAAGATATTTTGAACGAATGCTATGCAGCAACTTTTTACAACCAATCGAATATCCAACCACAGCACAAAACACAATCCATGATAGCTTGAAAAATCAAACACTACATCAGTATTACAATTGCCATGAACGCTTTCATAGAGACTGTTTTGTAATTAACTCTGCTATGAATTTCTTAACTCAATTTAGAAATAAAATGACTAGTTTTTGACTTGGATGTACTTTCCTCAAAGGTCTCGCATTGCGTAACAGGAAGTGATCGGTAAATCGGTATTTTGTTGCATATTCGTCACGCAAACCCTACAAGAATTCAGAGGTGGGGTCAATTGACAGAGCTTCACAAAATTCGACCTATCGCTCACTACCAACGAAAATCGTGACTTTCATAACGACTCGCATAGATTTCATCATTGCTTTTTAAGTTGATGCGGCAGTACTAAAAAATCTTTATTTCGTGATGATGGGGGTTTGTTCTGGTTGTGTCCATATTAGTAATCAGCAGCGTTATTTTCCGTCGTAATTTGAAAAGCGAAGCCCTGCAAGAGATGAACAAATCGGTCCATCATTTGCTCCATTTTCACATCTGCTGGAGCTTCATTTGCAGTAGATTCTTCATCGTTATTATTTCTCATCCTTGATCTTAATTGTTGGCATTTGCTAACGTACTCGTCAAGGGCTTCAATGAAGGCGTTTTTTGCTGCCTTGAAAAAGGAGAAAATGTGGTCAAGTGCTTTATGCAAACTATGTAAACCTACCTCCAATTCTTCATCGAAATTATCCAATTCTTCTTCCTCTTGAGGCTTGGTTTGGGGTTGTTCCAATTCTTGCTTTTGTTGTTGTTTTCCTAAAGCTTTGGCCGCTTTGAGTAGAGTTGGCAAGTCCAAAATCATGGTTACCCTAGGAGGCAAATTGTTGGGCTTTTGTCCTCTTTGTTGCTGTTGTTGTAAACCAAGATTTTGAGGCTGATGTTGCTGCCAGTTTTGGGGTTGAACTAATAAAGCCTTATTCCAATTTTGATTTCCTGGATATCCTGTTGCTTGCCAAGCAGCCTGACACTCAAAGCAGTAAAGGAAGAGAGGCAACAAAATGCTTAAAGTAAACTTCATTTTGAGACTTTGATTCTTCAACCCAAAGTAGCCAACTGAAGATTCCTTCAGATTTTGCAGCTTTTTATACCCTTTGAGGTTGAAGCAAATCGAATTTGTCTTTTCTGTCAAAAGTCCATAAATCTCAGTGCTCAAGAATGCCTACCATAAAATCCGAGAATTTGAATGCCTGAACTCTGACCTCGTAATACCATCTAGTGTCAATAATACAATTGTCAAGATCTGCCACTACTTTTATTACGAAAAGCGCCTCATTTTCCTCCACTGTGTTACGCATTTTTAGGGTGTTGTGCACTTGATAAAGTAGGGCCAAAATGATTGATTATCCTGGCACAAATTGACGCACAAAATGATGCATTTCTACTAAGCTGCATGGTCGGCTTCTTAGTTGGTTCAAAGCCTAGTTGGAATAGGTCAAGCGGAAATCTGAGAATGAAAGTACACACATATAGAGCATAGACCGCCTAGGGTTAGGCTGTTGCCACCAGAACAGCTCTGGCTGTGCCGCCGCCGCCCCTTCTCCTATAAACCTGATGCTCCATTTTCGTCCACAACAAAAGTAGAATGTCAAGGACTAGCCGATTTAATGCTCCTTCCTCATTTCTTTATCCACTGGACTGCTCGAACTACTCGTCTACCTTGCTGCTGCCTCCTAGAAATGAGATCCATAATGACAGGAAATGAGATCAAATTAAGATTTTGGACACTGTTCTCATTTCTTGATTGGGCTATTCGACAACGCCGACACACGACCCAATTCTTTCTTGCAGCATCGTTTGAATTCCTCATAAATGCATTTTTCTCTCCACTTTGGATTCTAATAAGTAGAAAAATATTCTAAAATGTTTCTGAGATTTGAGATTTTTAGTGACAGCTTCTTCCCATCTGAAACATGTTGGGATATGCTGTATGTAATAAAATCGAAAAAAATATTTTCATAAACGTCATCTAACCATAATTATTGCCCTCTTTGCTCGCAAGCAAGAAAGAGTTTGTACCAGCAGCATCTGTGTTTTTACTTTGCGATCTAAGTTCAGATTTTTCGCATGCTACAAACGGCGTCATTATCGTTTTTTTCCAAGCCTACATTTAGAACCCAGGCGTCGTGACGGCCCTGTTCCACTTTCATTGTCTGGATTTGCTTCATGCTCTTTATAAGAAATCAGTGATTTTTGCATCTCAACTACCTTGCAAAAATCTCAACAACAACTAGGAGGATGACGAGGCGAATGACTTTTCAGTTAAATGCAATGCTTGTATAGACCAATTAGTGGTAAACCAAGGCCACTTTGATTCGATTTTTGTTTAGTTATAGTCAGTGTATTCAGTCACGGAAAAGTGACTCTTGTAGTCAACGATTAAAAGAGGAGTTGGACTACTGACTGAAAAGAATTTCCGCATTATGCTTTCACGTTTCTAATTTTCTACTAAATGAAGCATTTTGGAATAGACATGGAAAAATGCTGAAAGAATTCATGAATGAATATGAAATACAAGGAAGCAGTGCAGAAGAAATAAATTCATTGTCTGCGTTGCTGCCCTTTTTGAATTTCAACTCTTCAATGGAATACTCCATTGTTATGGTATGTGGCATTTCCTAAAGAAATGAATTGTCTCATGAAGAATCTCACATTATGTACTATTAAAAAAAGTGACAAAATAATCTCATTTTACTTTCAGAATACAGATAAAATCATTACATATTCCAAGTACAACCTACTTAGTCAAATCAGTCACGCAACCTCTTGCGCATCGAAATTTTCGCTAATTTTGACAATTCTCAATTTTACTAACATGAAATTGATTTGTTTTTTCAAAACACTGTAAACTTTGAAATAGAACTTGCATAGAATTCTCAACGCTGCTGCTAAAAAAAAGCTCAAAACAATGTGGAAAGATTTGATTTTTCAAGGAATGTTGCAATTCTCAGATTATTATTGTTATAAATTGCATTTCTTCGCAACCACTGTGAAAAATAAGGATGGTTTTGCGTTACCGTTCTATCATCTTGGAATTTTAACTGCATTTTATTACTAAAGAGATTGTTAAGGAACTGGAAAACTTCCCGTTTTACTAATGAAGATGCGTTAACGCCATCTAGTTGAATGCTCGTGTTACTTTGCACACATAATTAAGCTATCATCCAGGATTGCGGTGGCATCAATGAAGGAAGATTTGCGTGAGAATTTGATTCATTGCGGTCGTGGGTGGGCTCCTCCTGCCTTTGGAAGAAGATCAGTAGCATGTCTGCTTCGTATCATCAAATGGAGCAAAAATGGAGGCTCCTCGAGGAAGTGAATTTTTTCTTCTTCATCAAACTTGTAGCTTAGCTGATGCCAAATCGATATTTTCATATGGTATGTGTCGACATCTTGTAGTAGGAAATTGTAGTTGGGGTGCCTTTGAAGCAAAAGCTAAATAAGGAGTTGTTGCTCACAATCTGAATTTCGTGACCTCTATCACCGCGACATAATTGGCTTTGCCATTGAAGGTGTAGTAGGCCTACCATCACTCCTACAAATGGGTCAATAAACCTAAGAACCTAATTTTATTTTACAGAACTTTGCGCACAGTAGGATAAATCAGCTAAAATATTTCAGTTTGCGAGCGAAGCGAGCTACTTTTATTTTTCAACAATATTTTCGTTCCAAGAACTATACATCACATCGTTCCAAAAATATAACATCAAAATTGACTTATTTGATACTTTTTGAAAATTAAATTGAAGTTTTTAATATTACAAAAGTCAAAGTTGTTGCTACCTTAAAATTTCAAAAAAAAATGTGCATTGATATTTGGGAATTTGTATTTTGGTACATATTTTGCTTACAATATTAATTTTCACAATTGTGTTTTGGACTCACATATGTTTGTAAAAAAAACGTGACTTTATGAGTGGATTTTCTTATAAAATACTTAAGTACATGTACTACAATGGTCAGTACGAAAGAAAGATTCAGAGCAACAACATGAAATTGGCTTTTGTTTTTCTTCTTTGTGGATTTTTCTTCTGTCCATCCTTCCCTTGTATCAATGCTAAACCAATGTGTAAGTGTATTCTTTCTAGTTTTCTTACTGCTAATACTAATTTGTCATATGTATTTTTTTAGTGTTCAGTGGTTTTATGGAACCTGTCAGCAAGGATACCAAGAATACAACATTAGACTTGATTTTGTCTGAAACTTCTAGCTTTTGGAAAACAGCAATGGAAATCATAAATTCCACCCTATCCAAAGACGACAAACGTCGCATGCTTCGCATCCTTCGCTTAGCTTAACAAATGAAACTGAAACTAAACGTTTGAAACGTTTATGTTGCATCCAAATTAGTAAAATATAGATATGGAAATTATGAATTTTTTTGTGGTGTTTTTTGCCTATTGTGCACTATAATCGTATACATTTCATGTTGCCATAGTCCCTACTAAAGTTTCAGCTTTGCCTGATTTGGGTTCATGGAAATGCGCGTGTTCCTGCCTCGCTCGCTCTTTTCCCCACCTCTTTTGTTACCGCAGAATATCTCGAAGATGGATCTGGTAACTACGAAGAACTACGACGTTATGCCGAACGGCATCTCTTCCTCTGAGAATGTATTAGCATGCAAAGTAAAAACTTCCTTCGCGTTCCAAGCACCACTGCATTTGACATATTCATTGACATCCCTGATGCTAACTTGGCCTACGAGTCTCTTCCCATTTCCCCAAGGCAACAATGAGCTTGAAAACCACAATAATGAATTCAAACTATTGTTTTAATTATAAATTAACGCCAATTTTAGCTCGCATTGTTGTATAAAATGAGACCTGTTTTGTGGTGATTTTCAAAACACTGTATTTGTTTAGTTAGGTTCTTGACTCCTTTTTAGAGGGTTAATTATGTAAGATTTTCAAGTCATGCTTGGCGCATCACATAGAGTGAATTCTGTCGCATCGCATCGCGTCGACGATGCTGTGTCTTGCATCTAATGTCTCATCTCACCTTGATAAACATTTTCGTGTGCAAATTCATCATCATGTGCTTTTATTATTTTCTACTTTTGAGTCGTGAGATACTTTTCAAGGATTTTTGTCAATCGTTTTGGGTGCCTGCGGCATCGACTAGGATAGCAATGCTGTAGACATAAATCACCTAAAGGGTTACAATCGTTCACAATCGGTAGATGTAGTGAAGGTAGGGGTACATTAATGATCAGAGAGCAAAGCAGCGGAAGAAAAAATCTTAACTCGTGTTGCTAACCTTCACCTTTTCTAACATGGGGATAATATCTACATAGGGGAGGAGGACCTGATAAGCTAAAACTGGATGTCATTTGACTTCGTAGCAAGCATACAAAAGAAGCCTTGAGATGAGTTTTAAAGCATGGAAAGACTCCTGTGTAACCATTAATAAATGGGCACATACTTAAGTGCACTCTACACCTCCTTCCTTTTGAAGATAGGACCTCTAGGAAAAAATGCATTGCTCTGATCTTCAATTCTTTGGTTTCAATGATAAGCAAAAAAGAAGCCTGGACCCTGGTCAAAATAATTTTTCAATATGAAAATACGTTCTCGGAAGTATTAAAAACACAATACGTTGTAACGCTTTGTTCGAAAAACTCAATAATCTACCTACTTAGTATGTATTTATTTTTGTGAAAATGATATATAATATACTCGCAATCCGCTGCCTTCGGCAGCTACTTGCGAGGCCTACCGGCGGGAGCCTTGAGGTCGGATCTGAGGTCACCCGGTCCCCCTAAATCGAGGTCGCTGAGCAACTTTTGATTCATGACACAACCCCGAAAAATGCCTCCTTCTATGATTTTTTGACACCGAAAATAGCGCAAATCAGCTGACGGCCTCGGAGGCCGCGGAGGCCGGCCTCGACCGGCCTAAAACCAGCGCCCTCATAAGTAAGGGCTGCATGCAAAGTTACAACCTCCTAGCTCTAAAACTGAGGCCGTGGTGAGGTCACCCAGCAACGGACAGACACAATTTTTGGGTTTTCCTTTATATAGTTAGATGCATACGGTAGATGACGCTTTTTAAAAAGTACAGCTAATACGTACATTTACCATTGCATTCCTTTACTTTTCTTGAAATACAAAACAAATTTTATGAACTCATTTGACAATTGACTTGAAACTTTTTATGTATGGGGACTTTAAATAGATGTCATCTTTTGTAGCAAATTTCAGAGTTCAGACACTGTGTATCGTGTGACGAGATGACAACAGGCGCAGCGATGACATGCATCTCTCTATACATATCCTCGTTATTTAGAACGCCAAATAGGATGATATACCTATCTAGTAATCTTGAGAACTTTGAATTTTGATGAATGAAACTTGGATGCTAATGTAAAAGACGCCTGCTTCATCATCACGACGCGAAGACTACGAAACTGGAGCAGCAGCAGCGGGCGAAGAAAAATAATGGTGAAGGAGCTGGTAGCATCATGAGGAGCGGAAGTGAAGTGCAATATTCTATTTCTGTCCTTAGAGAAGACGAGCTTAGAACAGATTTATATAGCATCATAGCATCACCGCTGATATGGCCTTGTAGATGTAGCTTTTGAGCTCCATTACTGATGCTCCTCCTCGCGAAAAACTTTGTTCAAGATGGTCTAAAATCCACGCCCTTTTGATGTGTTCTCACCGATGCCAGTGCCTCAAGTCATTAATTAAATGGAAGTTTCAAAGTTGATGCTTCAAGATTTTTTTATAGAGAAAAATGCAACCTTGAATGTCTTCTCTACTCTTTTTATATGATCCGAAGATGCGCGAGAAGAAGAAGCGTTGTTGCTATTTTGCGTCAAACACACTGTTTGAAAAATCATCAGAAATGTCTCGTGTAAATGGTCTTAAAAAATGTCTCAGTTTCGCACCAAAAATCTTCTAATGGGCAAAAATTGATAATGGTAAAAATTACGCGACGTGAGAGGTTGTGTGACTGATTTGACCAAGTAGGTACCTGGTAAGTAATAATTTTGTGAAGACGAGACTTTTTGATAGAATTTCACACACTGTGCAGCGTTACCAACGTTACGGATATCACGAAAAAACATCAAGAGCAAAGGGCACATCAAATTGCTCTTTGCCTGAAGTAGATAAAGTGTCAACAATTTTACTTATCTGAAAACTCCCCTTTGTCGAAAATAATATCAAAATGAAGTTCAGGTTCAATGGTGGTCAGGATTGTCCGGATTGGGTGTTGGCTGAAATGAACACTTTGTCCCGGTTGACCTCGATCAAAACGAGACTCTTAGCCTCTAAGGTATCGGAAAATATAGTGATGAGTTCCACTGATGAAGAATTATTGGCAAGTGCAAAACAGTTGACTGAGGATGCCAAATTCCAAATCAATGATGTCAAGGCAGCAATCGCAGCATTGAATTTTATTCTAGCCACTTCAGGTACTACTATGGATATCGTAGACTACATATTTAACGCCCCTCTCCTAATTAACGCCCCTTAGAGCTAAAAAATTGTTTTAAATCTTTTACAGTTTTTCTATGATTTCACTTTTTTTATAGCCAAATATGAAACACCAAGTGATGTTTTAGAAAACGAATTGTATCAGCTGGGCCTACCCAAAGAACATGCTAACGCCCTATGTAAAATCTACACTAAAGTTCAAAAGACTTTAGAACAGAATTTAATCCAACAAAGTTTGCAAAGCAACCGAAAAAAAGTCACATTTCAACCTTCGAAAGATGATCATGGTAAAATTGTTTGTACAATAAGGTAAAAGATATTTTGAATTGTTGTGACGTTGAAAAATGATTGAAATTCTTCATTTTCGTAGTGAGATGAGTCCTGACAAGGATCTTGACACGCGTAAAGTTATCATGACCATCAACCAGTTCAGAATGATTCTCTCTGACCTTCAACGTATACGTGAGACTTTGCTGTGATATTACTACCCCCCAAGATTTTTTTTCTGTCACTGCAAAAATCTTCCGGTCACATTTATTTGTCACAATCTGTCACGTAGCACTCGTAGCAGTGACTCAAAATAAACGAAAAATTGATACAAAATCCGAGATTCTTGAGATTTGTTGCTTTGCTACAAATCTCCTGTCCAAGTGTCCACCTACGCACGGTATTGTCTGAAAGTTGACAAGGCTCTAAAAAGTAAAAAAAAAATCTCGTCTAATTCTGAAGTTTCCAATTCCAAATCGAGAATTTTTACGTAGATATGTAGTTAATTAGCAGAAACGAAAAATCTATTTATGCATCCTAATGCATACTTTTAAAGGTCGGAAATCAGTTGCACAAATTGACACATAATTTTGTCCAGGATTATAATTGAATGAGTTTTTAAAAAGTTTGGCCATGTTTGAAGTCCAAAAATATTTGCTTTGCTTACAAATCAAGGACAGTTTCAGTCGTCAGTCTATAACATTGTTATTCGCGAATTTAATTTTGTTTCAATTTTCTATCATATTCTAAGGAAGTTCGATGTGAAACGAAAATTTCTATATTTAGCAAATCAAACTAGAGAGATTTGTCTGGTTATCAAGGAAGTAATGCGATCAATATTCAATAGGATATTGATAGAAGAGTTAGTCCTTCGATAGATATTCAACAGTCAACGTTGGCAAGTTGATATCCTTGATACAAATTCAAACCATGAGTGACGACAAACTTCAAATCATCACCGCGGACCCAAAGACCGAAGGCTCATTGACCGCGAACCCAAAGCCAAAGGCGAAGCCTAAGGGATTTGTGGTCCCCTTTAAAGACCCCAAAACAGCCGAAGGAAAAGCTGCTAATGCTTATGCCACCAAAAAAACTGCGATCCAAACCCTTTTGGATGTGGCCTTACTCACCAAGAGCTGCAAGATGTTGAAAGTCTACACCCAACATTACCAACCTGACAAAGCAGGTTCAATGATTGCAATGATTGTTATGGCTTCCATTGCAATCCTTCTGCAAATAGCCTCCGGAATCCTGTTCATCATCATCGGCAGATGGAATTGGGACGAAGAACAAAAGAGACCAAAGTTGAACAAATTGAACAACGCTTCGATGATTTTGGTCTTTATAATTGTACTTCTCGAGGTGATTATGGGGGTCTTTGACGATACCGAAAATTTGTTGAAATAACCCGTGATGAAAGGTTGTGTGAATTGATTCGATGATTCTTTGATTATTACTGAGTACTTGAGTACTTTTTCTTATCAGTCTTAGTTATCAATAAATGAATAAAAACAAATGAATTTGACAGCAGAGTGTCCATGTTTCTTGCCACCAGCATTGCTTGAAAATGTCACTGAACATCCCCTAGAAGTCGAATTGAAAAATTCATCCTTGCTTTATCAACTACGTAGACGAGCCACTCATTCCAGAGATGCAGTTGAGGCATCAATCTACATTTTTGGATTGACTGGTTTGGTTGTCATTTCTGTCTTTATGTCAAAAATGTGGAGAACTAAAAGTAATCTGGAGGCAAAACGAAAGATTTACTTTCCTCAAGGACCTAAGGATCAACTTCTAGTCAAAGATATGCTGAAAAAACGAGCAAAATCATTCATGCAGTATTTCAAAAAGACGAAAAAAAGCAGGAAATCTTCAAATGACAACGATGACAACGTCGACTATTCAACTTATTTACGAATGGACACTTTCTTTGATTCGACATCAGTGGATTCAAATCATACCAGATTCCTAGAATCTTCTTCCTCGTCTTCTGAAGACGAAGAAACTTCAGTATTAGTTTGGGACAAGAAAAAAGGCGATTGGATTGCGTACGAAAGTGACGATGATGATAATGTCGATGACAATGTAAATCAAGATTGTGTTGAATATCATTTTGACCAGCCAGAAAATGTTTGTTCTGAAGCTTCTGAAGAATCAAATTATGACTCAGATTGTCCTTTAATTCGTGTATGAAATTGTACTGTAATCATAAAAATGATAAAAATCAAATAAAGTCCGGAAATCCATACGCAAGGTTGCGTGATTTACACTGGAATTTTACGCTATTATTACATAATTTGTAAACAAAACTTTCGGAATTTTCTCGGAAAACTAAAAAGTGAGTTTTTAGATGGATTAGTGATGCAGAACCTTTTGAAATTGACAAGCATAGCTTTAATTCGACCAAAGATCAATTTTTCAACCACTGTGAGTTAGTTTGTAAAGAACCGAAAGTTGATCATCGACAATTTGCATTGCAGAGAATTGTGAGCAAAATGGTGAAGAACTTGAACGAAGCTTCAAAGCAAGAAACTCAAGCATTTTTTGACTCCTTTGATACAGTTTTGACTGATTGTGATGGTGTGTTATGGAAAGGAGTCAATGCCATTCAAGGCTCACCTGAAATGATCCACCAATTTAGAAAATTGGGCAAAAAAGTCATTTACGTAACCAACAATTCTACCAAGACAAGGAAAGAATATGTCAAAAAGTGTGAAGATTTAGGTTTTGGTGGAACATATGAAGAATTTTTCACTACCTCATTTCTGGTCGCATCCTATCTCAAAAGCCTTGGGTTTGACAAGAAGGTGTACCTTTATGGATCCGGTGGGATTGCCAGAGAACTTGATGAACATAACATCAAACATCTTGGATTAGGACATGATCCTGTTCCGGATGAATGGAATGCGGATTGTCTTGCCAAAGCTGCTTCTGAACTCGATCCGGATGTAGGTTGCGTTGTGGCATCGATTGATTATCATGCAAGTTACATCAAAATGTTGAAGGCTGTTAGCTACTTGAACGATCCCAATGTTGTGTATCTTGCCACAAATTTGGATGAAAGGTTTCCTTATGGACCAAACTTGATCGTGCCTGGTACTGGATCAATGGTTTCGACCATAACCATTGCGTCTCAAAGACAACCTAAGGTCGTGGGCAAGCCTGAAGAATTCATGTTTGAAGCAGTTCAAAAAGACTTTCCTGATATAAAGGCTGAACGAACCTTGATGATTGGAGACAAGTGAGTACTCCTCAAGACTTTTAAGAATTCCGTGATTTACTTTAAATGTTTTTTACAGTTTAAAAACTGATATTCAGTTGGGAAAACGATGCGGATTGAAGACTTTGATGGTTGGCAGTGGAGTGGATACTTTGGAAACTGCCAAGAATCTTGATGATAGTCATAGTCCGGACTATTTTGTTCAAACTTTAGGTGATCTTGTTATTGCCTAAAACTTGAAGTTTTAGAAAAAGCATTTTTGTTGAAATGAATTTTATTATTTTTGATCTGAAATACGATTCATAAATGTTATTGTTACATTACTCGTTCGACTCGTTCGACTATTGTGTTCGTTTGATTATTTTTATCAAATAATACTTATTCTCGCGCTTTGTAGATTGAAAATTTCAATTTTGTTTTTCTTCTTCAACATTAGAATTCAACTCGGTATCCTTTGATTCCTTAGAAGCTCGATCTTTTAGATCCCTTAGATCGTGTGGGGTGGTCTTGCAAAGCTGCGAGAAGGAAGGGCCAACCGGGTCAACGATATAGTAAAGGCCTATGACAAGGGGCAGTGTACGATTGTTCATGATGACTTGAGATTGCTTGGTTCCTTTGAACCACGACGTACAACATATTTTTCTACATGCTTTAATTGTATTTTTGACCGCGATTAGCTTCGCAAGATTTCAGTAATGTTTGGCAAAGAGCGGACTTCACACTGTATCAAACAGACAAGAAATACAGAGTTGTATTTTCCGCTCAATACGAAAACACCGAAGTGTCTGATGGAGATATTGCTATGTCGTTTTTGATAAATACTGTGTGTATTAAGACGGTCCCTACACCACACCTCAAACCACTCAATCATCCAGTCCTGGTAGTACCAAAACCAGTCAATCAACCAGCCCTGGTAGCACCCAAAGTACTACCAGCCCCACCATTGCATCCAGTACATCTGCCAGACCAGATACATCTACCTCTAAATCTAGTACATCTACTACAGTTGAACAAACTAATGATACAGATGACACTTCAGACATGACTACAATTATTATTGTGGTTGTAGTGGGTAAGTAATCCCTCAACACTCGACTGAACACTTAGAGTGTAAACAATGATGAATTGATGAAGCTTGGAAGCTAAGAATACCAAAGTGATGTAATGTATTTCTGCAGCAAACATACTCCAATATTTTTTGCCTTATTTTTCCTCCTGAAATATTTGTAAGGGGAAATGAAGGATTTATAACTGTTTTGAAAAGTTAATTATTAAAATGCAGATCCTTTGATCCTCCAATTATATACCTCTCAGGTGTATGATCTAATCTGTTGTGAATTGCTGTTATTGCTGTAACCTAAACTTTTTCAATTCCTTATTGATGGCTTTACGAAACTTTGGAAGCCTGAAAATATAAGGAGACGTCACTCAATTATTTTGGCTAAAATATTATTCATAAATTGTTGCAAAGTACCTTACACCATAAATAAATGAATTTGCTGCTGCACTTAGTTTGCAACAGAGTGTGGGTACAACGGCCATTTCTACCGATAGGTATTCCAGATTTCCAAACATGAGCCAACAATGTAAGATCAAATATGGAGTCCAAGCTGAAATCCAGACAACCAAAATGGTCATAATCATTTTGAATACAGATACCTCCTTTTTTCTCCTTTGGTTTTCTTCGTTTTCTTCAATCGAGACATCACTGGGTCCAAATTGGTTGCTTATGACAATACCACCAATTTCAATATAGCTTTTTCCAATGATAAGCATAGGACATATCCAAGCAAAGACTATTAAGAGGTAAACATATGATCGGGCATACCACCGAGTATCAAAGGAATTGAATGTGCAACCCAAAAGATAAGCCTACGATTGAAAACAACTTTTGAATCTATGTTGTTGTTGTTGCTGACTACTGTGTTGGGTACCTCTGAGGTATAGTTGTTCCAACCGAAGATTGGTGCAAGAGCAAATATAATTGACGTTATCCACACTATGCCAACTAAAATATGCACCTAGAAAATTTAAAAAGAAAACTGTTGAGAGCTTTTGAAAAATATATTATAAAATGATCAATCAATACTTGATGAGATGATATTCGCTTTGAAAACGCAAGTGGATGAGCAATAGCATCCTTTCGATCCACACTGATCAAAACCAAAGTCCAGATTTCTGCCAAAGACGCAAAAGTTGATATAACACCATAAATTTGGCAACCTGTTTTGCCCAAAATTGAGCCTTGACGACCAACTAAGTTTTGCAATGAGAGGAAATGGCACATTGTCAAAATCAGGAAGTCCGCTGATGTAAGACTAATGAGGAACTTGTTTGATGGTGTGCGCAAGTCCTTGTTTCTAGAATTGAAACCATACTTAGGAGGATTGCGAGATCCGGAATCCGGATGGCAAACTTACCGGACAAATACATAAATGACCAAAACTTGACCAATTTGACTTGGAATGCAAATAATGAGAGAGATCAAACCCAGAATTGATTTTATATTTTCGTTAGGAGCTGATCGGCCAAGCCAAAAGGGATCAACACAATCCAGTACAAATTCTTTCTGATCTTCTTTATTACTGAGATAAATTGACAAGTTCATAATGCCAGTGGTTGCGGAGGTTAAAAATATAATGAGGATATGAGGCCTCATGTTCTCTGCTTTTATATAGAAAAATTGCACTTTACCACGTCATCATGCATGCAGAGGCGCTTGTGAGGAAGAGCAATAATTTTTAAAGATCCTTCATAATCACAAAAAAATGCCCAATTTGAATTTTCGCGCCAAATTATATCTATTCTATTTGTACAGCTAGTCTCTGAATCCCACAAATTTTTTTAGATTTGAATACGCATGTCTGATTTTTGGAAAATGAATACATGATGCCAAAGATGAAATTAGTATTCCCAAAGGCAATGAAATTGGTTGACATGAACATAGGATTGCTTATAGAACCTCGGATTCTCAAATTGAAAAGTTGATGTCTTTGAGCCAAGGATGCAAGCAAAGTATTACATTCAGGTGCTTTTTGGCACGAATGAAGTACAATGGTGTGCATAATGGTTGGTGGACGGACAGGTTGGGAAATCCTCAATATTGTAATGAATGTCAGTGCAATTCCAAGCGTCCGGAATGGATGGAGGATGAAATTGGTACTGAAGATTTAAATTCGTTGCCTATAAAGTCCTTTGTCTATGGACCTCTAGAATATGATATGGAGAAGGCTAATGTTTCAATTGGCAGACTTTCTTGCTTTGGATTGAAGGATACAAGCGATGTTTTCAGTTTGCCAGAAATTGTTCAAGAAATGAAGATGAGATGAGATGAGACGGTCAACACAAGAGTCATATTTGGAGCAGTTAAAAAAGATGGAAACGATAAGAAAATCAATGGCGTCCTCACTTTTGACGAAGAAATTATCAATGTTGGTGATGGTATGGATATTCAATCTGGTATATTCAATCCTCCAGAAGATGGTTACTACAGCTTTACTTTTTCCGGAACTTCATATGACTCAGATGAAAGTCTAGACGCTAGTGTCAACGTCTTCAAAAATGAAGCCTTATTATTTGATTTTGATGACTTTGAAAGTGAAGGTACAGGCCAATGGAGAGTTATAAGTGGTTCTTGGATGGCAAAATTGAGAGTTGGTGATACTATACACTTGGCTGTTGATGCTGGATACTTGACAACAAGCGGTGACCAACGCATTTACTTCACAGGAAAATTGTTACTAAAATCTGATTAAAAATACATACAATAAAATTCCAATAACTTTATCCTACCAACCAATTCCTATTGCTTTTGTATCACCGCATGTTTTTGACAAATAAAAATTCTTTCTGTTTCTCCATCAGAAAAAAACCATTCCTGTTGCAAAAAAAAAAAAAAGAAAAGAAAAGAAAAGAAAATCATAAGCTTTTTAAGCTTGAAGCCAGCAAGATTCTTTCACAGTTTCATTTAGATCAAAAAAGTGTCCTTTTTTAGATTTTTTCTCCGATGACATATGTGTAATCAAAATCCTATGCAGCTTCTGAGGTTCCGTGAAGAGTTTGCGACAACATTGCGCTTAAAGAAATTATTTTTTAATAGCTACACGCGTTAATTATCGGAGTGTAATAAAGTCTCTTATATCCACGTACCTTCAATTTCATGCACCACATATTTGAAGGATTACTACCGTCTATGTTAAAAACTGATATTCAGTTGGGAAAACGATGCGGATTGAAGACTTTGATGGTTGGTAGTGGAGTTGATACTTTGGAAACTGCCAAGAATCTTGATGATAGTCAGAGTCCGGACTACTTTGTTCAAACTTTAGGCGATCTTGTTGTTGCCTAAAACTTGAAGTTTTAGAAAAGCATTTTTGATGAAATGGATTTTATTATTTTTGATCTGAAACTGAAATATGATTCACGAATTTCATTCTCTGCTGACAAAGCCATCTTGCACAGTACGATGCTCACTGTACCCATTAGGTCCTGCAGTGTAGGATACTGTGACAAGTGCTCCAGTGGGATCGACGTAGCTGTATTGTCCAGTGACTTTTTCGATTTTGCCATCGACATAATTTCCTTCATCATGATAAGGATTCAACATGGGATTGTTTGGTTCCTTGTAAGCTTGACGTTCAGGCCGTGGAATATCTTGTGGACATAGCTCCAGGAGCTGACATAGTCTTGCCAAAGCCGCTTCTGAACTAGTTTTGGGCAAGCCTGAAGAATGGGCCACAAATATGACAAGGGAGAAGAAGAGGGGCGGCAATGTACGATTGTTCATGATGACGTTCCAATGAAAACTGATGATGTGATCAAAGCTAGCCATCAAGTGTTTTTTTAAACTTCGGAATTAACATATTTTTCATTTGTAACAATTTTGAAAAATTAGGTCGATGGGCTATATAAAAAGTGGCCTCATTTTAAAGTAATGACGCATATGTTATCAAAGTCCTAGAATCTGAGGTTGCGTGAATAGTTTATGAAATCTTTCCGCTAACAGAATAGATTTTTCTAATAGCTATACGCGCTAATTATCGGAGTGTAATAAAGTCTCTAATGTCCACGTACCTTCAATTTCATGCACCACATATTTGAAGGATTACTACCGTCTATGAAAACTGTCAAAACATGACCTAGAAAGGCAATAAAACACTTCAATTTTTTGTTTCTCGTGATTTTTCAATCAAAGGGGGAATGGAAATACGAGAGTCATTCACGCGAGAAACTTTTATACTTTCTTGCAAAATCTTGCTTCCGGCAATAATCAATTGAGGTTTTTCAGTTTCCTTCCAAAAAAGTTCTTTATAAAGTGGGGAAACGTGACATATGCATTTAGCGGTTTTTTAAGGCAGTACAAACCAAAAAAAAGTTTATCTGACCGTCTTGAAAAAAAAGGTTGGCGGACATAATTTATCTAAGCATCACTTTGAATTTTCGCGCCAAAAATGACTTGTCTCGTGCAGTTAAACCAATTTATTTGGTGTATAATGATCTAATGGATCTAATTGACTTTTAACAACATCTTTGTGTCCTTGATTGCAAGCATGACTAAATGCAGTCCATCCGCCTTTATCTCGTGAATTCAAGTCAATACTTTTACAAATACACGTACCTCGCTTAGCTTGGATTTTTTCTACGGGACTTTGATTTTAGGAATTCTAGTGAAGATAGAATGACAATGTTTTCTACCAAAATACACGGGACATTAGTTACTTCCAGACGTCGTCACCACCATTATTGAAAATCCATTTTTATGTCTGAGTGACTCAGAAATTAATCTTACTAGTGGTTTTTTCTCTCCTAAAGCATGGAGAAAGTTTTTTTCGCTTTACACATTTTGTTGGTGGTGCGGTTGGTCTACTGGCCACTTGCGTTTTTTTCCGTATGTACTTAACCCTCAGAGAATTCTCATCAAAATACTATTACTGGAATGAGAGTTTTGCAACTCGATACCTCTAATTACTGTCAAAACTATTTAGAGAGTCTTTCTTCTTTTTTTGTAAAATCACCTAGACATTTATTGGGATTTATAGTGCGAGTTTACAATTAATCAATGTACCGTAGATTACCTATTTAACGCCCAGGTGTTAATAAAAATTTTAAGCTGTGAGGGGGCGTTAATTAGGATATGATAAATAAATGGGCGTTATTTAGTATAAATTATCTTAGATTTGGGATTGGGTATTGATTAGGAGAGGGGCGTCAAATAAGTATTCTACGGTATCAATTTGTAAAAGTAGCTCGCTTCGCTCGCGTTTTTTAGTGCTTTGTATGTATTACATCAATTAGCCACCATTCATCTTTTCTTTGGCAACTAAAAACCTCATGATGGATACAAACGTCAAATCTTGCATCTCTTTTTTGTCTAGTGATGTCTTCGGAATAAGTGATGAGTCGTAGGTAGACGAATCACATAAATTGCAAATTGTTTTGAGTTTCAGTAAAAGTGATGGATCAGAGTGAATCACAGCGGCATGCAGTAGCATTAGAAAGTGCTTTTTGCATTTTGTTTCGTTTCGTCGTCGGCTGATAGAATTCGTAAAATTGATTGATTTTAGGACTGCATTTATGTGCGTTTTCCACAATGTTTGAAAATCATTTTAGAATTTTCATATCGCAATTTTTGCAATTCGAATTATTCGAATACCGTAGATTGTCCATTAAACGCCTAGGCGTTAATAACCAATTTGAGATATGATACTCTGATACTCTGATAGGGGCGTTAATTAAAAATTGTGCGTCATTTAGGACATATTTTAGACTGCGTTATTTAAGATTGGGGGTTAATTTTGAAAGGGGCGTTAAATAGGTAATCTACGGCATTTTAACGATTTTCAACCACTGTAAGTTCCACTATTTTGAAATCAGTTTTTTCGTGACTTTAGCTAGTCCAATGTAAAGTCTGAACAGCAGCCGGAGTTGGAACGGACGACGGCAAAACTAAATGTGCAATTAGCAGAGCAGCAGCAGCAGAGTCCTTCGCAGAATTTTTACTATTCCTTTTCTTGAGTCTCTCAAGTACACACGAAGCAAGTGAAGGAGGTAACGGAATGCTTCAGTAGGCTTCAAATGAAGCTCATCATTGAAGACATGCAACGGCTTCACGATATCAAGCCATTTTTCTCACGGCCAACTTTGTGAAAAACCCTTTTTAAAGTCCGGACTTCTCGACTCAAATTCTCAAATCTCATCCTACAAAAATCCTTTTTGCATTTCCGCTTTTCAATGTCGTCAATTTTTTCAAGAAGTTTAGGTCATTTTAGGATAGCAAACCTAATTTTGTCCATCATTTGGAATTGGACTGAGAGGCAAATCATCTTCGCCATCTACCCTACTACAATTTTGAAAATATGAGGAGAAAGAGAGACAAAATGGTACAAGTACTACTGCAAAGCAGTTGTTCTCTGCAGAAACTTCCTGCCCTCAATTTATAATTTTTCTCTTCGTCTCTCTAGAGTAAATGCAGTAGAATTGTCAAGGTCTAATTGAGAACATTTTCTCCTGCCGATTTCCTTCCTTTTCGCTCTTACTCTGCTACGGAGTCTACGGAGGAGTCGAAGCAGATTTTTTGCTGATTTATCGTGACTCCTCCAACAAAATTTCACCCTTGACTTGCTTAGATTTTAATTATTGAGGATTTTCGTTTCAATTCTAAGAATTACAAAGAACGCATAGCTGTATCTGAAAATAACTTTTTTTATCATCAAAAAGGAAATGATCTCATGTGATAACACACTTGTCTTGTCAAGAATCAACGTTTGAAACGTTTGCAGGTTATTACTAATGATTCATTAGTTCAGATTATGAACAGCGACCAATCACAAATCAGCGTTATGAATAGTGACGAACCCCAAGTTAGTGCCTCAAAGGATTCAATAGTCCCAAAGGGTGATGGAGAGAAGGGTGCCAATGACTATGCCACCAAGAAAACTGTGTTGCAAGGACTTTTAGACATGGCCTTACTCATTCGCAACTCTAAAATATTGAAAGATTACATCCAAAGTTACACATCAATGGGAGTACAAAATGTAGTGATTGTATTGTGCTGTTTTGCAATCCTGGTACAAATCGCTTCTGCAATCTTGTTTTTGATCATCGGAAGATGGAATTGGGAAGACGAGCCTTCGCGAGCCAAGTTGGACAAATTGAACAATGCCACATTGGTCTTGGTCCTCATCAGTTTAATTCTTGAGGCGATTCTTGGAGCGTTTGACGATCGGAAACCTCTAGATTAGAGTGTAAAGAAGTTTGGAACTCGACTTTTCCAAACTTACATACACTCTACTCTAGATGCCTGATTTATCAATTATTCAATAAAATTGTGAGGGTTTCCAACGATATTTGAAAATAAAATTGTCAATCTGATTTTTTTTAAATTCACGAATTTTGACCACCAATCCACCACCATATTATATTTCAGATCTATCGATTTTTACAGTTTTTTCCTTGTAGGCAAAGCCATCTAGGTAGGTGTGTCATGGAATCTGTATACGAAGGCGAAGGCGATCGAAATATGTATATGCATGTGCCACCATTCCATTTTCTTTTGCCTTGCTTGAGGGCTTCACAATTATGGTCACCACTTTATAAAAAGAGTCTTCTGGAGCCTATCAAAAATTGATATGCTAAGCTAAGAAAACCATCTGCTACTTTTGACTCCATTTTCAAACGGTGAAGGACTTTTGCGGCGTGTGGCAAAGTGAGACTTTGGGCATTTTCAGTGGCTTTTATAGAAGTATCACCTGCATTGCGTGCGTCTCTAAAATTGCGTCATTTGCCATCAAAAAATTAGCTCACTTGCCAAATTGGCAGCCTTCTATTGACAACCACAATTGTAAAAAAAATGTCTATAAAGCAAAGTTTAAAAGTTGGTTAGATGGCGTTCTATGAAAGAATTTTTCAGATTTTCTTTAGATAACTTTCCTCCTCGAAATTCCGATCTTGGAATGTTCAATGGCCATAAAACAAAATGTCAAATTGAATGATCATCAACGATGATATTTTCTCACTCATCATCACCGCTTTGTCACTTATCCACGGGTGATAAGATTGAGCCGCGCCCACTGACAATTGGTTCACACTTGCTAAGAAATTTCTGCAGTAGAAGCAACGATTCTGACGACATTTTCATCTGAGTGATCTGGCAACATTTGGTACTTCTCGTTACCACTTCTCTACAAGGAGATTCCAATCAACGACAAGGTAACCCCGTTATCTTCCACCATTTTCAATGGAGCCTCCCCTAGTAATTGGAAGATGATGATGCTCTCGAAGACACACACACTATGCCAAAAGACCACATTTGGTCCAAATATTCCATTTTTGGTACCTTTATTAGTCAAAATCCGGATCGATTTTTGACACGAAAAATCACTTATTAGGGTGACTTACTTTCTAGGTTTTTGGGTTGAATTTTGCAGATATCAAAAATCTACATTTTGGAAATGGGCAAAAATTGGATTTTTACCTTAGTGTGTAATGCAGCAGCAAAGCCAACAACAAGTAGAATTTTCAATCTGACCTGCCTCTCGAAGCTAGCTTAACCTAAATCATCACACAGATTGATCGATTTTCGAATCTTCAACAGTTTGCACACATGTTGAACTTTTGTCAAAACTGTTTTTCAAAAGACTAATTTATGCCCTTTTGAACTTTTATGACTCTTCTCCTCGTCTGTATTCGAAGTAACATGAGAATTGTCAACGCTTGCACTTTTATGATGATTTGACTAAAGTCGTGTTTACAGCAACGGAAATGACAACTTAACGATTTTTAACCCGTATTTTTCCTGTTGAAAATATGAGCATAATCACGATAATTGGTGGCCAAAAAGTCGTGAGAAGGAGGCAACTTTAAAGAATTATGTATGACTAAATGTTACGCAGTTCAGGGTCTTTTAAAATATCAAGAATCAAGTCACAATCAAAGCTCGCTTTGCTCGTGTTTCGACTTTCTTATTTGACCTTAGGTTGCAATAGCAAGACAATGCTTTAGCCTATTGTGACACCAAGGCATAAACCATTAGTACTACTTTCACGATATTAGTTTTTCCCAAGTTGATTTAGTGTATGGTAATGAGTTAGCCAACCACAGTAGTAGCAAGTTTTTTCGGCTGAATAATGTGGCATTGTTTCGTGGCAGCAAAGCTCGTGGAAAAAAGTATTAAAGTTCGGTTTTTAAACTCTTCCAATAGACATATACAGAGATCATAATCATAGGGGTGTGGCGAACGGTTTTTTTGTTATTTCTATGGATGACCGCAATTCAAACTGCATCCATTGAAAGTGAAATTCAAACTTTCTCACGTTACATTCAACTTTCAGTCAGAGTCAATATTTTTTGCAGAAGCCACAATACTAGAATTCTATTCTAGATGATTGGCAATTTAAAGTCTACTATGATGGGAATCAATGGGAGGAGTTCAACTGCAAAGATCAAAGTGCTCGCGGGCGATTAATTTTCTTTTCCTGCTGCACCAGAAAACGTGATAAAAAAGGGGCGAAAATCCTTAACTCATTAGTGTACAACTATGACAAGAAGGAGGCCCCCTCTACCCTCGGATTATTGAGGGGACACGACATCACCATAAAATCAATAGAGAAATGATGCAGTAGTAGAACTGTAAAAGTGTACTTTGTACATCACGAGTCTCCTCGCAACTGCAACTTGATCGACTTTATATTGCTTTTTAGTAGTACACTAAAGGCAACAGGTGGTTGTTCTAAAAAGAGTTTCTAGGTTTGTTCCAGTTGGAAGTAGCCCATTTTGACAAAATAATGAGGCTATTTTCAAGGTGTGACGTGTGCTATTATCTTTTTCAAACATTTGCAAAGTGGTCGAAAATTCTTTAAAAGTGTCTCTTGTTCCATTCATGCGAGCTATGAATAATTCTGGTCCTAAAAGGGCTGGAGAAATCGATGAAAATTGAAAATGCAAAGAGAGTGATTACTAGATGGCTTTTAAGATAAGTAGGCAGATCTTTATCCTTTTAACAATTGCGAAAATATACAAAATCGCGGCTTAAGCTAAAAGCCTTTTCAGTCTTGTTTTGGTCATTTTCATCCTAAATGCAATGCGTCGATGCGTGCTAAGCCTTGTTCTACTTACTGAAAAATTCTTTGAAGTCATTAAGCTCGGGAAAACCTATTTGTTAACTTCTCCAAATGAATTGCTAATGTGATGCCCCCCAAACCCAAAACCCTGAGGGTTTTAGCGTTTTTCAGGTAGCTGGCGCTCTATCCTGTCTGTCGATAAAGGCAGGGAAGAGCTTCATTAGTGATGATGGGTAAAGCCTGAAAGAAGCTTGCAAAGGCAAGGTAGAGGCCGTTAGTGGACTTCCTCGCTTGTGCAACAGTGTGTGCAAAGTTGGAAAAAATGCTCAGATCCGGTGTTCAAAAAGTGAAGCAGCAGCAGCTCCTTCTTCACATCTTGGCAGGAAATCGTGACGTGATCCTGGCTGCTGTAAAAGAATGCTTGTTTGCATACTACGTGTTAGAACGCTTCTATAGGCTTCTTCACCAAATTATCCATAACCATTTTTCCATCCTTACGACTTACTATACGTAAAAATCTTTGATGGCATGGTAACTAAAAATATCCATAAATTCTAGTCATGAACTGAAAATCACTGTTGGTCTTGAAAAGAAATTTAAAATACGCAAAGCTCGCTCTTTTGCACAGTGTTGAAAGATCATCAAAAAGTCTCATTTGTAGTTTCAAGTCGATAAGATTTTAATGGAAATATTTAAAAAGAAAATCTCAAGTTCGCGAAATTAGAATGTTAGATTTTTTTGGCAAAAAAGAAAATTCGTCAAATTAAAAATGCAAACAGACTTTCAAGAATTTTTCGTCTTTTGTGATTTTGAGAGATTTTTGCTAAATCTCTTTCCAAAAACTTATTGAGGCATTATTTTCGGGGCATTTTCACTTACTGTGCCAGAGTGAATAATTCTTGATTTTATGATCAGAGTTTATGGTAGAGCAATGTTCAATTGGGGGCCCTATTGAATCTTCTCGCAATGGAGAGAAGCTTTTATGTAGGCCATTCCTACAATAATTCAAAAGTCTCTTCTCCAAACCTAAGATGGTATTCACAGCGGAAATCGTGACGAGATTCTAGCTGTTGTGAATTGGCTGTTGTTTGCATACATGTTAAATTATCCAGTCCAGCTCACAAATTTCATGACAAGAGCCTCAGAGCAGCAGTAAAAAGGGCCTCAAGCACTGGATTTTTCTTATTTTATTGTAGTAGTATCTCTCCTAGTAGGCGAGTAGGAGCCAAGGAGGGCTATTCCGTGAGTGAGGGTCAGAAAAAACGGGAATTTCGACTTCGTTCGAACGTCGACCACAACCTGACGCAGCGCATCTCAGGTCTCCCTTTTCTTTTCTTTTTTCCGGTCTCCTTTTATAATTGGCTCCATTGATGAGTTTCACTTCGATATGCATGTTATATTGTTATCACACTTTCCATTGAAGAACCTGTCTTGCTGTCCTAAGTAGCCTAATTGGACTACCCTCTAGATGGCGTCCATCACCGTTAAAAAACGAGGATACTAAAAGAGAAATGTGACAATTATTTTCATGGTCAAAATATGACTTTGCAATTTTTATGGCTTAAAAGTTTTCTTGGTGAAGCAATTGAGATTTATATTCTTTTGTTGGATTGCATTGTTGGCTTTTAAAATGATCTGATGAACAAAGTGATTGAGAATTATAGACCTGCCCATTAAAATTCAATTAAAGCTTGTGTGAAATTTCGGTTGTGATGATACAGTATCATGTCATTGACCTAATAAATTGAGCCTCTCAAGCTTTTCAAGCTTTAACTAGACTTTCTAAGCTCCTTCATAGCGATTTTACAATTTTTCCGTGGGAGGCGTCAGAAATTCGATTTTTTGTTTTCAAATTTGCGCGCCTATTTTTGTTTTGTTTATACATACTTTGAAAAACTGCCAACAAAATCGAAGGGTGACGGCGCGGCACGCCGGTCGCCGGTGTAATTAAAATGAAAATAATCAAAAAATTTTGAAGTTCGCTTTGAACCAAAATGAACTGTCAATTTTTAATTTACGCATTTGATTTGCATTCCGTCGACACTTTTGAGTTGGCAGTTACATTAGCACCAGAGTCCTACCCTGGGAAACCTGTGCTCACCTCTATTTGTTCGAGTGAAACGTGAAAAGGAGGAGGGAGGTGGGGGTCATCAACAATTCGCGGGTTGGGTCACTGCGTTCATTTCGCTTCTCTTCAGCAGCCCCACTAGCACTTGTAGTAACTCTCTAGACACGGTCAACCTGTAGCCGTTTGTTGTGCTGTTTCTCCAAAGGTGAAACATCATCAAAAGTGAGGGACGCGTCCAGAAGGTCAACAATTTACTCGTGACTCGAATTCTATTTTTCTTCAACAAGAGTTCAAAACTTTAGCAACCTTCTCAGTTATGTAGAATCGAGCCGAGCTGTGCATGTAAACAAATATCGTGACATCATGAGTCTGAGCCGTGCTTATTTTTCTGAGGTTTGCAAGGAGACTGCATAATGAGGTCATTTCTTCCCATTCTAATTAAAACTGCAAGAAAGGATAAAAAGTGTGATGATGCAAGATCAAGAACTTCAGAAAACTGAAAATTCAATAGTATTACAGTTGGATGAGACGAGGAGCGGAGCCAAATTGAAGTGAAGATGTCAAGTCAAACGGAAAGAGTAGTTAACCCAGTCATTTTCCGCATTTTTTGGCAATCAGCAAGAAGATCTTTCAGTTCAAGTAGCTGCAAAACACGCAATTTCGGCACAAAAAACACAACTTCCTTCGCTTTGCCAGTAATTAAAATACGTTAGAATTCGGACCAAAAACCCGATCTCTTATCTACTGCACAACAAAAACAAAGAATTCTCATCAAACTGAATGACTACAAAAAACTCAGTTTTTACCACAGTAGATGTTATTCGACGTTGAACACAACGCCAACTCCATTCACCAAGTGCCCCAACCCAAAGTCTTCGCGGTATTTTAGTTGGGGGACCCTTAGGTGAACCGCTCTGGTGGCCACCGAGACTCCGACGCCGCTGCTCACCGCCTGAGCGCTTATTGAAGAATTCCAAACTGCCCAAACCCTATTCAGTCATCTTAGTGGAACCATGAGGAGCAGACTATGCTTCTGACAAGTAGTGGCAAACCTTCAAACGAAAAACAAATATCATGACTGGACTATTGCAGCAGCAGGTGAGAACAAAGGACATATTTTTCTAGCCCAATTATTTCGATCCAGATTTCCCACAGCAATGTCGGAAAAATCGGACTGGCTAGAAGCCCTCAGGCTTTAGTTTGAAAAACGATTCAAATCCCTCCAACTCTCTCTACTGTACTAACTAATATCTAAACGAGAAAAGAAGGTTTTTTGCCCCCTGTAACACTTCTTCTCTACTAAATAGTGGTTTTGAAAGTAGTTTCAACTTGGTTCAACTTTTGCTTAGTGGCTTCGTTCGTCAGAACATTTTGTACAGATTTTTTTTGGAGTAGACAGATTTGCTGCTGGTTTTTCAGTTCTCTTTTGCCTCCTCTTCAAAGAGATTGACCGAGAAAACTAGCATAGTATGTTCACATGCCTAGGGCTAAGGCTTAGTTTTTCAATCCGGACTGCGTTGACGAACCAAGACAAAATCAAGTTTTTCACAGTTTTACTTGTCTGACAAATGAATCTGACAAAAAATCAAATCAGGTGTTTTTTCAACATGTATGTCATGTCATTCTGTGTCAGATTCAACATAGAGGCTGTCCCAACAAGTTTTGTTACGTCTTTAGCTGAAAATCTGTAAATGTCAAAAACGGCGTAAAATTCGCGAAAGTTTGTTTATATTTCTAGCTCAACACTTCAATTTGACGAATTTTTTGACACGACCTTTAGATTGTCTGAAATGAAGTTTCAATCTCAAAACTTGTTTGGACGCCGGGTAGTACAAATCTAGAAATGACTCACTTTATCACAGTGGACTGCAATTCAAAAAGTTTCATATTTGACCCCTTTTATAGTGATAATTGCCTACTGTGCAATATGCACTTTTAAAGTCGAAATTACGCTTTTGAAATATTACGATAGGCTAGAGTAGTCGTGAAATATGAGCTTCATTATCGCCCTCTGATAATTTGTGATTCAACTATTTAGTAGCAGAACGAGGAAAATGAGGCTGTAAATCTCTGAGTAGTAAGTCTGCTCTGGTATGTATGTGCATTCATTGTTTGAGCATATGCAGACTTTAAAAATTCTGGTGGTTTTTTGAGCATGGTGTCGATTATTGCACTTTTTGCTGCTGTTGCGGCATTTTTCAAAAGCGAAGGCAAACAGCATCATCATAATCATCACACGCGTTTCATGAGAAAAATTGCCACTTTGAAATATGAACTCTGCGTTTCTACTGTAGTACTACAAATTAAAACGAGTCAAAATAGGCGTTTTTCTCTCGTATAAATTAAGCCTCTTGTTTTCTTTTCGCAGTCGGTTTTTCACGAATTATTTTGTGCATTTTCGCACGCTTGATCTCTTTTTGGCGGAAAACGTCGTTTTAGTAATACACACTACAGAGTTTGGTTTGTTGGGCTTGTCTTGCATTTGACTATGGCTGCGTCAATTAGGAAATACTCTTCATTCATATTTTCTCACGAGTTTTCCAATGAAGTAACGAACTTCGGTACTATATAGGCCCATCTACTCATAACAATTTGGCTTTACCAGACCAGCCAGCAGCAGTGCAATCCAATTTTCAAGAGGCTGAAATAATGTAACTGCGATCTAGCAGTACATAGTAGTAATCAAGAATTTTCATCGATTTTATGACCCTGTCCAATTTGAGAATTTTGGCTCGGGTTTCTACACAGTCTCGGTTTTAATTGGAATATCAAATGAATAGTAGTCTATGTATGTACTGCAAAACGAGCGGAGCGAGCCAAAAAGTGTCCAGGGGGTTAAATACATCAGCAAACGTCAATGAAATCAGTAGAAAATTGGAGGAGATTGGCAAAGTCGGAAAAACAGGAAAATAGCAAATAACTCAAAAATTCGTGAAAGTTTGTTTTTATAGGTAAACAGTGCAGATCTCCCTTCAATTTGACGAATTTTTCGCTCGCATTTAAAAGTCACATCATGTGGGCCACTGTGTCACAGCAATGACGCATCATGCTTTGAACGACAATTTAAAAGGATTTGAGACCACAAGTGTGTTTGAGCCTTGGCTCGTGCTACTGCTATCTAGCCTGCATTTTGTAATACGAAATTATCCACTGCACGCTATTCTTTATATCATCTTCAGCAGCAGCAAGTAGCAGTTCTAATACCACACACTATCCATTTCATAAAAAATAAGGCATAGTAGTGCACAGTGGAACACTTGCAGTAGCATTCGCCCCCTTCCCTGCGCTACCTTCGCACGCGCCATAGAGAACGATCATACACCAAGTTTTTCTAAAGCCTGAAGCGGCTTTGCCAATCTGTCAGTCGATTGCTAGCTCTACCACTATAGAGAAGCTCCCTGTGTTTCAAAGCCTTCGCTTCGTAGCAAAAATTCCCATGATTTCACTTTTGTGTAAGACTACTTCAAGACTACTGGGTACGCGAGTTCACACTTCGTTTATTAATCGGGATTACGAGTTCTATTGTTACAATAACGCTTCCTTCATCTTTACAGGATTTACCGAGGCTATTGAGAGCCGAGGCTCTCTATGAAGTCCCCGAAGATGAGTTTCTTGAACTGGAGACAAATAAGAGGGCAACCACACCCCCACCCAGATTGTATTCTGAACCAAAACCAAAATTAAAGTTGAAGAAATCCGCCAGTATGAAGCTTAAATGGTTCCCTGCATTTCGTCGTGGAGGCCAAAATCACCATACAGTGAGTCCCCCCAAGAAGGACACAATTCAGCAAAACAACTTATCAGTGTCAACCACATCCCTACTAAGACGTTCCAGCTCCAAATTGAACGTGAATTCCGATGTGGCTTTGAATCCAAGTGCTTCAGATTATGGCTCGTCAGCCACCCCGATTTTGTTGTCGGTACGTAAACGCTCAACCTCGGACTCGGGTTATTCCGGCGAATCGAATTGCGATTCGCCAACCAACTTGAGTGTCAATAACCAAGAAAAACAACCATCATCAAAATCCAGTAGAAATACCAATGGTTTGAGCTTTTTAAGGCTATTCCATAAAAGCTCAGCTACCTTGCATTTGCAACACCCCAAAACCGAGTTGAATCCGGACAAGCCATATAAAGGATCCATAGTGACTGCATTGGACAATTCATCGTCATCTAACCCTAACCGAAAAAAAGCTTCCAAAGAGTTCCTCAAAAAACAAAGAAAATTACCATTAGTGCCTATGGCGTCCTCCAGTTTGTCATCCTTAAATACGTTGAATAGTGGACCAACTACTAAAGGTCAAAAGGTGGAAAAAGTCCTTTTACACCAAGTTCACCACAGTTCGTCAAATTCGGTCATTTCAAGTACCGCCGACGAAAGCAGCTCAAATTCCGGTGGCGAAGCTCGTGAATCGTCTTCAAATTACGATTCGGGTGCCTTTTCGCGTAGCTCCAGTCCTACTGATCAAGTCTTGCCTGTCAATTTGAGCCTTTCAATGAGCCGCTTGGCGGTCACTGAGCCTTTAATGGCTCCCAAACTAGTCTTAGCCGCTTGCC
The DNA here is from genome assembly GCA_900157175.1 of Oithona nana. Lineage (NCBI taxonomy): Eukaryota > Metazoa > Arthropoda > Copepoda > Cyclopoida > Oithonidae > Oithona > Oithona nana. The sequence continues at coordinate 461,532 of LT727909.1, read as the reverse complement.
GAGGTGAATGGCCGATATCCGAAACTGAAAACGAAGATACTGAAGAACAGCATTTGTCAGTCAAAAACCGAATTTTGAAGTTCCAAAATCACCATCGCAGCCAAATAATTCAACATCAAAAGAGACAACTACGCGCGCGTAGTATGTCACTTGTCAGGCCTTCAGAAGATGTCACGGTTACCGTGGGTGCCAATACCAAATTAACCATTGGTAGCCCAAGTTCCAAGAATCAAAGTCGGAATTCCAACTTACGGCGAAGCCGGTCCGGATTACCGGTTTTAGGCGCCACTGCCGCCATTTTGAACACTAATTCAAGCCCCAATAAATCAGTCGGATCAGCTTGTGGATCTCCGGTCAAGCCCTTGAGGTCAATCAGTCCCCTGAAGAAGCGGAACAAGATCTCCACAGTGTATTTGGACACTTGTCAGGATTTTTCGAGGCCGTCTCCCAAGCGTGTCCGGACCAGCGAGTTATCGCGTTCCGGGTCCATAGTGACAGTGATGGGTTCGCAACCGTCGGGGATCAAGTGTGACTGCAACGAACGTGTGACTGTCAATGGTCAACATCACTGTGCCAAGCATATCGATCTCAAGCGGCTAATTGACCGATCTACTAACACCACGCCCATTGGCACCCTGGATGAGGAAAAATCACAACCTAATTCCCTCATCAACATTTAAGATTCAAATTATTTTACACTTTGTCAAAATTCTAATTTTTTGTTTATTTTTGAATTTATGTACGAAAGATTGGATTTTGATCCAGTGTGTGAAACATTTTTGAAAAATTGTTAATTTTGTGCCAAAGAAAAAAAAAAGAAAAATATATTTGATGAGATTTTTCCTGCGTTTTTAAAAACTTTGCTTTTTTGCCTTGTGACTTTTAGTGAAAGTCGTTTAATTGTTGCTGGCATCGCATTGTGGTTGCAGTAATACGAGTAGTCCTGAGCTTGGTTTGAAAACGAGTGGTTTTGAAAAACCAAGCATACTAAAAAAAATGTTTATAATGTCAGGAAAGGCAATTGAATCTTCAAATTAACATTTTGGTCATTTCACGAAAAATTTCAGAATTTTTTGTGCGTTGCAAAGCCGCGCTTGAAAATCCCAGACTTTCACAATAATTTCATGATTTGACGATTGTGGATGGCGGTCAATGGTCATTGAATTTTGAATTAGTTTTTCACAATTTGTTTACATTACCAATTCAACAATTTCTCCACTTGTGTTTTCCCCTACTTTTCAGTCTAAAAACATTTTGGAATCTTTTTGAGGCAAATAATCTCTCTTGAAAGCTCATCATAGTCAATCATGCATGGCTTTGTCGTTTTTCACAGTGCAATTTGCTATGCCGCTGGCAACTCCATTATTCTACCAAAAGACTGCACAGTGCAGTAGGTAGCTTCACTCCTACTTCAACTTTCACCAGAAAATCAATGCTCCATTACTTGACCACCTTGGCAGCGCCACTGACATATGGTACATATAGAAGCTATAGAACACTACAATAATAAAAATCGACGGAAAAAAAGGAAATTCGAATTTCACTATTATACCCCCATTTTTAGTATCACGCCTAGCTAGCTAGCTAGACGAAGCAGTTTTCTAGTAGACCAAAAAATGAAATGGAGTGAAAATCTTCACACGTGTGAAAACACACCCTAAATGCTACGTTGAATCTCGCGCAACACACCCATCATTCCTATTGTAAACTATATATAGAAAATTCTAGGTCTTCTCTAAGATAGAGCAAGTGATTCAAAAGATGAGACATATTTTCTTGGCCATTTATCCGTGCGGATACGAAGTTTACCAGCTACGGCGACGCAAAGAACGAAAGATTCCCAATTGCAACGTTCGACGAAGACCCAATAATTCTGAGTACTTACCTAACAACTGAAACTAATAAGAAGTAACAACTAGTCAGAAAGCCTAATTAACTAAACAAGATTGGCCTTCTTAGTTGCTTTTCCAACATTGAAGTAACAAGAGGTGCTAAAATGGAGCTTATTCATGGCATTTGTGCAGTATTTTTCATCATTATCACAACGATTTTCGCCTTTATGGTGACTTGTGAAGTATTGTCTTGGTGTGGATATGGACTTGTTTCTTATTGGATGACCGAGCAAGACGAAAAGTGTTCAGTAACTCCTAAGGAGTCGTCCCTGCCCTAACAGTTTGAGTTAGTAATAACTTCTCAAAGAGCTTCCACAATGGAGCTTGTCCATGGTATCTGTGCAGTATTTTTCATCATTATCACCTTATTTTCTTGCTGTGGTTATGGACTTTTTACTCGTTGGATCAAGAAGCAAGAAAAGTCTCCAGCACCTCTACCTCCGGCAAAGGAGTCTCTGTCAGATTGTGTTTGAATGCATTCAGAAAATTAGTCTTCGTTTATATGACGAGCAAACGATTTCTAATTATAGTAAATGGAATGTACTTGACCTATAGGCATTAGGCAACAACCTAATTCCATAAGCTCCTCAGTTTCTTACAGTGACTGTATCAAAAAGGACGCTATTTCAGGTGCTTCGTAAATCATGTCCGATTTTTTGACTTATTGTTTGGTATACGTTTTGGCAGTGGTTTTAATTTTCTGGTTGATTATTGGTGGAGCATCTTTCTGGTTTTTCTGTCTTTGCCGTCGCTACTACAACCCCAATTTGTCACCTTTCCACCCTCAACACCCAAGAAATCTGCTTACTCACACTGGCACATCAAGGAGCTTTGAATCTTCAACTTTGCATGTTTGAATTCGATTTTGTCAGCATGTGAAATCGATCAATAAAACTTCTAAAAAACTTTGATGACAACAAAGGTTTCTGGCTTTCTACTCCAACTTTGGTCATATTTACGGTAACTTGAGAACTATTTTGAAGTGTTTGAAGTATCAAAAGAGGACTCTAGAGGTTCACGACTTCACGAGTGTGTTCAGTATCCTTTCCAAGATTGAGCTGGAAGGAGCTTCTACATATGTGAGAAAAAATGGATCTTCATCTTCTTGAAATAATTTATGTCATCTGTGCAGTATTTTCTGTGATGGTGGTGACCACTTTCAGCTTTTTGGTGACTTGTGAACTCATGTCCTTTTGTGGATATGGAATTTGCGCATGGAATATTGAAGAGAACGATCCTCAGTCAATTCCAAAGAATCGGAAGATTTTGATGTTTAAAAATATGAAGGAGGCGTCTTCTGTAGTATCAGTATGATTTAAATCATAACTTAAATAAATTGCAATTGATTTCCAAATTACAATCAGAAAATAAACGAAAGTATAATATTAACCTTTGTTGTTGTCAGACATTCTGGAAGTAAGTAAGTCAGTCTATGATGGTCCTTTCCAATTAGCAAAGTGTAAAGAAGTTACACAAGATGGCCTCTGCCTCAACTACGCAGTGATTTCATACTTAATGTAATGGTACTTTTCTTAAGTATAAGCCTCGGAATCCTTGAAAGGTTGGTGGGAAATAAGATAAATTTCAGCGTGCTTTCAGAAGAATTTTCACTAGCTCAATTTAATTTATCTCGAAAACTACTTTTAGGTACGTATCAAAACCTATTAGACTTTGGTTAGTATCTTCTTCAAATATACGATCTTGACATGTTTTTAGATCAAAACAAACCTTTGAATCACTGGAACTTACTCATATGCATGAAAATCTTCTAAAAAAGGTGAAAAAAAAAATCTAACCTTCGGTGCACACCAAACGACGTCTCGGCAAAACATTCGTGATTCATTGCTTGGAAAAATATTAATGACGCGAGCAAGGCGGAGAACTCCCTCTCTGTTTCTTCTCTCTTTGCCTTTTTGGTTAAGCTATGCAAGGTCGAGGTAGGTGGCAAGTGGCAATGAAGACGACGAAAAAGAGTGTTGCGTGGTAGTTATTACACAACACAACAACATGAAAAAACTGTGTAGGTACTTCAGTCTTTATTACCTCTCTCAACATCATCATTTGTCCTCAAAAAACGCGAGCGAAGCAAGCGTTTTTAATGTTTCGTAACGCTCGTTTTGCTCGCGTAAACGACAGTTTTAAATGCGAAATTTGTACTTTTCGAAGGTTAGAATCATTATAGGAAAGGGACATCATCAATTTCTTCAATTGTTTGACAAATGCCGAGAATTAACATTGGAACATCATTAAATAAGTCTCTTCTGTGGAATGAAGCTTTGGCGGTGGATAAACTACCGGCAGTTGTGAAGTTCTGCGATTTTCCGAAGGCAATTATCACAAATATCAAATCTACTACTGGCAGTTCTAGAAGCACATTAGCCTTGAAAAATTATAACTTTGGGGTAGTAGCAATGCTATTAACTAGAGAATGGATTAATTGTTTTGTTTCATATGGTATCCTTGAGTGAGCAAAGTTCCTCCCAAAGACAATTCAGAAATACTGGATTTACAACTTGACTCCTGGTTGTGAAGAAGTAGATGCTACGCATGATTTACTGCGTAATCTTCAAAATATTTTCAAGTTCGTCTTCCTTGAACTTCCTTGATAATTTTGGCACAAAAATTCAAAGTTTATATCTGATGTAAGTATTAAAAAATACTGTAGACTACCTAAATAGTACCTATTCAATGACCGGGCGTTAATTGGAAATTGTGCGTTAATAAGGATTGGGCGTTAAATACTTGCTCTACAGTAGCTTGCTTCGCTCGCATTTCGCTTTTAGTTGGAGGTTCTCATTATTGTTTTTTGAGGACCTTTCGTCCCCACGGAAAGGAGACTCCGGTCCGGAGTAGTAGGTGAAAAACACGACAACTTTCTCGATTTCTTTGTAGTCTATCACAGTTGACGAGGAAGGAAAGATCTATGCCAAGATAACGAAGATAATTGGAAAATAATAGTGTGGCTACACAAATTTCTCACTGTGATTAACCTTGAAAGCTTAGTGAAAGAAGCATGACTGCTACTGCGTCCGCTTCAGCTTCATCTCAAGGAAGGTAAAACCAAGAAAAGTCCTTTGAAAACTTAGTTTGAAGTGTTGTACTTTTTCTTGCTAAGTATAGATGACATATTGCAGTACATACTGTAGCTGCTGCTGTCGCTGATGCAGTTGCAGCAAACCTTGGAAGCTGAACGACCAAAAATTAGTGGATTTTTCAGTTGATGCATCAGAGACAATAGGTGAAATCGGAGCCGAGGAGGAGGAGGAAAACGAAGACTGTTTTTTTTCGAAAATCTCTAACTCACTTTAAAAGTGTAACACAAGTCACAACATACTCCCATTTCCAATTAATCCTGTTTTGACGGTTTTTCACAGTGTTTTGAAAATATCTTAGATTACCTATTTATTATTTAACGCCCATGTATTAATAGAAAAAAGTGAGCTCTGAGGGGGTGTTAAATAGGAATTGTGCGTTAATTTTTAATAAGGAGAGGGGCGTTAAATAGGTAATCTTTAAGCACTAAAATATGAGATTTGTTGGCCATTTTCAACCACTCTCTATGAAGACAATTATTAGGATTTGTTCCCAAAATCCAACGTGACATATTGTTGTAGAAAACCTTGTGAGAGATAGAGGCGAATTTGACCAAAGCTAATGGAGACGCCTGCGCTGCCATCATCATCGTCGCTTTTCAATGCCCTTTCAAAGCAACTTTTTTAGGGGTGTACTACTGTCGTGTTTCTAGCCACATCATCTGTTGGCCGTGACAAAAATTTCTCGACAAATTTGGACATTTGACGACGACGACAAAGAGATAGACTAAGGCGTTGTGAGAGTTGAAAATTCGGTGACTGATGCCAAAATATCATCATCATCCATGCTTTGTTGCTTACGTGAGATGTTTCCTAGTACATATTGAAAAACATTTACATTTTGACATTTTTTCATGCATGCATTGCGTTGTTGAAATTTGAGAGCTGCTCACAAGTTAATGAAAAATTATAGGTGGGAAACCCTACGTTTATCTACACGCTACTACACCCCTGATGTCGAAAATTAAAGAACAAGATTACAGTTCTTTCTTGGATTTGGAAGCAATGAAAAAATGGTCCATTCTAGAAAATTACATTTTCAAAATTCCTTAGATACATATCATCATCTTGAATGATCTAGCTACATTTATTTAGGCACGAAAAGGGATTGCTTCATGACAATTCAGTATTTTGGCGCGAAAATTCAAATTATCTCCATTTGTAGTCACAAGCAAAAGTGCTACAAAACCGAGATAGATGTCGTTTATGAAACCCAATGCGACATTTTCAACAATTTTCGAGCGATGTGTGTATGTAGTACATAGTTGCAAAATAAAGGGCAAACTACATATTTCTTTGATTTTTCTGCTCTACTCACTGCTAAGCTAAGGGGCATTGGCATTGCAAGACGTCATGTCCATAACATGTCAATCTCAGATTGGAATTGGCTCCAAAGGCAGTAGGCAGCAAAGTAACGTTATTAGACATTTGCAATGCAAAAATCAAGGCCTAGAATTTCCAAATAACCTGGTTTCGTCTTAAAGGCAAAATCCAATCGATTAATTGATTTCAGCACCGCCGCCGCAAACGCAAGCTACCACGTGTCATTGTATCGTCAGGACGGCACCTTGAGATATTCAGGACAAATGACTGGTCATCGTAAAGAAGGCTGGGGAACGGAATATTGTCCCAAAGGCAAGAGTACCTATGTTGGCAATTGGCAGCAAGGCAAACGCCATGGTCATGGAACTCACACCGTCTTTTACCCTCAAAGCCAGAGACCTTGTCAAAGATACACAGGTTTGTACCTTAGAAACCTTATCACAATGTTTGGAAATTATTCATAAAAATCTGATATAAACCCGATTGAGGGAGGCCCGAAGGGCCGACCGAGCGAAGCGTGTTTTTTTGTTGGAGGTGTTTGGAGTGTGGAGGTGTGTGGAGGTGTGTGGAGTGGATGTTAAATGAGACATTTCTTCTGAAGATTTTCTTACACTGTGATTATGTACATTTTTCAACGAAAAAAAGATTTGCTTTAAGAGGAAACTCCCTTTCAATTCCTGTTTTTTTTCACGCCTTGAACATCTTTACCGCGCCTTGAAAATTAATGCGTAGAGCAATTTGTGACGACTTTGAGGTCATTTTTTAAAATCTTGGCAACGATTTCTAACAGTTCATTTTGAGCTTTTTAATGAGCTAACTTATTCTGGCTAGATGACGTTTATAGCATATCACTAATTTCCTAATATTTTCGTTTTTGATTTTATAGAACGAAAAATAAGGTATAAACCATTTGAGCTAGGTAAATATCTTCAAATAGAGTCGAACGTTTTGTAAACCAGAACATAAAAAATTTGATTTTTTTTCTGTGAAAATATCACAAATTACGAAAAATTCAATGGATGCGTTTCATTCAAAATTAGATTTTTTAACCAAAATCTTACTGTAAAATTACTTGGATCTCAATCAAAATGGGTAGAAACATTATCATTTTGCAAGTACTTTTGTCTGAAAAGTACATTAGTAAACAAGAATCATAATTTCGCCTGGATGACGGCTGTATCAATTCACTTATTTCCTAATATTTTTGTTATTGATTTCATAGAACGAAAAGTGAGCCATAAACTATTTGAGCTAAAGATTTTCAAATTAGAGTTGAACGTTTCACAATTTTTTTTTCTTTTTTGAATTTTTCCGTTAACATATCATAGATTATTGTAGGTTACGAAATAATCAATGGATGAGTTTCATTCGAAATTATTTAGACAGAATTAAAATTGTTAACATTACATTCAACATTACAAAAATTTTGCCAGTACTTTTGTCTGAGAAGTACATTAGTAACTAACTAGCTGTGAGCCGCAAAACCCAGTAAAGAAAGCTCGAATCGCTCGAACCCATTTCAAACCCTGACTATTTTTGACCAATTGAGGAACTTTTTCTAGGGAGTGGTAATCTGCGTGTTTGTCTGTTTGTGTGCGTAATGCAGGAGTTATTTTCATCACCTCATTTTTCTCATGCCTTAGTAAGGAGATCCCGAGGAGGTGCTAAGGTGCGGTTAACGAGACTTGCTCCGCCGCTGCTGCTACCTTCCGCAGCGGCTGCAGAGTAGTTCCTAATTAGCTTTTGAGGACTTTGCCAATAAGGCTTTTCACTAATTTCTCACATGTCTGGAAAAATGAAACCTTGTGTCTTCAGCCAAAAATGATTAGTATCTACACTTTGTCTTCAAATACACACCCTTTTTCCACTCATGTCAATGTCACTCTTTCCATACTTTGACACCATATTTTGGCAAAGAAAAGTTTCCAAAATCACTTCGCTTAAAAAAACAGCCAAAAAAAATCAACATTACGAGAGTTAATTAGGAGAAGGGCGTTAATTTGTTAACCTACAATATTTCAATCCGGATTATCAAATATTAAAATTTTTTCACTTTTAAGTTCAAAAAGTTAATGTTTAGTGTAGTGTGACGATATTATTTGTACTGCAAAATTGATTTTGACATCACAGATTTTCCTTAGCAGCAACCTGTGGTCATTCTAACGTGAACGACTAAAACGTGTCTATGATGGCAGAATGGGAGCAAAAAATACAACCACGGACTGCAAAGTGCAAACACAATTTGCAATTTTTACTGTAGTAATCATATACTATTCAAAAAGTAAGATTCAACGCATAGTAAATTACTTTCGGAATTGAAGTAGTCGTAGCCAACAAAATGATGATCATGCAAAGTCGAAATTCAAAGAAGCAAAAACAAGAGTTATGCTTAGTTGACCTCCAATTACCTGAGATTACGAGAAATGAGTTTCCAAGTTGCATTATAGTAGAAAGTGGACATGCAGCATATTTCAACTGGAAAGACCTTCAAGACAAGTCAACAGCAATTTATTAGGCACAATAATAAACCAAAGTTTTGGTTAGATGACGGTTATAGCCAAATACTACTTTACATATCCTTGTATTATCAGTTTTGAAAACAAAAGTACAAAAGTGAGTAGTAAGCTAAAAAGTACATATTTTAAAAGTAGAGTCAAACATATCACTTACCTCACTTATCAAGATGTTTTTTACAATATCTCATATCTTGTCTGAGAATACACATCTTCTAATAATCAATGGATGTGTTTCATTCTAAATTCATAAGTACCGCCCAACATCTTTGTTTCCTTCAGTTGCAGTGGAAACATTTCTATCTTTTTCAAACCAATATCTGAAAGTACTTTTGCCTGAAAGTACAAGCAAAGAATTTAGAGTTAGACCTCAAATCCGGAGTCCTAATTCGAGTAACTTTAAAAAAATAAACAGAAATATATGTACCTATGCATGATGTTTTCCAAAGTTTTCGTTAGATGACGCTTCTAAGCAAAGCACTACTTTTCATATCCTGATTTTGCCGGGTTTGATAACAAAGATAGAAAATGAGCAACAAACTAAAAATATAGATTTTCAAACTAGAGACGAACATTATCTTTACCACAAAAAAGTTCTTGGATCTGTTGCAGAAAAATAACATGATTGACGAAACGGTCAATAAATGTGTTTCATTCCAAATTCATGATTTTCTAACATTTTCTGGATCAGAAAATAGGTAAAAGGGGAATGACCATTAGCATTTTTATCCAATTTTGTAAGTACTTTGGTCTGAAAAGTACATCTTAATTATAAGATATAGTTTGAATATTTGTTCCGGATTCCGGATCACATCATTGCCTCCAGTCCTTATTGACATAAAAATGCTTGTGATTGTTCCTTCACTAACAAGTTGGGCTGACGCCAGCAATATGCATGCTTACCTATTCACGCGAAAACCCAAAAAATATTGTTTATCACCTTTGAAATAAAGCGTACAAATGAGACACTCTGATGGGGCAATTTAAATAACCGGTGATTTCTTTTGAATACGATGAAGTCCAATGGATGTTCTAGGTCATATGTCAACTTTGGGATGAGAGCATAGCAAAAGGGAGTTTCTTCAAAGTTCTGGCATCTGTCAGTTGATAGATGCTACAAATTAGATACATGTGACGCATGATAACACCGATGGAAAACGCCATATCATCATTTCCCCCAAGGCAACATCACAAAATTAGCGTCTCGGGATTAATCTCGACATTTTTTTCCTAAAAAGATGCTTTGCATTATTATCACAAGAGAAGGATGCACAAAAAATTTGAAAATGGGATTTTTCACACCATCGCCGACCGCCACAATATGTGATAAAAAATGCGCATCGCATTATAACTCTCTTTCTTGCAAAAATTACCCTTTACTACAATGTAATATCCGACCACAGTTTGGAAGCTCTCGCATCACTAAAGAAGACACAGTGTTTGAAAATTATTCAAAAAAGTCTCCTTGGTCGGTCTCAAGTCTCTACTGGGTGTTTCATCAAGTTTTGGTCACGAATTTTGCAAAAAAACTATAAATGGCAAAAATGGCAAAAAATCGCGAAAGTTTGTTTACATCCTAGCCAAGCACTACAGATTTCCGTTCAATTTGACGAATTTTTTGACAAAAAAAATTATAAATTGTAACTTCGAGATTTAGAGATTTAGAGATTTCTTTAATCCAAAACTTGTTGGGACACCCGGTATGAACTCGCTACGTTCGCTTCGCGCACGCCTTTATCAATTTTATGCGACATTTTTGTGGTTTTCAAACCAATGTGATGTAGATGCTGGAGCCTTCTTCTTCTCCCCTTTTTTTCAGGAGCTTAGCAATGTGTGTGCGTAATTGATTGATTGTTGTGCTTTGCCACACACGCATAACACAACTTCGGATGGATACATACTATACAATATTGCGTCCACACACTATAAAACACTGTAGCTTACATCACTTTGTAGAGAGAAAAAAAAATTGTAGTCATTGTTTTAAATATTTATTTAACGTAAGAAAATTTGAAATTAGTCACCAAACCTTTTAGCAAAAAATTGACAACTTTTATTTTCGACGTAATTCTCAAATGAGATTTTCTTATGGGATGAAAAAAGTTAATTTTTACCCTTTTTATGCATAGATTACTTAAAAATCTTGCTACTTACGACTTTTTCTCATTTACTGCATTTTGGAGCCATTATGATGGCCTAACTTTTCTAATGTGTAAAATTTCGTTCGTGAGTCCCTCGATCCGAAACTTTTTTTAGCTAATTTTTCAAGCCTTTTGAACCGAAGATGATGGATGATCTTCCAATGATTATTATTGCACAAAAATGGGAAAAACTGCAATTTTCTATTTTGTAACGTTGTTACAGGAAACTGGAAAAAGGGTCTGAGGGACGGTTATGGTGTTGAAGAAAGCTACAGAAAATTAGACTGCAAAGATGCTTGGTTAACAACTGTTCTTGACGGCTGCTGGAAAGAAGACAAATTTCATGGTTGGGGAAGAATGTTGGAATTTGATGAAATTGATGAGCTCTTGGGACTGGCAAGCGGAGTCGAAGGAAACCTTCGCTACGAAGGCACTTGGCTGGACAATTGTCGTGATGGAGTCGGAATTGCCATCTATCCCAATGGAGATAAATTCGAAGGTAAAATCAACTTTTTAACATTGTTTTGAAAATCACTCAAAAAGTCTCATTTTTGCAACATTGCGAGCGAAGCGAGCTAAGTTTATCTACAAAATTATTACCAGGTACCTACTTACTAGTCAAATCAGTCACGCAACCTCTTGCGCAAAACAATTTTGACCATTCTCAATTTTTGCCCAAAGATCAGTTTATTTTCTACATAGGGAAAGATTGCAAAAGTTGATCAATGAAATAACAGACATCGTCTCCCTGTGGGTGGTTTTGGAGGACGCCACAAAAGTCAAAGTTGTCAAGGAAAGCAATCACTTCATCAGGGTTAAGATCGCAAATTGCACCATCATCAGGGCAGTTTAGCCAGCCTTCGATGGCATTGATAGCGAAATCTTGAATTTCTGGGGTGATGAGACCCTTGATGTAACTGACAGTGTCGTCACAGTTGCTGCAGTCTACATAAAATACAATTTGAAGCAAATGACTTCGAACGAATTTAAAAAGAAAGATAACTTACCTCCCAAAGCTCCAGCGATGAAAAGGGACAAGATGAAGAATTTTCCAATCATGTTGACGAGGTGTTGACTTCTTGATGCTTTCTTAGCAATAGATGCTTTGAGAGGATTTTTTCGGGGTATTTATACCTCTTCGTCGAGGACATTTACCACTTGTTCAACAAGGCCACAATGGAAACAATGGTGCAATTATAATAGAATTAAAAAATACAAAGCATATTTATGTAAAAAATACACTTGTTACTTTTACTTACAAAAGGGAAAAGTTTTACATAATGTAGGAATACAAAACATAGCCAAAAATTAGTTTATTTTCTCAGAATTCAAATGAGACATTTTTTGCTAATTTTTGAAACACTGTGCATTTTATATTTCTCAGTATTGTATTCTATTTTTCCAGGACTCTGGAGACAAGGTAAACGCAACGGTGAGGGCCGATATTGGTTTGCCAACAACGATTCTTGTTTGCAAGGAGTCTGGGTTGATGACATCTTTAAAAGTGGCACCTATGTCCTCAAGTCGGCGATGGCGGCCTAATTTCCCCTCCGCGTCGTGTCTTTCAAATGGCCAACGAGCAACGAGGAAGGCATGACCCACTTTAAAGTATTCGAAGCAGTAGCTCTACTTGAAAAGCCCCTTTTGCTGCTTTCCAAGGACTTTGGCAAATGCTTCGTCTCCTTCTCGTGTGCTCGAAAAAAAATCCTTGATGCGTAAAAGTGCATGCAGTAAAAATAAGATGGTTTTCCTTTTCCTCCTTTTTCTCTCTGCCACTGCAGCTCCTCATGCGGTTTAAGTGGCCACTATTTATTCTGCTTGATTTGTTTGTGTTCTGTTGCTTTGCTGTACTCTAAAAAACCAGAAGAATTTCGAATATTTGAGAGTAGTTTCTAGTAAGACCGAACTGTTCGGATTCGATGGCTCCTCGGCCGAACCATGAGATTCGGCAAAAGTTCCAATTTTGTTAGTGACAAGTTCGGTTCGGGTTCGGTTTAAGTTCGGAGATTTTCGGATCGTCCAAACCAAACCTTACTGGTTCGGTCTATCACTAGTAGTTTCAGTAGTGTAATCGATAGAAAATTGGATGTGAAATGTAGAAGCGTCATCGTTTTCTACTTTTTAAATTTTCTCAGAGAGTGACAAGCATCTTCCATTTGTGGTCAAATGTAAATCATTGATTTGCAGAAGTGAAAGTTTTTTCGAAAAAAAGGTGTAAATGTCTCGTTAAATTCTTGCTTTTAAAAATTGAAGCAAAACTCTCGCTTCGCTCGAGCCTTGCATGTCCAAACCGATTTTCAAACACTCTGAGAGGTAAGTCTAAAACAACCTGTCAATTATCGGATATGTTAAGTGCAACAGTTTGTTTACGAACCCGTCTACTCCAATTCATTAATTACATACTACAAGAGTATTCATTCGTGAGCCACTACAACCACTACAACTATGTAAGGAAACCTAATTGCGTAGTTTAGGAAAAGGCTTAAAAAAGTGCTAAATATACAAAAAATTAAGCCTCTTATGTAACGAATCCGCATCCAACTAAAGTGCCGTAGATTACCTATTTATCGCCCGGGCATTAATAAAGATTTCGAGCTCTGAGGGGGCGTTAATATTTACAAATCATTTTAAATTGGGCGCTAAATATGTAATTTACGGTATGATAATTTGATGACATTCCGAAGCCATAAAAGTTTCCAAAATATTTTATCAAATTATTGTGATGATAACACAGATTTGTGATATTATTTTCTAAGAGAAGAAGCCATATTATTCATCTCCGTCTTCGTCGTTTCCTTCGTTTGAAACTCGGTCGGTTGATTTGATACCAAACTTTTTCCTTGGGGGCTGGAGACCATTCCTCATTGGGCCTCCCGAAGTTCTGATGCTGGTGCGCGTGCGGCGGGGTCTTCCGCTTCTGTTGACTTTGTAAATGCAAAAGATTCTTAATGGATTCATGACGAGTATTGAAAGCATACTTGTCTACAACTTGGGCTTTGATAGCCACATTTTGGCTACTGTAGGCCATGTCTTGGTCCATTAAGTTCGAATCCTCATCCATACGTGAATTGCCTCCTATGAGTTGTACTTGTCCACTGAAAGACAAGATTTTTTTGACTTCTTACTTCAATTTACTGCATTTTTTCTAATTAGTGCTGCAGTAGTGCAAAAGCAATTTGCTCAATCTCGAAGGGGAAGGGAAAAGTGCAAATCTCTACTCCATCATAATCAAGACTAAATTACTACGCGCTGCAATTTTGTGTCAATGGAGCTTGATGAATCATTTTAGGGACCGAGTTACCAGAGGCAAAGTTTTCTAAAAATTATGATATGTTCACCTCTTGGCAAAGCAAATGCCGAAAATGCCAGTCAAGAACAAATAGATAACATTTGAAAATTGTCCATAAATGTCTCAAAATTCACCAAAAAAATGGTTAAATGGCGCTTATGCAAATATTTTTGCGATTTCAATTTTCAGCGATCTTTCCGATTTTTAAAGAATTTTCTTTGGTATTTCAATTTTTACTCGCATTTTGAACCTTAAAAATCGGACATTTTTGAATCATTTTCAAACATGGTGAGATAAATGTCATGAATGACATTTTCATTTCATGTGATACAATGACATTACACAATTTTTTCTCACTCTATGGGAAATTGATTTTTTGATTTTTCAATCATTCATACCTGTTGATGGAATCTAAAAGCATGTCCGTAGGCAATTCCACTGAGGTGCCATCATCTAATTGCAATGTATTGGCCAAATGAGTATCGACATATAACGTTGAAGAATGGGGATCGAATAGTAGTGATGGCTGTAAGGGAAGGAAAAACGTAACTTTGGTTATTACAGCTTCAAGCTATAAAGACAAGTGTACTAAAAAACTTTCATTAACGGCAATAGTATACTTGAGACAAAGTAAGTGAAGACTACTTTTACTCTATAACATATTATCCAACACGACAACTTCTTTTTGAGAGGGTCATGCAAAGATACCAAAATAATAATTCTGAGAATTATGACACATTTTATGTCTCTTGCACTATTATACTTCAAGTCATTCTAGCTGCAAAATACACATGCTTTTAACATAAATTACTTAAAAAGTGTCAAGTTTTAAACACAAGCGAAGCGAGCTAAATAGGGTAAATTAAAAGCTGATTCACACGGAACAATTGAAAAAGAAACGTTAGATGTCGTTTATGAATAACTCTTTCGGTTATTACCGATTTAGAACGATTTTCACAATACAAAATTCTTCTTAAAATTGATGCTTTTGAATGAAACAATATTGGAAATATCATCCTGAAGGTTATTCAAGGCTCGCTTCGCTCGTGTATTTTGAAATCTGACACATTTCATTCTTTACAATATTGGGCATAGCACAAAATATCTAGTTTCTTCGCTGCTTCCCCCATTGTGTGCTCTAAATCACCTTTGGTTTTCTCACGTTGAAGTGAGGATAACGATGGTTCCTTTGAACTTTATGTTTAGTCGAAAGAGAAGAAGAAGAAGAAGGCCTCCTCTTTCTTCTCCAGTAGCTCTTTGGGGAATGCTGCTTCTGTTGTAGAAAATGCGTATAACGGAAGAAAGTTCACGATTGCTAAGGCTGATGCTGATGCTAAGGCTACTCTGCGCCTCCTTTCATTATTTATGTGGCGTTAAGTGTTGGCACATCAAAGGCTTTATAGCCTTGCCGACAGCAGCAGTAGCAGCAAAGAGTAGTGGATCAAAGATCGAAAAAATACTAAACCCACTTCAACACAAATTGGATGGATATGCATTTTGTACTCTGTTGTGGCAGCAGACTTGGAAAAAGTCCAAAGGCCATAAAAAGAAGCTATTTTGGTCTTACCCAAAAATTAATTATTGAATACCTTTGCAGTCGTTGATTCTTGATAGTACGGAGCAGGTGTAGCCGAAACTGGATGTACTGAATATGCACGGTTATCTTGATATTGAGCCCCAGCAGCCGTGGAAAAGTAAGGACTAGGTGTACTGGTGGGCGTAGCGTAATAAGGCGTCGGCGTAGCGGTGATACTCCTCAAAAAATTGCCTTTTTGTAAGGTGTCTTCGGTGGGGTCGACAAAGTCAAGTTTGGGAATGTCTTGACTGTGACCCGATTGATCTTCATTGTATGGCAAAATGAGACCTACGAGTGTACCCAAAAAACTTAAGCCTAATTCGCCTACGCTGCCCAATGTGACGTCTAACGCGGCAGCAGCTGTCTCAAAGTCACTTTTTTTCTCGTCGTCGATGATGTAATGTTTGGGCTTTACTCGTATTGAATCAGGGCTAGACTCACTGTAATAGTCGAGGTTCCCGAAATCCTCGTCCCTGATTTCGTTGGTGGCCATGTGGGCGATCCTCGTGGGGTCGCCACTACCGTACGAATAGTAAGATGAGGGAGAGGAGCTGCCGTAAGAAGAGAAACCATCCGTGTAATAGGAACCAGAGACGTATTCTTCCATTTCCTTGGACAAGACATCTTTTAATAACAGGCCTGAAAAGAAATAAAGCTATATAGTAAAATCAAAGCTATATAGTTGATAGTTGAATTGACAGTTGAGATATGACTGGATAAGCAGAATTGTTCTGAAACTTTATCCTACAATTTTTATGTTTTAAACTCGCGATTATGGTGTCAAGTGCGAGGCGAAACGGGTCGTCGGTGTTCATCGGTTCGTCTCTTTACTACTATAATGTAAATATAATAGCATTCAAAGCCGTACAATGTACATCTTTAAATGTAGTCGTTGGTAGGTTAAAGTGCGTCAAAAGTTGTGACATTTTTTGGCAAAATGGCGAGTATGAAGAATCGATATTCAGATGCATTTCTCATTTTATGAAAACGTGCGGAACGCGAAGAATAACTTTAGATGCCTTGTGGTGCACTTAACAGTTCCTGCTGCTGCTGCTTGTTGGAGAACTGGAAGAACTTGGTTCTTCTTCTGAGCTGCTGCTGGTCCAAAAAAATCTTTTGCAATAGTTTTGTTGTTGTAGCATCTGAACTATTGAAGAAACCAAAGGACGAACGAGGGAGGATAGGATGACTTTAGTGATGTAAGCTTTGCTTACATCATAGTGAGACTATGTGACCCTATAACCATAAATTACAGAATCTCTTATATTTTATGGCCTGAGAAGGAGCTGCTGCGCTTGCGCTTTGCCACCAGCCTTCCTTGCATAGTTTTTTCCTCTATTGATCTTTTAAAAAATGGAGTTGATGCTACGCCTGGTTGGAATGGGTGCAACGTGACAAATAACCCGGCATTAAACCAATTGAGTCATTTGACTGTGGCACGAGTCTCTTTGTTTTAACAGTTGGGAAAGGACAAAAATGCAAAATAGACCAGAAAGTGTCTAGTTTTGTATGTACACGAGCGAAGCGATTTTCTTTTCGGTAAAAAAATTGATCTTTAAGCGCGATCATTCATGCTTCAGTAAGTTCCAATACAGAGATGAGTAATGGCCCATTATTTTAACCGATATAGAGTGTCAACTTACCTAAGACGAAAGCTATTTTGAGAGCTATGAAAAATGGGATCAAGTTGATGGTGTAAGAATCTCCTTCGATGTAAAATCTGGGCTTGGCAGCCACCTCGGTGGTTTTTGTATCCCCAACACTGGCAGTAGCGTCATCACTAGCATCTGATTCACATTTTGCCAATGTGAAAATTGTACAACAGCAGAAAAGAAATTGAGCTATCATCTTGGGCTCATCTTGGGGTGGTTGCTTGCCTACTGAGTGAAGTGTGTCAAAAATGTGAGCACACTTCAGCTCAACTTCTACTTCAACTCTCCTTATATGATTTCACTCCTCAATCACTCGTCTTCAAGTTGCACAGGTTCTGCCATCACTGATGCTACTTTAGAAATTTCTGCTTTAGACCACACTGTAATTGTTCTCTGGCAAGTCTAGTAGAGAAACGAGATGCAGAAAATCAAGTCGTCACTAGAGAACTACCTTCTGAGAGAAAACATTTCGATAGGTCACACGCTTTAATCATGCCTTTGCTTGACTACTGGCGACGCCACTAAAGCGTCATCATGCGCAAGCAACGTAGCACAGCGTCCACTGTAACGCGTCGTGAGAGGATATAACCATCGCGTTTTCCTAGATTTTTTTTTGTTCTGAACAAAACAAACCCTACTTTATCTCTGTAATAAATGGATTTTTAACGAAGCTTTACAAAGTGCAGTTTTGTCGCTTTTCAAATGACATTTCAAGAGATTTCAAAATCACTATTTCGACTCTAAAATGTCAACTTGAATCGATATTTTCGCGCCAATAATCTAATATATAGACCCTTTACGATAAAGGGCATATTAGGTTTAATGTTTTAATGGTTTTAATTTTGAATTTGAATTTTCACGCCAAAATAAGCATGTCTACAAAATTGCTCTTGTTGTTGAAACCATATGGTTGTAACTTGACGTTACTACTTGTAATTTTTTTGCATATTTGTAGGACACAATTTTTGGAAAGAAAGAAAAGAAGAACGAAAGGGAAATTCGCGTTGCCCAGCCAATACTGACTGCTGCTGCATGCATGAAAATACGAGTAGTAGTGAAGTTCTAGTGCAGTGGTAATACCAGAAACTGTGCCAAGAACGACTTTAATTTTTTCCAATATCTAATGTCAGCAATAAAACTGTAGGCAGCCCTTCTAGAGCCCGTAGAGTCCATAGTATACCAAGAAGGAGGCATAGAAAATGCATTGACCACTTTTTGTGCAGTTTTGAGGAGGCGGCCCTGTCTACTAAGAAGCAGAGAGAAGTGGCAGTGCTAGCGCCACCAACGCTGGAAATCGGCAATTACGGAAGCCAATAGATCACTCAGGCATATTTGTAATGTAATAACGTTGGTAATACCACTCTCCTCGTTCGCTTTACTACTTCTATTCTTCTGCTTATCATCACTTAAGCGAAAGTTCGAGGGAGGCACTCATCCATAGAAGAAGTCGTGGCATTTAACGGCCACACTTTCTATTACAATGTACAGCATAGTCACAATAATTGTTGGCTTGAAAAAAATCACTTTGTTGAACAGTGTTTCAGACTTCAGCAGGCAAGTCTAAATATAGAACTTGTAAAGAAATTCATGCTTTGTTGTACTATGAGGCACAAAAAAGGCACTTGAATTTTCACGCCTGATCAGATCCATTGAACTCTTTGAAAAACTTTTTCCACAGTTCAAAAAAGGTATGAAATATTTGACTTTAGGCAAGAAAATATTATGAAAAGAAAAGAACGACTTTATTACATACTTCTACTATGGCATGACTTCTTTTTTTTTGTCCGTAGGCATAAACGATAAATAATTCTTTACAATTTGAGTCATCCGAGTGTCAACGACTTTTTTTGTGCTATCCCCCCAAGAGAATTTTCGTTTCCCTTCTTCTTCATCATTGAAATAGAAATCATCCAAACAAAGCCTTTTGCTTTAGAAGATGAAACATCTGTTGTAAATTCCAGCCACACTGCTTCTTCTCTCTAGCTTTAGCTAGTCTCTCTCGCATAATCAAAAGATTTAGAAAATAGACAATTAGGACCGCGCCAGCTCGAGCTAAAAGCGAAGTTCGAAGAAAAATGTTGCTAGGCCGAAACTTTTATGCTCATTTTATTCAAATGTGTTAATCTCATACACACATCTGAATTCTGAATGAAGAGCGACTGCTACGATGGCGCTTTAGGCTACTACTACCCATGGCTATGGACGACGACGACTTGTGACTAAAAGCAAATACAGATTTCTCTTGGATGATGCCAAAAACGGAGCTAAAACAGCTAAAACGATTATCCCATAATCTGTACAAAAACACTGCTGCATCACTATTCAAAAATCTAGGTCGAAGGCAGCATTCATTTTCAGCAACGAAAAATCATGATGGTTGAACACTATGGTTCAAAATGGTTCATAAAAGTTCCATTTTTTGTATCATTAGATTCGAGCGAAGCGAGAATCGGTAATTACGAGGGTCATAAGCGTAAGAGGTTGCGTGACTGATTAGCTTACTGATAGATTTGATTTTAATTTTGACATTTTTGTTTTAAAATGAGACTTTTTTGAGGGATTTTAGACCAATATGAAAGAGGCGAAAACAAAGTAAATTAGGATACATAGCAAAAAAGTTTGTGTACACCGTTGTAATGCTAGAAGATCCTCTTAGACTTTTTTTTAAGGGGGGAAGGCCAGTGAAAAATAGGTAAAAGCAAAAACGGCATCTAGTTGCCAAACTGCCACTATTTACTCCCCTTTCAAGTCTTCTCCCCTTCTTTTGGCTCTTTGGGCCATCGCGCAAAGGAACAACGTTGCTTCTTTTGTGACAAAGTACCCTAAGCAACATCTGTCGTTTTCTTCGCTTCGCTTTAGCATATCAGCATTATATAATTCTCATAACTGAACTGAGGCTGCATGCAGGAGAGGCTGTAGCAGCCTCACTTGAGGATGGAAGAGGCTACTAGTAGCTTGCTCAATGTATAACGATCAATAGTTGGCTGGAACTTAAATTGGCTTGTGCTACAGGGTGTCCTAACAAGTTTTGCACACGTTTTTACTACACCTGGACAAAATTCCAAAGCTCAAGTGACTTCAGTTAACCTAACTCAACATTACCCAACTTTACTGAGCTTTGAAACAGGACATTTTAGGTTTTGCAGAATTTGTTGGGACACCCTGTAGTCAGGCTCGTAGTCACCGTCACGACGACCTGACACATGTTTGCCAATACTCTCAGTAGGACGACGACGACTACTACGAAAGCTGTAAAGTTCTTAAGGCCAGTGACTGCTGTGGCCTTTAGAGGCCAAAAACATCAACTCAATATGGGCTTGCTTTCTGTACTGGAGGGAGTTTGATGTGGGCATAGCACAAATTAGAGCAGAGCAAGCCAAGCTCCTCTGCTTCAGCCTCCTTCTTCTTCTTCTTCTCTGGAGGAGCTGAGGAGAAGAGCCTCTGAAGACCAAGAAGACGGGTTGACACGACTTGGAGTCGAGAAGGTTGTAGTTCAGGCCATTAAAACTTGTGAAAGTCCTTGGCAAAGACGACGACGAAGAAGAAGGCGAAGACCGTAGAGGTAAACAGAAGTGAGGGTAGTGGGACGCTGAGGCTGCTTCGCTGAGGCCGATGCTGTTGCCTCCTCGTCTACAAAAACAAGTTGATTTCATGGCTCTGATAATTTAGTGTTTCTTCTCCCGGGATTCCCAACGATGTTCTGTCCAAATTCTGCATGTCTGAAATGCGAATGTATTTTTTGACGTCTCTATTGAGCTTTTTAAAAGCAAGAATTAACAAACAGTTCAACATATTTTTCTAATGTTTTTAACCGATATAGGACATTCTAAACCGGGATTTGAGAAACACTAAAGTCTGATAAAGCTTACAACTGGAGTGGCATCGGCTCGACTAAGCAAGAAGCAGTTTGGTGGTGCGCAATTTCGTTTCGGTCATTGAAGATGTACCTAGCCTGAAATCAGTTCTGAAGGGAAGGAAGAGGTTCTAGAGGAGGAGGCCGAGGCCGCGAGGCCAAGCAAGAAGAAGCTGTGCTCATTCCCAGTTCGCCACTTTTCCTTCTTCTCCTTCTATGTACTACTACTACAAGGCTTCAGCCTTAGCAGCAGCCGAGAGTTTGCACAACTTTAGCCTTTTTATCCCGAGGAGGAGCCGAGCTTGCTGCTGCTGTTGAGCAGCAAACTTCTAGCCTAACGAGATTTGTTGCTCCACTCCTTCTTCTTGAGCAGGAATTTCATTGCGTTGACAAATGGAGTGATCCTCTAAAAAGGCCATTTTAGCTCGAAAGACCAGCAAAATTCTAAAATATCCAAAAGATAAACCAAGAAATCGCGAGCGAAGCGAGCTACGTTTATCTGAAAATAATTGCGTCTAGAATCCAAAGTTTCGTTATTTTTGCGTGAAAATTGTTACTGGTTGAGTAAGTCACCCCTTTATCGATTTGTTAAAATTTCCAAGGTGCGTCAAGGTATCAAAGGTACGTCACATTTCAATGGGTTTGTCACACTTTCCAAGGTATGTCAAGATATCACTGATATGTCAAATTTTCATGGCTTTGTCACAATTTCCAAGATTTGTCAGAATATCAAAGGTATGTCACACTTTTTCCAGCATTTATAAAGTTGAATTTTCATAGGATAAGCTACAGGAAATAACCTGAAAGCTTTGCCCTCAAAACGATGAGACAATTTGTGTGATTTTTCAAGAAACTGTGCCTTGTCCCAAAATGCATTACTACTACCTTTTTGGTGGCACACTAGCATCTCAACGAGTAGTACTAGCACAACTTTCTTCTCAGCTCCTTCTCCAGCTTCTCCTCTCGTGTGCTAAACGAGAAAAATACATAGTAGTATATGTGCATCTTTTTTGCACTTTTCCCACTACTACGTCGCGGCAGCATCGTCCTTCTTTGCCACAATTGAGTTATTTGTCGAGACTGAAAACTGAAGTTCAATAATTAAGCGCAGCAGCGCGAGAAAATAAGCAGCAGCACCACTAAGGGGGAAGGAAGGAAGAAGAACAAATATCGGACAGAAACTCTCTTTTCACACCGTGCTATGCTACTGCACACAGTAGTATAGAAGAAGAAGCTCACTGAGCAGGCCGTGAAAAAGTGCCTTTGCATGATCTGACTGTCAATTCTTGCAAAAAGGGTTTGCTACTTTTGCTCAGCGAACTGTTCCACTGAACTACTCTTTCTTTTCCTTACCTGTGTGCTCCTTTATGCTGGTTCCATCTTGAGTTATGGTTCAGTGATTAAAGGTTAATCTATCGAGGTTTTCTGTCAACAACTACAATTGTTCCGTTATCGCATGCGAAGCGAGCAACTGGCATTTAAAAATGGTATAAATTGTCAGCTGTTGATTGAGGTGAACTTTGGCAAAATTCAGCTGTTGAATGGGGCAAACTTTGGGATTTTCCGTAAGCTCAACGAAACCTCAACTTCAACTGAAAGAACATATTGAAATAAAACATCCTTACTCAGCTCATGTCCTTTGTGTAAAATATCCTTCGAAGTAAGGTCCCTTACTGCTTTCAAATTCTTTCGAAAAAGGGCTGATGCCCCTATTTTTTTCTCCAAGTTGGTGTCCTGCAACCTGCCTACCTTCACCCCTATTTCAAATGGTCTTGACAATAACTCAATTGTGAAAAGGAAGAAGTGCAAAAAAGATGCACACACATATTTTTCTCGACATCTATTTTTTTGCATTTACCCTAGAAGCAGCAGCAGCAGGGCTTTCACATACTCTTAAAGAGAGCCAAGAGGGCAAGTAGAGGACCTAGCTGACCTAGTGATGATGCTTAGAGCTGCAGAGTATTTGTATTCATAATATGTGCTAATGATGAGCCTACTGCGCTGATGCCACCTCAGTATAGAAGCTGCTGGCCTCAGCTGGCCTCCAAACAGCCTCCGAGGCCGCTGGGAGGCTGCCTTTTGAAGAAGAGTTGGCTGTTGCAAAAATGTGGAAAGGCCTTTCTCTACTCTCTCTCTCTCTCTTCTTCTGATTCCAAGGGCTCCTCTCGCAGGCTCTCTTGCTTCTCT
Organism: Oithona nana; assembly: GCA_900157175.1. NCBI lineage: Eukaryota > Metazoa > Arthropoda > Copepoda > Cyclopoida > Oithonidae > Oithona > Oithona nana. The sequence goes on along the minus strand of LT727909.1, from coordinate 438,014 downwards.
TGCGGAATGTGAACGTGCCAGAGTAGTCTCTAGCAAATCAAGTCCATTGTTGTGATGTGTCCTATAGCCGGAGGGGAAAAAAGAGGAAATCTTGTTGTTGTTATTGTTGCCACTGCTCTCTCTCTCTCTGTAAGGCTTTTGCTAAGAAAAGAGCAACACTCTTTGGATTCAAGTGGCAAGAAAAAAACTTGTCTTTGTTGCACTTCTTTTAGTTTTCTATCATTTTTAGGTTCTTTTTTTGTGTGTGTACTCTGTGTCAGTTCTTTGAACATGCAGTTCTTGAATGCAAGACTTACATCAGTTCAGTAGCACACGCAAAGCACTCTTCTTAATTACAGATTACTAGGTTGTAAGACAGCAGATTGTGCATTTTTTAAGAAGGCGTTTTATGTCACTTTTACTTTTCATGACGGTGCACACGCTAACTACTAAGATATATTTTGAGCTCATTTATGCCTTACCTGATAAGAAGGGGTAGATGGCGTTTATTCTTACAAGGTGTTTTTGCCTACTGTGTACCGATTGTACTTATGGGGATACATAATCCACTCTACAAGCATGAATACAAGATCCAACAATTAAGGATACAAGTAGCATAGCTTGAGACAAGAGTCCTCTTTGTTTTTCCCCAAATACATTTATCATTCAGTGTATTCTTGTTGTATCCAGCAATAATCCTCATTTGGATAAAAGATGAAAGGCAGCAGCAGTGAGAACATCAAAAAGTCAAAAAGCTCTCTTCTACTGCATGCAGCTACGGATTTGAAAGGTTTTCATGCAAAGACTGGTTCCCCTGCCTCTCTCTCTGAGCTCGAAAGCAGCCAATTAAACTCATTTGGCACAGGTGCGGGAATGCAAAATGACGATTGCTGCTGGCCTCCGTCCAAATGGAAAAAGTGTATATCATGAGCACTGCATTACTACTACTAATGTCAAATATGCTGACAAGACTAGAAGAAGAGTCAGAAATCAGAAAAAACAAAACATAAGAAGCTTTACAAAAAAAGCAAAGAGCTTCAGAAAAAAGTTTGGCAAGAAGAGGGGGATTGTAGCAGTAAGCGGCAGCTAGCAGAGCTATGCAAACTTTCTTACACATAATAGAAGGAAAGACTACTCGGGAGACTGAGACTACAGGGAGGTATCGATTCATAATAATATCATGACCAACAAGACATAAGCATACTTGCTATTGCTTTGCGTGCGAACGGCTATCATCAGGCATTACTTCACTGCGACTGGCATTGCACACTAGGCAACACCAGTCAAAATCTTCGGTATTATGACGTCATAAACTTGCTCAAGTTTAACCAAATATAAATTCCTTTGATCTCGCTCGTTCACTAGCTACGCTGACACAATTAGACCAGGCAGGATTTGTTTGTTAATCAATATAAGCATTCGATTTACGTCATTGTTCCGCAAATTTTCTACAGAATTTGCTTGCGAATTCATATGAAGTAAAATTGACAGACCCCAGTAAGACAAGTTGCAACTTTGCAACATCCGAAGGACATTATTACTTCTCCCAATTATCCGCAATATATGAATAGGATGAACTTGCGGTTTCATATGTCCGATAACGATCTGGGTGCTCATGCGGGTGCGGTAACTTTTTAGAGTTAACAGCTATTTTTAATACTGAAATGTCGTCATTCAAAGTGATTGGTGTAAGTACAATTTTTGTGGAATACTAGTTAAAATGATTTGTTTTATAAATAGTCATTCCCTTATGTACCATAAAGTAAATCATTCGTTACAATTAACATCATTTCTCATTAGTCAAGCTTTTTATAGAAGAGTAGCAAAATATGTATTGAAGTAACCAATACTATTCCTAAGCGCCATCTAGCCAATAACGTACCAAAGGCAATGCATTGAACTGAATCATAACTATGTGTAAAGTACTTATTTCCTTACATACTACGTACTCTAGTATTGTAGGTCGCTAAGTTGATGTCGGAAAATATGCATGTTTTTCTCAGTGTGCGACGTAAGTACTACTGTATACTATAAGTTGATACACAACAGTCAGAACTAAGTATTGTTTCGATGACTTACACCAAATGAGCACAAACAATGATGATGAAAAGCAGTAATAAACCACAATGGTTCAAAACCACACAAATAGTCTCTCTGAGCGAGCGAAGCGAGCGATGCGAGAGCCACAATGCATTACAAGGAAAATCTATGAAATAATAAAAAAGTTGGAATTTTTTGTCTATGCTCCGACGAGGAGATTCTCTGCCATCACTTTTTGTCAGATATGGCAAAAAAAGTCGACAGAGAAGAGCTTCCCTAGCGTCGACTGCAGCGAAGGAAAAGAAACACTCAAGGACACTCTTCTTCTTTCTTTTCTTCACCAACACCACGAGCCTCACCGCAGCCTCAGCCAGATCTTGATAAGTTGTGTTTCTGCTCGACAAGAGGCCTATCATGTCCAGAGTGGTGGAGCTTGAGACAACGAAGCAAGCCACTTTCGATCATAATGTTGCATGATTGTAATAGTGTAATACATCTGAATGTACTCCAAAAAATGTTCTTTTCAAAGAAATTCGGTTTTAGCTAATCGGAAAATTATTTCATGAACGCCATTTAATCATTTTGGTTGACCTTAGATCAACACGAGACCTTTTTTGCACGGTTTTCCAAATACGATTATGACTAGACAGGTTTCTTTAGAAGAAAGGTCAAACCGAAAATATGTCGATTGTCAATCCTTTTTGAAAGTACATATTTGCGGTTTTGTTGCTACAGACATGGGACTGACCTTTGCTTGTCTCGTCGTGTACATTTCATAGTTTTCCTTTTCAAGTGACCTACAAGATCTTACTAGCTTTTGGCACGAAAATTGTTACCATTCTGATTTTAGAGTATATCATTATGAATGAATGATGTAATGAACACTTTTTGTGGCCATGGCCAAGAAAATGAAGCCTTTCTTAACTTTTTTGATTACTTTGCATGCAAGTGTAATGTTGTGTTGAAAGGAGGTCTTGCTGCTACTGCAAGTGTTTCATAGAGCACTTTAAAAAAAGTTAAAAGCTGTTAAAAGCCTTTATTGAGTCTCCCAGAAGAAAGTAGTATTACGTAAAAGGCTTTTCTGCGGGATTTTGTATTTTGTAAAAGGAACTACTTTTGATATATGTAGTATTGAAAATGCAGCAAGAGATGATATGAAACCCAAATTTTAATGGTTTTTCTGTCCTTTCTTCTACTTTTTGCAATGCCTGCATCAAAGTGGTAATTTGAGTAATTGCTGCACACACAGACACACAGGAGGAAGCAAACACACAAGTCGAAATCAATTACTAGGCTTGAATGCTTCATTAAACCGCAAAATGCAATTTTCTACTTGTGTGAAAAGCATTTTGCGCGCTACTGCTGCAGCAGGACCGCGAAATGCGAATGAAAAACCTCTCTCGTGAATTATGAAAAGGCTAGATGGCGCTTAGAAATGATATTGGGTATTTCAATTCATATATCAAGTTTTGATTCAATAGAAATGCTTGACGTTCGAAGTGAAATGTGACGAATGAATTACTTTATTGTAGTACTTTAGCGATTGGCTTTCTTTTAACAAATTTTGTTTTGTAGTACATTTAGTATTCCAAATAGAGATATGATTTCAATCGTTTTGAATGACGTAATTTTAGTATTTTAAAGCTGTGTTCACCAATCAGTAACTTTCTTCTGATGTTGGGAAGATACATTCATTACATATGAAACCTCTAATGCTGGCTTGAAAGTAATTGCGGAATAAGTCCAATGATATGTCTGGAAGATACTTACATTTCAGTGGTGATACTTACTTTACCAAGGTAACAGTGAAGTACGAAAGATTGCGTTAATTAATGTGCTGTTTGTAGCTAATTTGATAATTCGTAGTTTCGTGCTATGTCTGTCTATTTGTAGGTAGGTACATAAAAAACTAAAACAGGCCGGCAGGCCTCAATAAGATCTTGAAAATGTCAGAATTCAAAATTAGGAATTATGCTTCCAATTACATTTTCACCCAGACATTCTAACACAAGTTTTCAACCTTTGCAAATTGCGGCTTGAAAAAATAGGTAGGCAAATTCCTTTGCGTGGCAAGCTTGTCAAGTCCTCAGCTGCGCTGCTGCTGCGAAGTAGCATAGCATCGTCGTCATTTTAAGTATTCTGGGGCCTTTTTTGGTAGAGCAAGGCTTCCTAAAAGCCACTTGTTGTTTTGTATCTATCTTGTCTCAATGTGTTGTGTTGCATCCTGTTTTTCCCCCTTAGTCTTTTCAGTCACAAAAACGTCTTAGAACAGCAGCAGTTGCAGTAGCAGTCTATAGCCTAAAGAACAAAGTGTTGTAGATATTTGAGTTACTCATCATTAGGACCATCGTGAGTAGTAGGAGAACGGCTCGCAATGCCTGCTCGCGCTGCTGCTGCTGCCTTCGCTGCTGCTGCTGCTGTTAGATCCTCTGAAGCTACTCTAGAGCGAGGCTTGGAATTTCCTTTCTTAGAGAGAAGAAGCTGGTGGTATACAAGCACAGTAGTAAGCGGCAGCTAGCAAGCAAGAAGATGGCCTCCATAAAGTCTTCGACGTCCCTGTGCTCCTCTTTAAGTTTGAGCCAGCCGGCATAGGGGAACAACGAGGCGGCCTCCAACGGCCTCTGAAGTTGCTGCTGAGCAGCCTCGTCTGCACCCCCTCTCCTCCTTCCTTCGTTTTCCAAGCCCTGATCGACTTGGTGCCTGGTGAAAGCCATGCCCATCTTTTCTTCTGCAAAAAGCCAGCAAGGCCCTGTAGTAGTCGAGGAGTCTTCTCTCTGGCTTTCTTTGTGCGCAAGGTCGTAGCCTACTCCTCAGCTCTTACTCCATGGTTGTAAAAAAAGGGCGACCTTTCCTACCATTTCCTATTTATGATATTTTGGGAACAGAATGCAGGATGGTACATGCAGGATGGTACATCAGACTACTTTGTTAAAAAGGGTCGAAATTGGTATAAATTGTAGGATACAGTGGGGGGTTGGTTTTAGGGCAGCAAAATTAGGGCTCGAAATGGTAGGAAAGTAGTAGGGAAAGTTGCTTGGTTTGCTTGCGAAGTAGCAGCGAGGCTATAGAGGCTCTCTTGGAACTACAGTATAGTATGTCGTGCTGGGTACAATGAAAACGTAGCGTGCAAGCTTGAGAGCAATGGTGAGCTGAGCTGCGAAGGCTGCTCGAGCAGCTAGTGCAAGACTACGAAGAAGCGCCACTTGCGAGTCCTCAATCCACAGTAGCACCACCATTCGTATTTCGAGGCCGCCAGTTCCTCTTCCATCGGCCTCATCTAAGGAAATCGACCTTCGCTGCTGCTGCTGCTTCAGTCAGCTTTCATTCTAGAACAGAAATAATGTTCTTTGACAATTCAACTTATAGTTAAACTAAAAACGGGTTGTGATTGAGGCTACAACTAAATACATAAACCTTTGGAAGACAAGCCAAGAATTTGCAATCAAGATTACTTGAAAAAGGTTTGTTGTGTTTGATCATGACTTGGCCTCGGTTTCTTTAAGAAGAGAGAAGAAAAGGGAAATGACTTGAGGTGAATTGGTGGCCTCGGCTTTGGTCTGACCTTCATGGCTGGCCGAAGTAAAAGTGTTGCTGCTATCTGAAGACTGACAAAGAGATAAGATCCGATTTTTACCCAACCAAAAAGGTGCTTGTCACGAGGTCATGGTGCTTCTATGTCTTCTACTTGCAAAATCTAAAGCTTCAAAGACTTCAACTATCAAGTGGAGTACTACTCAAATGACACCTTCGGCAATCTCTGAATCTTTGCCTTCATCAGCCTCAGGCATCCTCGAGAAAAGACTTCTTGAAAGAATGATCATGCAGACTTGGTCATCAAAGATGATGGGTAGCTAGCCTTAGAGAGAAGACATCACGTACCTCATACTGCAAGTTGCGACGAAGAATGACGTGCTACCAAGACGTTTGTTTAAGGATGATCACCGCCATCTTTTGCATCCTGGCCGCCTTCATCGGCTCGGAGCCTAACACAGGCGTCAACGCCCAAATGGGAGGGTAGGAACTTCAAATTCTACTTTCACTTTTAGTATAAGCTTTCTAAAATCAACAGAATAGCAGATCTAGGCCACAGAGCTTTTGGAATAACAGATAGTCGCCAGCAAAGTGGTAAAAGCGACCTGTAGGCATTAGTTTTCCTTGTGAAATTAGTTTTCAACGAAAAATAATCAACCATATTTTTACATAAATGAAGCTCGTAATTCAAAACGCGTTTTGGGGTTTTTTTTAGGGTTGCTTCCAATAACCCAAAAAATTCGACCTGACCCATTCACAAATTTTCAACTGCGGGTTCAACTCTACCCGAAAATTCGAACCCGACCCGAAACCCGAGGAAGCTCGATCCTACCACATATTTTGGAGCTTCCGGTAAAATCCAATCCGACTCTAACCCGAAAGTTCAAACCCGACCCTAGACCTAAACCCGAAAAACTTTGACCTACTTCAATCCTATCAAATCAAATCTGAGAAGAGATTGTTCAAGCTGTGCATTGAACTTTTTTGTGCTAAGCTGAAAATTGATCTAAAAATCTTTGCTAAGGCATTAGAAGTAGCGAAAAGAAAAACTTTTTTGCGCTGGATAGAAGATCCCTGAGATCCTTTTGCACTACGTTGAAAAATGTCCCATCCAGCTTCAGTAGTAGTAGTACTGCCTGTCCACATGTTCCAAAACTTGAGCAGCAGAGCTAAAGCAAGCAGCGGAGAGATGGCTTTTGGTGACGTCACAGATTGCAAAGAGAAAAGATTTGGTGAAGCTCAGAAAGGAAAGTAGTCGTAGGCCTAATAGGCCTCTAGCTTCCTTCTTCTCTATTGGCTTTAAAGACTCACTGTATGCATTTGTAGACTAGTACTACTTCTACTCAGAAACTTTAGTTTTCTTAGTTCTAAGCTAGCAGCAGTTCATTGAATGAATGTTCAATCGTCTTGAATAATAGAAGTAGAACAGCAGAATGAACTGAATTTTCAAGCTACTAACAATATATGCATTGTGCAGCTTTAGCATTGTTTTTCTGCTTTCTGAGCTGAGAACCACATTTTGGTTGTGCACAAAGAAAGTTTTCAGTTCAGCAGCAGCAGCAGCAGTCGAAACTACTGACCTGATTGAATTCATTATTAATGCTCTGCTGCTGCTGCTGCCAGTGGCTTTTCTGCTAACCAGACCAGCCTAGGGTAACCTTGTGTGTCACTTCAAGCTCGGTAAGCAAAAACCAGTCGTTGTCCCCTCGACTACTACTACTAAAAAACTTAACGCGAAAATCAAGGCCAAATTGTAGTATAGGTCTCCTCAGCTCTACAATGCGGCAAAAGAGGGGTCCTCTCGCCAGGAAATGCGAGGCCAATACTGCGGCTAAGAAGGAGGGTCGAGGCTGTTCTTCACCTTATATGCAAGCTTTTTAAAATTAAGATTTTTGGTTGTCCCACTTTGAAGCTTGGTTTCTTGACCAAGAAGCTATTCTTAGGCGTCAAAGCTAAGGTAGCATAGCAGGAAAGATTTGCATTTTCTGATCCGCCTCCTTGGGCTTCCTTCATTGTCGATACATCGAGGCTTGATCGATGTTCTTGCCTCAGTTATTGATGAAAGTAGCTGACTCTATTCGCGCGCGCGAGATATGTACTAGCAGGTCAAAACCTACTTTTTTTGTAGGGTCGGATTGGGTTCCCGAAAACTCAACCCGAAAGGATTATTCATGAAAAACCCGACCCGAAACCCTAGAAATTTCGATCTGACCTTACTTTTTAGACGTGACACATGGTGTTTTGAAAAGTCTCAGAATTCGAATCTACAAGTGAATTTTCGACCATATTTGGCGCAGAAATCAAACTACATTTTATTCAGAAAATAAGATATTCAAGTAAGACATTTTGGATAAACTCTCAAACGCTGTGCGGATGGGTGAAATGGCACAGGATATCCGGATAAAAAGGTAGATCGGATTTGATACACCAGATTGGGTGAAACATCGGATTAGGTACACTTACATATCATATTTGTCAGCAAACTTCAGCATTGTTTTTTCTTGCCTCTTGCCAACATTTCTAAAATTCCTTTGATGGTGAGACATCAAAACGATCTTTATGCTCCGCAATATTCCAAAGTGTCCGTCATTTCTGTAGTCTGGTGCCGCCGCTGCTGGTCGCATTGCAGTAGTTCTATACATAATACAGCAGCAGTAGCAGAAAAGGCAAAGGCAGAAAAGCTAGTATACTGTATATCATGTAGCTTCTTTGGCCTCTTGCTTCATTCCTAGAAACTCCAACTCAAAGACTACATCTTGTACTGTCTGTCGGTCAATTCAATGTTTAATCTTCCACTTGGTGCCGCGTCGTCTAGTGGTACTAGGCGCGAGAGAAGCACAACACAGAGAAATTTGTGGCCCTACTTCTATTATGTATGAGCTGGATACTGCCTTTAATGGCAATAGTTATGCATGGATAGCTCTAATGGTTTCCTCTCCTCTCCTTTTCCATTGCTTCGTTCTCCTCTCCTGCTAAGGTCGAACGAACGAATGCCGTCTGATTGCAGGCGGTCTCTCTCTAACTCTCCTCCAAAAGGAGTATTGAGTTATGACCTCATAGGACGTGACATAATGCAACTACCATATTAATTGAGGATTCAGGTCCCTTTCGTCCTTTTCCATTTACTTCATGTAGCTCATACTAAGAAAATCAAGTAGAAAAAAGATCATTAGGTAGATGTAGCTAACATCAATGCCACAGAGCTTGAAAATGCCTTGAAAAACTCTCAAGATACATGCGAGCTAGGTTCACAAGGCCATTTGAAATGATTCTAACAATATAGATCGTGAAAAACTGTCCATTGTTAAGTGATGTAGTGACACACAAAATGTCAAAGTGAGCTTAACTTTTTATTTTACGGTGGATTTTCAAACACTGTGATTATGCCTTTGATGATAGTCTTGGAAAAATAAGCCTTGATGTCGGGGAATGAATCTTGGCTAGACGTTCGTTCGCTTTACTCGTAACCTCATTGCGTAGTTGTACAGGTTGAGGTTGATGGTGATTAGGTGACAGAAACGAGGAGGACGGCGGAGAGGTCAGATGATGATGATGAGAAAAGTCCTAGAGACGACGACACGACGACCTAGATTTTTTTCGGGTTGGTGCCCCATTCTCTAGCTTTTTGGTCTTCTCTCTCTCTCTCCTTTCTCTTTTATATTGTGTCTTATAGTTGGCGAATCGGAGGAGAAGCGGCCTCGGAGGCTGAGCCCAAAAGCCAAGGCCATAACGTCGCAGTAGCATCGTCTACGTCTTTTCCATTATCTTTTTGGGCAAAGCAGCACTTCCGCCGTTCTAAGCTGTGCAAAATGAGGTCGCACAAGGGGCAAAGCAGCAGAAGCGCAATTGGATTTGTTTGAAGCTTCCCCTCCGACAGTCTTGCACAATGGTTGCAAATTCCTAGCAAAAGTATCATTTTTATCAAACCAGATTTTTTTCGACGGAAAGTAGTCACATTATGTAATGAGGTTGCGATATTTCTGGTTTATTAATATATTATTGGGACAAAGAGTTTCACTAGTGTCAGCATGTATTGCCAACATCGAGACATTTGTCATTTTGACCTTTTTGACCTTTTAGTCACAGTGTGTACGTACTGAGATTACAAAGTAATTTTTTGGTCTATGTACTTACGTTACATGTAGTACCCAGCCCATTACTTCTAATGCAATGCTGTTTCCAACTTTCTTGACCAACTTTGCTCTATTCATAAAAAGTTAAGGGAGCTTCCTCAGTAGCACTAACTCCTCGTTTCATCTATTTAAAACTAAGATGATGGGTTACTACTGCATTAGTACTGCATGAAGGCTTGAGTATCCTAATTAGTTTCAGCCTTTTAAAAATGCAATTCTTGCTTAATTTTCAGAATGTCCGACAACGGGAAGGACGTTAACATATCGGCCCTGCTCAACTCCTTTCAAATGGGTTACGACAAACGAGTACGACCAAACTACGGTGGTAAGTCACTTCAGAAACCAATTGAGAACCAATGAACCAACAGCATTAATTCCAATTTTTCCATTGACAATTACATTATTCTGGGCGTTAATGATTGGGGGAAATTAAGGGCTTCCATTGATTTTTTGATTGCTTCCAACTGTCTTTGAAAAGTTTTTTTCAGAAAATGCTTTCTTTAGAAAGCATTTCTTCAATCAAAGTTTATTTAGGTACTATTATTATACTATGAAGGTGAATGTAACAGTATCCTTGGTCATAAAGATTATGTCAGCACAGCATTGCTACTATCTAAAATCCTGTTACAACGGATTTGGACTATTATTCGTTTTTATAGATGGAAAGCAAGAAAAGTAACTGATTTTTGACCTCCACACATGCTATGACTGTGTTTTCAGGTAAAGCGGTCGAAGTGGGAGTCTCCATGTATGTCCTATCCATCAGCTCACTCTCCGAAGTTGAAATGGTACTAGGCAAAATTATTTCTCAAAAATTACTACTTACCAATATGTATTCTTTTTTAAACGTTTTTGATTTTCTATTAATTCAACTACTTGCATCCAATTTTCTTTGGTTTCGGTTTTTCTTTGATATCATACTATCAAAAAGCATTAATTCATTTGCAACCCAAAAAACAATTGTGTCAAACACTTATTTCACATCATGTTCTGTATTGACTATATCACAGTACTCTGAAAAAATTTCTTTCTTAGAATGATAAAACCTGTACAGGCACGTTTAGTATCTGACTTTGGAGGCTGAATACTTGGCCATGGGGGTGGAGCTGGTGGACAGGATTTTACACATTTTTCTAGAGAAAGCAAATTAGGCATAGTAGAGACATTGATGAGACATTTTAATTCATTATTATGAAAATCAGGAAAAGTAATTGATATTTTACCTCTACACATGCTATGACTGTGTTTTCAGGTAAAGCGGTCGAAGTGGGAGTAACCATGTATGTCCTATCCATCAGCTCACTCTCCGAAGTTGAAATGGTACTAGGCAAAATTATATCTCAAAAATTATTATTATTGATTTTTAAACGTTTTTTGGTTTTCTAACTCAAACTTGCATCCAAACCAAATTTTTCCTTTGATGGTTTTGGTTTTTCTCTTTTTTTGAAAAGAAAAAAAATAATGATTAATTTGCAACCCAAAAAATAATTGTGGCATCAAACACTTTTCACTTATTTCACATATTATCACAAGACGTTTTCTGTATCGAGAAGTTATTTTTTCAGAGTCTTAAAAAACCTTAAAAATAAGTCAAAAATCGTAGAGCTTTTTGCCTTGATCATTTATGAATGCTCGTAGGTCATCAACTTTTCTATCTTTCTGTTTTCTTTTTTTGTTCTTCCAAGAAATTGAGATTACTATTATCGTGTGCTACTGCTATAGCATCATCAGGGAGGGAAAGCAATAATTTTTCACACCCACTGATGTGGATTTGATGTGCTTTTTAATGGATGTTTTGCCTTATAAAGAAAAGAAGGAGAGCAGAGACTTATAGGAATAAGAATAGGCAAAAAAAATTGCACACTTTTCTACTGCAACCATTGTTGTTGACTGCTATATACTTTTCTATGCATTGATGTGCTGCTATGGCTATGTGTCTCACTACTATTACTATATTCACTATGAACTTCCTTTGCACCTGTATTCCCTATTCTGTCGTCTGTGTAAAAGTGTATAGCACACTTCTATGTATTATCATCATCATATCATGGCATCACCTGTTTCATAACTACTTGAAATGGACGTGTCTGCCTTCTGTGTATTCTATATTCTTAGCCTTCAAGAAACAGACGGCTGGAAGCAATAAGAGTATCAATTATGCTTTGGCACACTGCGGTAGAATCGCTACTCATCATGTACTTGACCACGCCTCAACGCTTAGTGCTTTACACTCCTACTAAAAAAACCCGCTAAAAAGGCCATTTATTGTGTCCAATATTTCTTGTTCAGTCATTATCATTATCATGACAAAGGGTCTCAATAGTGTCAACATGTTTACAAGTGAGACATTTAACTACAACTTTTGGGACAATTACAAAACTTGGCCTTAGGGTGAACCTTTTTAAAAAAGGAGAGAGTAGATTCTGTCACAGTGTGCTTAAAAACATGGGGAATTTAAAAAGAAATGTCATCACCATTTTCAACTTTCTTAAAAAAAATCACAGCTTTCTAAAAAAGCACTGCTGCTGTGAAAGTAAATTTGGTGATTTTTTTCATACTATCCCCATTATTGATGAAAATGCTGCAGGGTCTGGAAAAAACCCTACTGAAAATGAAAACGATGGTGATAAGCCCGTCCTTAAAACTACCTTTTACTATGATATTTACAGGGGTAGCCGTGACTGTCGGTGTCTCTATGTATGTGTTGTCAATATCCAGGCTGTCTGAGGTTGATATGGTAATGCTACTACCAAAAACCACCTACTTTTATAGTTTATATCATCTACTCTCCTTTAAAAAACTACTACCGATTTTTGCTGATACTGCTATTGCTGCTATGGCACTAATGAAACTTTAGCTGCAAGTCTCTCATGACTTACCATTGCTGCTATTGCATTTTCATTAACTCATTATGAGTATATATGACCATCTTATTACTACCCATATACTACTACTACTCCAATCATATAGCCTGTAGTTCTTTTCTATATTTTCAACAGTCTCATACTAATACTACAGACTACAGGCAGCTAGCCATACTTTTCTTTTTGCTACTGCTGCCTGGCTGTTTACATTTACTTTTCTCCATTATTTTTTGCTCAAAAAAATCTCTATGACCAGAAAAATACTTGTGGGATCTAATCATCAATGTTCTTGTTTTGTACATGTCCCATTAATGGTACATATCATTTTTGTAAAGTGATATAGTGACACAATGTCACAGTAAGCAGCATTTGAAACATTCTTCTATGTACTGGGAAACTGACAAACCAATGGTTTTTAATCATGTAGATGATCAGACCCCACATTCCTTTTCATTTTATTTTTGTTGATAGTGAAGACTATCTAACTACACTATCTAAATAGAAAACCAGAAAAATATGAAAAACAACTGAAAGAACTCAACAAACTCATTGCCTTTTCCCCAATAATTAGTGGTTTTTAGCATATATTCATTACTCTATCTACTACATTCATTATAATCAGAGGGCCAGTCTCTCTATTACTAAGTAGGTGTGACACTACTCGAAAAAGCTTCCTGCTGTTTTTGGATCTAGAGGGTCTTTTCTCATATCTTTTCCTACTACTGTTGTTTTCTTAATGTTGTCTGAGCATGCCTTTTACACACAAATTATTACTTACACTGACTTTGATGTCATAAGACAACAAGAACATCACTAATACATTTCATTTGATCAATGTAATACTGTAATAGAACTAACTGAGACTACAAAAAATGTAGCCCCTTGCTTGCTGTATTTGATAAAAATGAGCCTGCTTTTTAAGTAAAGCAGGATTTTAACAGAAAATTGACCAAGAATACTGATCAAAATCTAAGTTTGTAATGCTGACTTTATTTCTAAAACAACAACGAGAGTGTCATAAACAGCTGAGGAATGAGCAAAAATTACTCCTGATCTCTGCAATGTGATAATATGTTACATTCACATTTCTTCAAGATGCTGCTGCATACTTTTACTTGATAGTAAGACTCCTTTTGGAGTGATTTTTGCTCATTGTGTATTGCAAACAGTGCTAGAAAATCTTTGGTTACCTTGCAGGTACCCCGGTGACAGTTGGAGTAACTATGTATGTTCTCTCAATTAGCTCGGTTTCGGAAGTCATGATGGTATTCAATTATTCTACTTTTTATTTTACGTACAAAAATGATATACTGTTTTAAGATTTTTATTATGTTTGTTGTACTATTTCCATCACCATCGAGCAAGAATTCCAAAATACTGAAAGGAATTTTTGACATTTTGTCATGTTCAATGCGTCTTTATCTATTGCAAAAAAAAGGTTGTTACCTACAATAATTCTTGACCTTGTTCCAATTCCTTTGTTCTTATTTTTGTTGCTGTTAGAGCTCTAAGGGGGCTCTCTGTATCACTTTTTTGTACATTTTGTGTTCTAAATGTGATGACCAAAAGCAGAGATGAGCCTACTTCACTTTCTATTGCCAGCACTATCTCTCTTCTTCCCCCTTTTTTTCTACCACTGGCATTTTGTGCTTTAAAAATACTGGAGAGTTAGACCATGAAAGCTGCTTTTCCTCCTTTTTTTAGCTGTGAAAGCTCCTCTTTTACTACACTGCACTACAGTCGAAATTGGCAAAATCTCTTTCACAAAGAGTGTTAGACAAAAGACAGCAGTTTGAAAACCATGCAGCATTTCAGAGCATTCAAGCTTCAGCAGTTCTCTTTCATTTCATAATTAGAATTGCTCTTCTGGAATGAATAGCTTTTATCTTCATCACCATGGCAACACCACTACTGCACTGTCAATTATTAAATTATGTGCATGGATGTTGATGTGTACCATTTATTGTCTAAATGCCATTAGGTCAAATGCTCATTGTGAGCTCAAGCAAAAAACATTTTTACCTACCTGTCAAAAGAGAGAGATAGACTTACAAATAGGCTCCTTTATAAATGATTTACCTTGTGTTTCCATTTTGAAAAGTACATCATAGTTAACATCTGTCAACGCTTAGGGGTAACTGGTGAAAAATCCTGTATTTCTGCATGTTTATTTCCATTTGTAATCCTGGTCCAGCACGTATTTCTAGATCATTGCATGCACTCTTATTCCACAGTTGGCAGAACTCCCAAAATAAGTGTCAATTACAGCATAGCAAATCCAAATTATGACACTATTTCCTGAAAAAGTCAATACAAAACACTTGGTTTCATTTTGACATTTAAAGAGTGAATTTTGCCCACTGTGAGACTTAAAACCCTCAAAGAAGGTTTTCAAAATTGTCCTCCTCCATTATAATACAAGAGCCTAGACAACTCTCTGCTATACTACAAAGTACAATTTCAATTACCTTCAATTCCACCTTCAAGTTTTCCACTTGAACTATATAACAACATACTAAAAAGATTTTTGGTTAGTTTTCTCTTTTTTACTAAAACATCTCATATGTAGATTGATATAGCAAAATCAAGGCAAAAACCGAGCGATTCCCGAGCTTGACCTTTCAACTATTTCCTTCTTCTTCTCTCTCTTTTCTACTCTTCAACCTTTTTCTAGACTGAATTTTTTGCAAGGCTTGCTCGGGAATTGAAATCAATGCAATTTCAGGATTTTACGCTCGACATGTACTTCCGCCAGTTCTGGCAGGACCCACGGCTCTCCTTCAGTGAACCCGGACTGGAGAAGCTTGTGGTGGGAGCCGAGTACATAAAGCTCATTTGGGTTCCGGATACATTTTTTGTCAACGAAAAAAGCGCCTATTTTCATGATGCTACGACCGAGAATCAGTTCCTAAGAATTCTGCACACGGGGGAGATTTTGAGAAGCATTAGGTGAGTTGTACCCAATCATACGAGAGCACTCTACACCGAACAATATATGGCAATGTCGGTCTGGGTACAACTCTAATCCCATCCCTGGTCAATACTATTTGAGCGCAAACTGAATACAACTCCAAAAGTATTCATTCAATTTGGTCGGACCCTAATCATCTCAATTTTCATTGATTTTCCGTTTCTCTCATATCCTATAATCACATTCGTAGCTGTCATAGTGTACACACACATCATGCATGCCTCCAACAATCAAGTATTTCGTGTTTTTACCACATATGCTTTTTAATTTCTTTACTTAGAAAAGATTAATTTCTTATCAATTCAAATCAAAGCTCTCAGGTATATAAATGTAAAAAGTCATTTACAGAGTACACAGGGTTGTAAAGTGTACAAAGTACAGACAATAATGTCACGGTAACAAAAGGACGCTATGTCACAACAAACGTATAACTAACGTACCCAAATGACTTTTTACATTTTGCTGACTTTTGAGCTTCTCTCTCATTTTTCTTTTGTTTGAATTTTGGAAAACCGAGTCTAATTTGCAGGACTTCACTCTGGACATGTACTTTCGTCAGTTTTGGCAGGATCCCCGCCTATCATTCGAGAAACGTGAGGGGCTCGAGAAGTTGGTGGTGGGTGCTGAATACATTAATTTGATTTGGGTACCCGATACGTTCTTTGTCAATGAAAAAACGGCCTACTTCCACAAAGCCACGACGGAAAACCAATTCCTCAGAATCTTGCACACAGGGGAAATTTTGCGGAGCATTAGGTACTGCATTTTCTACTTCTCTTTATCTATGTGCATCAGTGCAAACGCTGCTTTGTGAAAAAAAAAATACGAAAATACTACTACTACTGCTGACTCCTCTGATGAGCGGAGAGAGCCATTTTCCATGTTGTTCTCCTTTTTTGTGATGCAGAGTGATGCCGCGCTGCCACTGCATGCCGCCCAAAACTGCCTAAATTGCCATACTCTACTACGTCCAAAGTGCTAAGCCCGAATACTTGCTCCGCACCATGTATGGTTTTTGAGGAGGTTGCAGGCGGCTAAACTCTTAAAAGTGTCATCGTTGCTCATGCTTAAAAATACCAAAAAATAAGAACTGAAACTACTTTAGAAACAAAGCACCCCGTTCTTGTCATGTGTGCACTTGCAAGCTATTTACACTGGGCCGGAGATAATTTAGGTTCAACACAGTGGTTGAAAATGACCATCAATTTGGCTCTCTTGAAAAAAATCAGACTTTTCTGGTACATTTTCAACCACTGTGTTGCTTGTTATAGTAGGCAAGCAACTCTGCATGAGAGAAGTATCCTTAAGTGGACAGTAGATAAAAGGCCTTTTGGTCTTCAAAGGCCAAAAACGTTCAAAGTCAAGAGGGAAAAAAACGTCTCGCCGCAAAAATAAGAATTCGTCTGTGTTGCTTTGGCTATGGCTCTGCTACTGATGTTGTTTTGCATGATGCTGTATTCTTCGTGTGATAGCAAACAGAAGTTTTTCTTTCTGTTCTCTAAAGCGCGCGCGCATGGTAGCCTTTTGCGGCCTTCTTCTTGCCTTCTCCTGCATATTGGAAGTTAGTTTCTTTTCCGAAGTCCCCTTCCCAAAGGCCGTATTGTTGTAAAGAAAAGTCTCAAGGTTACAAAAGGGGAAAAAAAGATCGAGAATAGAAGTAGAGGCCAAAAAAGAGGATCTTTTCCCTTTCATCTAGAAATTCTTGTAGTACTACAACTACATCTAGCCTTACTTACGTAGAAATGCTACGTGCTCTACGTGTTAGTAACATGAATGGAGGCCAATCTGCAGGATTCTACTGCGTCGTCGTCGTCTTCGTTGCTCGTTCGTATCGTCGTTGCTTTTGATATAAATATCCCTAAGGGTCTTGAGTCTGACTAACTGTAAGTATACTGTAATCATCACAGTGTTCGAATGTATCCGCAAGCAAAATCTAAAATTCATTGCGTAGCGGAGCTAGCTATGCTCAGCTCCTCACTTTTGGTGCGAAAATGAAAATTTTTGCGCTAGAAACCCAACCATAGCTCGCTTCGCTCGCTTTGACTGTCTGCACCACTGCACTGCACTGAAAATGAGATTTTTTTGCTGGATTGTCGAGCACTGTCGTCTCACTATGTCCTAAGTCGTACTCGTTATTGCATGCTTACTTAATACTGTATTATAAGATACTTACTTTTCTGTTCACATCTTGCTCTCTTTATATCTCACATCATACTGTATTACTACCAAAATACCCAAGCCTTCCACTAATTCGAGGGTCCGACCGTCTCATATGTACCATACATACTTTGTACATGTGCTTACATTTTATCTACATTGATATGCCTCAGACCGACAGCATACTATCGATATAACAATTTTTGTCAGCTTGAATGCATTAGTCATGACAGTTTTGTGACATCTTTTCTTAGGTTAACCATCACAGCGTCATGTCCGATGAACCTGCAATATTTCCCTATGGATAGGCAGCTCTGTTACATCGAGATCGAATCATGTAAGTTGTACTGCAGCAGCGGATCCTGTCATAATTCATACCGTGAAGCATACACTACCCTCCAAACTTCATACCCAAATCTGTCATGACAGGTTGATGTCAAAAAATGGTGTAATTCATGACACCTTGACTTCAGCAGGTATGAATTCTGGAGGTTAGAATGGTATGAATTATGCACGGTATGAATTATGACTAGGGCTCCAGGAGATGCTGAGAGAGAGTACTCCATATAGAAAACTTTGTACATTAAGTATATCCTCGCTTCTTTTATTCCTGCTTTTGACAGTTGGCTACACCATGACTGATATTCGCTACAAGTGGAACGACGGTTTAAACTCTGTGCAGATTTCATCGGACGTGTCACTTCCACAGTTCAAAGTCCTTGGGCATAGGCAAAAGATTATCGAAGCCGAACTTTCTACAGGTAAACTTTTCTTCCACATCATCTTTTATATGTCAATTATTGGTCTCAAAAATAATGTTGTAATTTTCCAGGCAACTACTCTCGTTTGTCTTGCGAGATCCAGTTCGTGCGCTCGATGGGCTATTACCTCATCCAGATCTATATCCCCTCCAGTCTCATCGTCATCATATCTTGGGTCTCATTCTGGCTCAACCGGGGTGCCACACCAGCTAGAGTGGGTCTTGGGGTGACTACTGTGCTCACCATGACCACCCTCATGGCCTCCACTAACGCGGCCCTGCCAAAAATATCCTACGTGAAATCCATTGACGTTTACCTGGGCGCTTGTTTCTTCATGGTCTTTGCTTCACTATTAGGTACTATCAGTTTCACATTACAGTAGACTACCTATTTAACGCCCGGGCGTTAATTTAATTTTGAGCTCTAAGAGGGGCATTAATTAGGTATTAAAAAATGGGCGTTAAAAATTACCTTCAAATACTTGTGCGTTAATTAGGAGAGGGGCGTTAAAAAGGCAATCTACGGTATTCATATTTGAAAACCAGTAACCACTCAAAAAATCTCGATATCAAATTGTTCTTCTCACGCATTATTATCCACAACTAGCAATTCTCTATGTAATTTTCCAATTTTACCAAAATTGCGGTCGCATCAGCGCAACCAGCGTAACGAACCGCGCAGGTCTCTTTCAAAGTCGTCTGAAAATGTGCGAAATAATGAAATTCTACTATTTGACATTTCTCTTTTTGCTCTTCTGCCAAAATTGCAAACTAGTTATGTGCACAAAGTACAACAGCAGCCTATTTCAAAATCCCCTTTCAATCCCCAAAAAGGGCTCTTCTAGAATGATGAAGCCTTCCCATACTAAAGCATCAGCAGCAGAGTGGATACAAAAAAAAAACGAGCGATGGCGCTCAATCATTTGGTCATCTCCAATGCGGGTCTATAGTAAAAAGCAAATGCATTTTCCATCTCCTCCTCCCACTACTTTTAGTATACGGCCCTGAAAAAAAGTCACACTTTTACGAGACTAGAGAGCAGCGTTATAGTGTTATTTTTGATGGCACTAAACCCAATTTTTTAATCATTTTTTTCAGAGTATGCTAGTGTGGGCTACATGGCCAAGAGAATACAAATGCGCAAAAATCGATTTTTAGCATTACAAAAAATGGCCGAACAAAAGAAAAATGAGGCTATGAATGCTAATAATGCTGCTATGAACGATGGAGGACCTCCAGATCACCATGGAATGCCCAAACAGACGGTAAGTCAATCTAAATTTCTTGACAAATTAATCCAAAATCTGTCTTCTTATCAAATGTAAGCGCGACTATTAAACGGCGCGCTTAATGATTATACCAATTCATTACAATTCTGTCCCCCAATGTTTACTACATTCATGATAAGTTGAAAGCTACTCCTACTACCAATCTTCACTACTCTAGTTGTGTTCTCCAAGGTCTTTTGTCCATTTGTGATTATGATTACTATCCGGTGACGTATCATGTCCTACTCTTGCAGATCGGGATGACTACTTTAGTACTACTCAAAAGCAATCAATCGAAAACCAATGTAACATTGTTACTATACTATACTTTTTATAGTTTTGTTTTTCGTTTTTTCATTATCATCCACTACTTTCATTCATCAACTAACTAAGACAACACCTTCATCGCATACTAAATACAGACATATACTTACGGACTTACTACTTACTTACTTACAAAACTTCTTATCATATCATCAAAAAGCATATATATATACTACTATTACAGATACTATTCAATTCCTAGTATATATTGTATACTACTTACTTACTTCATCTTATGTGAAGCAAGGCAGCTTTCAACGCTGTTCTGTACTGTTTTTTTCATCTTTTTCATTCATTCCATTTCTAGTACATTCCATTATTTAGTAGATATTCATGAAGGTTGCAGTACATTTTTTCCATCATCATCAGGCATGCTGTCTTAAAAAAAAAACGAGAAAAGAAAGCTACTACCATGTTTATTTTCCTATATTTCACTTACTCTATTCTGAGAATCCATAATAATCATCTGCTTTAGATCGTTATTAACATCAGTCCTCCATCTCTCCATTCCATAATAACGCAGCTTTTTTGCTCTCTATCTCTCTCTATTCTATCTCCTCTCGCCAAGAATAATGATGATGATCTTAGTTATCGTCATGTTGGTCTTGACGGCGACAGGCTTACCCACTCCTATCACCACTATGAAGGCCACTGCTCCATCCATTAAAGCCAGACACATTGCTTACTACTATTACTGTGTTTTGCTATTACTTCACCACACAGTACACTTGCTTTGTTAATGGTGAAAAATTGATTGAGCAGTGGGCCTAAGAATTTATGATAGACCAAAAGTATGATACTAAACGACTGTTGCACGAAAAACGTTGATCTAGATACTATATCATCCCATTAAACAAAATGTTGCTGCACAGTGGACTAAACTGTTTCTAAATTGTGTCTTTTTCCATTTTAATCAGACTTGATTTTCAATACAAATAAAGTAGAAAAAGACACAATTTAAATTCGTTTTGCCCACTAAGCATAAGTAGTTAACAAAAAAGTCTAATATTCTAATTCCTGATACCATTGAAGTTTAGTCTTTTTTCTTATAAACCCCTTTTTCCTGTCGTTAAAAAAGTAAACTTAGTTTGTATTCTTTGAAACTTTAGATAGAAGCTACTACTACAACATAGTATAATCTAAGCT
The DNA here is from genome assembly GCA_900157175.1 of Oithona nana. Lineage (NCBI taxonomy): Eukaryota > Metazoa > Arthropoda > Copepoda > Cyclopoida > Oithonidae > Oithona > Oithona nana. Next base: position 416,841 of record LT727909.1, on the reverse strand, counting down.
TTTCCCATTAGTTGATGCACATTCATGCATTGCTTTACTTTAGCAATGAATGAAAACAGCAGAGCCCAAGCTACTTCCCTATACCTAGGGGAATATGATGTGCTTCGTACCATAGAGAGTTTCAAACTGCAAGAACTGCTACTGCAACGACGCTACTGGTGGATCTTTTCAAACTTTACAGTACATAATAGTAGAATAATTCATCTGCTATCTAGCACAGGAAGCTGCAATTGATGAGTTGAAAATGAAAGTATATTTGCTACTCAGAATCAGAATTTATATTTGTACTGACTTCAATTGCATGATTTTTCTTTAAAACTATTTCCTGCAACAGTCTTTTAGTACTTTAGGCCACAGACTTGATGTTTAGCAATTTCAAAGTACCTGAAAGAGTGTCCAGATGGATTTTTTCAATTTTTGACTCTTTTGATTGTCATCTGACCTTATTAAAACTCCATTTCTGGCCACCCTATCAAGTGTTTTAAAGTTGCCTTAAAAATCAAGTCTAGTTCAGGTTTTTAATACATTTTCTGTGTATATACTTCATAAAATATACAGAGAGCAAGAGCTGATGCTATTATCATATTAGTAGACACTACTAGATCTACTACTATCATACTTCTATTCAGTAGCCAGCTTTAGCAGCTGATGCTCCTTCACTTACTCAGGCTAGTTCTCAATGCTGTGACAGCAGGGAAGTGTCAGCTCCATCATGGTTCATAGTGAGGAACTTGCATCAGTGCTCTCATTTCCCTGTTGCAGGAAATTCGAATAAACATGCACGAGCCGGGTAGCAAATCTGCCACCACAACCACCACCACAACAGCAGCAGCAGCAGCAGCGGCCAGGGCCGCCGCAGCTTCGCAACAACAACAATCGACTTCCAAGTCCCCCTATCACGGCTCCAATTCCAGCTTAGGCCCGCCAGTAGGCCCACTACCAGTTGGTCACCCTCCTGCAAATAGTCAAATGCAGTATTACCTTCAACAGCAACAACAACAACAACACATGAGTTTAAGATCAAATCACCATAATAACCAACCCAGGGTCAATGCGTCCTCAGGGCCTACCCACCGCATGTTAGGTGCTGGTGGGTACCCGGGGGTACACGCTGCTGACCAAGAGTTGGCCATGACCCTTCTTCCTCCCCACCCACCCCACCACCACCCCAATCAACACCCTGTACACATGGGTATACCCCAACAAGTGCAACAACAACAGCAAGTACAATGCAAGAAGAACTTGCAAAAAATGATGGGTATCTCGCCCTCGGACATTGACAAGTACTCGCGGATTTTTTTCCCGGTGACTTTTACTTGTTTCAATTTGATGTACTGGATCATTTACCTCCATGTCAGTGATGAAGTGGCTGAAGATCTGGTCATGCTGAATTGAACAACCTGAACATTCAATCCCCAACACCAATCAATACTGATCTCCTTTTGAGTTTTTTCTAAAGCGTAAAATCTGCTGCGAAACAAAATGCCCGGCTCGTCTCATCACCCTTCACTACGATTTGCTCAACTGTTCTCATCCAAGACTACTACTCTCTCGTTTTACTTTCATTTCTGATCCCCCTGCCTTACTTTTCAGACCTTTTCTTTGTTTTGTTCCTACTGTTTTTCTAAACTTGTTTCAGTCGTTGTATAAAGAAGACCTGGTTTAAAAACAGAAGAAGATGTGCTACCCTTGCTCGTGTCTACACATACATACATACACAACCAGAATCAGGCGAAATGATTGCACAGGTTTTGTATCAATGTTGTAACACTTACAGTGATTTGCTCAAATCAATCAGTTTTCTTCTTACTTCTGTCTTAGTAGCTATTTATACTGTAACAGTTTAACTTAGCTCATACGAATGAGTTAAGGTTCTGGTCAGCTTGATTTTCTACTTGCATGCATGCTGATTGACTCTTTACATATACTTAGTATTCCTATATGCTATTACAACCTTCTTTAGGCTGCTCTATCCTAGGGTTTTGATATCGACATATGCACACCAAACATCTCACAAACTACCCAGAGATAATTTCATGATTATCAATCATTCTCAGCACCTATTACTATTTTTCATTACAATTTGCTTTTACTTTATTACTATCCTAAGAAATTCATGAAATCAGCTCTCTTACAAAACAGTGACTTCCTGACAGGACGCAGAGATGAAATACCTCTCCTGATTATTATGATATCGATTCGTTCCCCTACTTTTAGCAGTTTTTTGGTGTTATTAGTTTGTAGCAGAGTTATTTTTTTGTGATGTGCAGTTGTGATTTTCGCAGCATCGAGGAGCTTCTGCGCCTCTTTGCCACCACCACCATCTCTCTCCTCAGCTAGACTCTCGCAAAAGCTAAAAAGAAGAAGAGCAGAAAGAGGGGAAAAACAACTCTCTATCCTCTATTTCACACAAGAAAAAAAAAGCCTTGCCTACTGCCCCTTTCTCCTTTTCTTTGTCTACTCTGCTAGAAGAACTACTCTTCTTCTGCTTCTTCTCTACTGGGTCCTCTAACTCTCGCTTACTTTCTTCTTCATCCTGCTTTATTGTCATCCTGTACACAACTTTGTGGTGTGGACAAATCTTCTTGTGGAGGAGAGGATTTTTTTGCAGTTTCTAAAAGAAGAAGCTGGTTCTGCATAGTAAATACTAAAAAGGAGATAGCTTCAAAGCTTCTTGAAATGAGAATAGAGCAACAAGGGTCGTCTAAGCTAAGGCAAGTGGTCATCTTGACAACTAGGGCAACTAATACAAAACATAACAAAGAAATCCGCACAGTAGTAGCCAGCATATAGCTTGGATACATAAAAAAAAATATTCACTCTGCAGCTAGCTTTGGTATAAAAGCTTTCTTAAACGAAAACCCACCACAACGCTCCTACCCTATTTTCAGACGGTTCACTTTAAAGTGCACGACCCCAAAATGCATTGCAAGGGTAGCTCGCGTGAAAACACCCTCAGCCGCTACGGCCCTGCCGGCGGCAAGTATGGAAACAGAGGTCCCATGCATTATCCCGATGAGGAAGCACCTCCACTCTTGCCACCTCCCCATTCACACCCCCACTTTGGTCCCCCGGGACCACCTCAACTACCCCATCAACCTCCTATTCCCCCTCCTGGGCCACCCCCTCCACCCCCTGCTCCTCCCGCTCCACCCCCTCCCAACCCCGAGTGCGACATGAAAAATCTGAACACAATGTTCGGCATGACGGCCTCAGACATTGATAAGTACAGCCGGATTGTATTCCCTGTAACCTTCACCTGCTTCCAGCTCATGTACTGGATCATCTACCAGTTCTTGAGTGACGATCTTGACACTGAGGATGATTTCATCTTCCTAGGGGAATCCGTCTAGAGTAGGAGGTCAATAATTAAAGAAAATAATTATTTCACTCTGCAGCTAGCTTTGGTGTAAAGCTTTAAAAATCACATACCCTCACAATTCCTCCTACCCTATTTTCAGACGGTTCACTTTAAAGTGCATGACCCCAGAATGCATTGCAAGGGTAGCTCGCGCGAAAACACCCTCAGCCGATACGGCCCTGCCGGCGGCAAGTACGGAATAAGAGGCCCCATGCGTTATCCTGACGAGGAAGCTCCTCCACTCATGCCTCCCCACCCTCACCACATTGGCCCCCCACCCCTCGGTCCACCCCCTCAGTTGTCTCAGCTACCACCTCCACCTCCTGGCCCAAACTCTGTCAACCCTCCCCCTCCGCCCCCTCCGCCCCTTCCAAACCCGGAGTGCGACATGAAGGATCTGAACAAGATGTTCGGCATGACGTCCTCGGACATTGACAAGTACAGCCGAGTTATATTCCCTGTCACCTTTACGAGCTTCCAGCTCATGTACTGGATCATCTACCAGCACCTGAGTGACGATGTTGTCGAGGACCTCGTCTACCTAGGCGAAAATTAGAATACACAAATCAGAGAGGTCAGCTAAGCTAATCATAGCATGAGTGCAAAAATTAAGATACTGTGGCTACGCTGAATGGCAATGTTATCAATCTTGCTGCTATCACGGAGGAGAATTGCCAATAAAGCAAGCCACAGTACAAACTTTGTTATACTTACTACTACTACGTACTACCCAAATGCAACTACTACTATCGCAATTGTCCATCATATCATATATACTGGGTTGTTTTGTGTTCTATACTGCTTGTGGCAATCTAATTACCTGTCATTGCCACACTCCTAAGCCTTACATCCAAAACCAATGATGCTGCAGCTACTCGAGTGATATTGCCTGTTAAATCAAAACTATGCTCCACACCAAATCGCCCAACAAAGCTTAGCATCAAGCAAAGCAGTCAAGCCCAATCAGTCATGATCTGCTAGCTGCTGCTCTCAATTGTCTCTAAAGCCACTTCTTCAGCTTCTCTAAAGAAAACCTAAAACAGCAGTAGAAAGCTTTCTCTTTCTGATATGCCATCTAGTTCATACTAGCTGAGAGGTTGCGTGAGGGACTTTGTGCATTGCAGCAGCAGCAGCTCAAGGCTGAAGAAGCTTTGACTGCTTTCCAGAGCTAAGCTGTAGTAGGGCCCTTGTTAGTCACTCTCTATCTCTCTCTTCCTGTCCTACTACTACTACTACAGTTAATAACTCCAGAAGTACTAAAAAAACTAAGCACTATGATTCTTCTGATATTATTGCATGTTGTTGTGTTCTGCCTTCATCTTACTAGGAAAAAAATATTCAAAGCTGAGAAAAGTTCTGCACTGTAACGACTTCACTGAAGTTACTCTTGTTCTGACTATTCAGGCTTCAATATTCAGGTCTTTACAACATTACCTCACTGAACCTTCACTAAACCCAACTTCAATCATTGACAGTTCTACTACTATATGTACTTCTTCTTGCATGGCCAAGACATGCCATTGGTATACTCGTAAACTCTCGCTGCACCCTTTGAGTTGTTGCTACTGATGCACTTTATGAGATGCATGACACACACTACTCACACACTCTTTCACACTTTCTTGGTTATCATCATCGTTGTTCCAATTTCTAAAAAATCTAATGTAAGGGTGACACGAGAACACGTGCCCTCCCCCACTACTACTACCACCAATCAAAGGAATCAGTTGAAAAACAGTTGGGCCGCGCACGCGTTACGCGTCCGCGTTTACACGCACGCTACTTTTGCGCGTACGCTTGTAGTGCGCACGCGCTGCAGTCAGTCCCGCCCTGTAAGAGCGCTTAAGCTACGAAGAAACGCGCTTTTTCTAAATCGGGCGGTCATTAAGCTACTAATGAGTAAAAACTTTGTAATACTAAGGAAAAATTTAACGAAAAGAATTCGAAAAAGATATTGTTACCATTGTGATCCTCGAATTGACGCCGAAATAAACAATGCTGCTTTGCATGGACTTACTTAAAAAAAGTCTGCCCAAAAAAATATAAGATCGTTATGTGTGTTTGCTACTATGTCAGAAAATGAGTATCATGATGTATACCAACTTCTCCACCAACTTGTGATGACAGTTGGCACTGTGCTCATTAGGATGTTGTGACAACCTTATAAGGGCTCATATGTTATGTAACTCGTCTCTTAAAAGTACCCCATATCCATACTATGATGGCCAAAGCAAAAGTGAAAACAAAAACTCCCCTACTACTACTTACTCAATAAATTCTTGTCCTTGTGTTTCTTTTTTCCTAAAATAAGTCTCTGTATTATTTCTATATCATCCATGTGAATTCTTTCTAAAGAGACGATAGTTATAAAATGATATGAGCCCGCTCAGATGACAAGCTGAGCCTCGCGGAGATAATATAAACCTACGTCTTTTTCAGACGGTTCACTTTAAGGTGCACGACCCCAAAATGCATTGTAAGGGTAGCTCGCGCGAAAACACCATCAACCGTGGTGGCGGCGGCAACTACGGATCCATGCAGCCCCCGGGGCCTGCCGGCAAGTACAGGCCGCTTCGCGGGCCCCCCATGCGCTACGACGAGGAGGCTCCACCCATGCACATGTCTGGTCTATCCCCACCCATGGGCCCGGCCCCCATGATGGGCCCGCATGGCCCGATGAACTACATGGGCCCGCCGATGCCGCCCCCGCATCCGCTGCCCCCACCGATGGTGCCTCCTCCACCTCCAACTACCGCTGCCATGCCCACCCTTCCGACTCCACCAGAACCCCGCCAGAACCCCACCGCTCCTGGGGTTCCTGTACACACCGATGCTCCTGGACAGCCGCCCCCCAATCCTGACTGCGACATGAAGGACCTGAACAAGATGTTCGGCATGACGGCCTCAGACATTGACAAATACAGTCGCATCTTTTTCCCCGTCACCTTCACGTGCTTCCAACTGATGTACTGGATCATTTACCAGCACCTGAGTGACGAAGTCATCGAGGACCTCGTTTACCTACATTCCGATTAGAATAATCAAAGACAATAAGATAAAAGCTATCAAGAAGCATCCAGTGAGATCAAATCAAAAACACGAATCAAATCAACCCACTTAAAAAACAAAACTTAAAAAAACTGCATGAAACTACTATGTCTCTACTACTGTTGTGTTGCTCAAGAACTACTACTTACTTACTTACTAACTGATGAAGTCAAATAGTAAAACATCTGATGAATGAGTTTTGAAACAAAAACTTGCAAAGCGAGTACTGTAATACATATTCGAGCAGAGCATCAAAAATACTACATCTACCATGTCACACACAAAACTACCCTCCCATTCCCAAGATACTACTTCCTCCCCACTTTAACAAAGCAGAATTGAATGTAAACTTCTGATCTTTCCATCTCTTCTATCAGGGAAGGTCAAACGCTATAGCAAAGCTACTATCTCTCTTCTTCTTCCTACTCCTATGCAACAGCTATTTAAGAAACCATTTTTCTATTTGGATTGAGTCATTTTTCCCTTGCTACCTTAACTCCTCAGCAACTCCCTTTTACTTAAGGATGCAACTTGCAATGCAGTCTGCAGAACAGATTCAGATACTAAACAAAGCAGTTCAGGGTTGGGTAATAAGCGGTTTGAAAATCCTCCACATAACCGTTTTTCCAGGGGTTGAAACACTTTTAAGTTTATTACACACTCGAGCATCAAGCCAATAAGCGAGCTCCTTCTAGTTATCTCTGCAGCAAGTCAAAAACGAACGTTTTTTAGTTCAATTTTTCAAAAACGACAAAAATTAGAAGATTACTGCAACTCACTTTTTAGCAGCAAAAGCAAAAGGTAAAGAAAACACACAAATTAAAAAAATAAAATCTAGTTTCAACTCTGGTTGTGCTTTCATCACATTTTCCCTCCTACTTAAAAAAACTCAAGCAGAAGCCAATTCGACAACAACTACAACAAAAAAAAAAATCAACCACCCGGCATGCAATTATTACAAGTAATAACTTAGCATCATGCCACACTGGGCCCAAATTCCATTTTGTATTCTTAAAAAAAGTTTATTTTACATGAAAATTGGCCTTTTGCGGACCATTTTTCTATGTAAAATGGAACTTTTGAGACATAAAATGGACTTTTGATTTAGTGTGCAAACTTCACAGAAAAAAATTACACACATCTACACTTTGTTCATTTTTCCGCCCCCCACCACCACCCTGTGACCCCCACCCAATTTCAAAAAACCGAAAGTTTTTACGACGAATAATGATGAGAATTTTGCGCGAATGATGCGCGAATCGCGCGATGTGCGCTATCATGGATGTGTAAATCAAAACATTAGACAATAGAAAAATGATATCATGTGAGAAGATTGAAATTTTTTGCAATTTGCAAAAAAAAATCAGAAAAAAAAGAATTGAAACAGCAGAGATGACAAAACATGAAAAATTTTGGATTTTCGCGCAAGTTTCGAAGTTGCAAAAAAGCGAAGCGAAAGAGAGAGAAAGCCTAGATTTACTACTACGAAGAAATGATGAATTTGAATGCTTGTTTTCAGTTCTAGTAAAAAAAAATATTACGTACATAAAAAAATCAGCAATCGACAAAAAAACAAAAAACCGAAAATGATGAGAAAATGAATACAACAACACACAACGTATTGTACTACTAACTACACTGAACAATTGTGATCCTCAATTGACGCCGAAATAAACAACCATTGCTTTGCATGAAAAAAAAAAGTTCTCTTCTCAAGCTCGACTCTGGTCTTCTTCTCATTTTAGAAAAGCAGTGCAAGAATGGAACTTAGAACTTGGAAGAACAGGAGATGCAAGGCAGATGTTCTAGTTAGAAAACGAGCACGTAGTTTTCCTCTTCAGGAATTTGGAGTTAGCAGTGGTAGTTTTCACATCATTTTGGAGACACTAAGCCATTTCAGAAGGGTCAAAATTGTTCAGCGCAAGAGGTTGCGTGACTGATTTGACCTGGTTTGACAAAAATTGTAGCTCGCTTCGCTCGCAATGTTGTAAAATGTTAAAGTTAGAATTATTTATAAACCAGGTACATACATACTTAGTCAAATCAGTCACGCAACCTCTTGCGCTGAGCAATTTTGACCATTCTCAATTTTGCTTTAAAAGTCTAAAATTCAAAGTCGCAAACAACGATGTTCGGTAAAGTTCACAGGGAAAGATCAAACATGACTTAACTGCCATTTTGTCATGGCTGCAGTAGAGGAATTCTTCTACTCACACTTAGGTATAGTAGTAGCTCCTCTCCTCATCCTGCGCTCCCTTGAGAGCGATACTAAAGCTTTAAAAATAGAGACCCTAGTATGTACCAAGAGCAGCCAATTCTCCATGTTGCAGTAGTAGTACTACTGGATGAACACATTAGTGACATTACCAAAGCAAATATTTACCTTGCACAGGGAAGAAGAAGCTGAAGAGCCAGAATAGGAGGAGGACAATTCCTGCTGCCATCTTCGCTTTCTAGAATAGAAACTTATTATCATCTGATATCGGAAGAGTGACAGTCTTGATGTTGAGGCTGCTGCTGAGGCTAAAGCTGAGAAGCCTTATCCAGGCTTTTACTTGTAGGCTTGCCAAAATAAATCACCAGCCACTTTAAAAAGGATGGATCCAAAGATCACAAGACGAAGCCAAGAGAACAGAAGCGCTTTAGTGATAAAAGAAAAGACGAAAATTCACAATCGCAAAGCCAAAGAAATCTTTTCCAAATCAGCTTCTTCTTCTTCTTGTCCGACCTTGAAATTGAAAATGGCAAAAAGCGAGGATTTAACGCTCGGGCGTTGATATATTTTGAGCAATTTAATCAGGAATTGTGCGTTAATTGGGAAAGAATAGATAAATGGGCGTTAATTCTTACACATTATTTTAGACTGTGAGTTAATTAGGACTGGGCGTTAATTAGGAGAGGGGCGTTCAATAGGTAATCTACGGTCGGTCTCTACGTTATATTTTTGAGCCTTTGGTCATTTTCCAAATAGTTGCAAAGGTTGAGCAATGAAAGGGAAATGAAAAGTAATAGAGAAAGGAGAGAAGCAGAGGCCTTTTGTTCAAGGTTGCCACTACCGCGCCCTGAAGGCTAAAAATTGGAACCTTTTATCCGTGTGCAACATTTTTGCTACTGCTATCCTCCTCTTGCTGCTGCTACTGGAAGAGAGAAGATTCTGTAGGAATGATATCAAGTTACGTCAGCAGCAGTGGTAGTAGTTTCAGTGCTGCTGAAAGATGGGTGCAATTGATGCATCAAGGTTCTTGGTTCCCTTCTTCTTTTCCCAATGTTTTTCTAGCAAAAAGAGGTGCAAGATTCTTTGTTACTACTACTGCTGCTGCCTTGCCCTGAAACACAAAAGAAAGTCAAAAAATCTTCCAGTTTTTAGATAATGAACATGAGAGATCCAAACATAAGCCTGCACAGTGCACAGGATGTCTAAAAATAATCAAAATGTATCATTTGGTTTATCAGAAAATAATAACTACGGTAGAATTTTTGGTCCAAATCCAATTGTTGCGAAAATCAAATTGTTAGATTCCTTATTTACGTAAATCACTATAATCCATAGTTTGGAGTCCAAACATATCTTTACACAAATATGTTTGGTAATACTTTCCCACTCAATATGGTAGATACTGAAGTCTTTTATATATGTTCGAAAATATCAACGAGAGGACTGAAGAAACACAACTCATAAACCGACGACAATAACTTAGTTTTGAAAAGAAAAGCTCGAAACTCTCTTGAAAAATAAAATCAACTTCTCAAAGCAAAAGGGTATAAAATTACTTTCAGCGTGCCTAAAAATGTATTTGTTATGAATATCAAAGTTAACACTTTTGAAGTCACTTTTGTTTATTTCTTATACCGAATGAAACGTAAAGTAACATAAACTGCGAGCTAACGTCCAATTACCATCTTGACATTTTCCGTTATATAAACGTAATTTCAAATTGAGGTTGTCCCATTTGAATTTTCGCACCAAAATAAGGCATTGCTCAACAAACGTTTCTCTGTGAAATCAGACATTCTACACAAAATACAATTTCGACGGTTATTGGAAGAAGGAAGTTGAATGTCAAACAAGCGTAAAATTCCAAGTGCATTAAAGCAAAATGTCGTAGTGTCTTACCGCGGGGTCACACAGAGCAAGCAAAGGCGACAAAAAAGATGCTTCCTCTACTCTTAAATTCAGCACTGCTGTAACTCTTATTGCCTCAGGAGTGGAAAAATGTGTCTGACATCTGATCTCCCAATCTCGGTAGCCAATTTGTGAGTTGAGTCTCTCCAAAAAAAAAAAGAAGCTAAAAATCTGGGATTTACATTTATTTCCGTAGCAAAGAGAGGCAACAGAGTGTTTTAAAATCACAGGAAAATTGTCGCATTTGAATTTACAAGATTATTCAAATACCGAAGATTGCCTATTTAACGCCCGGGCGTTAATAAACATGTTGAGCTCTGAGGGGGCGTTAATCAGGAAATGTACGATGAAAGGATGGGCGTCAATTCTGAAAAAGTAAGTATGCAATTGAGCATAAATATGAAATGAGACATTTTTTGAGTACTTTTCCAACACTGCAGATGATTGAGCATAGGTAATTGGGGATTTGTCGTCAACCGACTGATGCTCCTCGGATATTTAGACCGATGATGTATGAGTTAAGCCCCTCAGTCAATCATGTTCGCCTCCAAGAAAGCATCCAAGTTGTTGACTCTTTTTCTACTCTTGTCAATCGTTCAAGCACAATTTCTCAACACTTGGTCACGAGGAATTTTGAAGCAGAAAATGGAAAAAGTACTTTTTAGCAAGTTGGAGAGAAATGAAGATCAGAATTCTCCAAGAACAGCTGCTTTAGGGTAAGATTCACAGTGTTTAAAAATAACTCAAAAAGTCTCATTTTACAACAGCGAGCTGCGTTCATTTCAAATTGAGACATTTAAAAATTGTACCATTTTGTACCATTTTGAATAAGATTCACAGTGTTTAAAAATAACTCAAAAAGTCTCAATTTACAACATTAAGTACGAGCGAGTGAAGCAAGCTGCATTTATTTCAAATTGAGACATTTAAAAACTGAATCAATTCGTACCATTTTGCATCATTTTGAATTATTCTGAGACTTTTTGGTAATTTCCAACGCGCGATGATGGGTAAAATTCTCTTTGAATTTTGGCCTTAGCTTTTCACGCAAAACTTCGTCGTTCGTGTACCCTTTTAAAAACGAGACTTTCAGGTCTCCTACGAACTCCAGCTACCGGATCATCAACAGCCCGGATGAAGGCCAGAATAACGGCGTAGGCACCGGCTTCAGTGGCGAGGAGCAATTCAACAAGGAGAAGAAGGAGGGAAGTAGGTAGGTGAAAGCGCTGATGCTCCCCTGTGCTATTGAAGCTGTTCTGCGAGTCTCTTCTTTGATGTTAGAAAATCCACTTTAAAAGACAACTTCTTCTTGACAATCTTTACAGCTTTGAAAAGAATCCTGGGATTCCTTCGTCTACTACTATCGTCGATACCTATGGTCAATTGCGACACCTTTTGACGACCGCTATACGCATGAAAATGGACAATGAGAGGAAATTAATCAGTAAATCAAATCATTATTTGCGTCAATAAATCAAACCTGGTCAATTGGTCATACCATGAAGCTCTCCAAATAAACAAATAATGCATAGCTTGAATACATGGACATGGACGTTAGTTCTTCTAAATATGTTAGACTGTGCGTTAATAAAGATTGGGCGTTAATTAGGACAGAGGCGTTTAAAATAGGTATTCCATGGTAAGGCGATTTTCAAACACTATGTGCGGCGGCACCTTAAAGAAAAATGCAAAGGATTTACTGTGCTCGAGTAGACTCTTGTTTCTCAGAATGTTACTTCAGCTGCGTGTCCGAAATTCCATGTTCGTCAAGGTGTGAAAGTCACCATTTTTCATCCCATTAAGTGTGTAACGTGTTGTAGGGTAGCGAGCAGGCTAAGTGGGGGGCGGGGTCGTTCCGCTTGACTCTAGCTCATTGCCTAAGCATGGCGGGCGGTGCTTTCGAACGAAGATTTTGAGTTGCTACTTTAGCACATCATCATCATTTGCACCCACCGCAACTCGCGTTCCGTGTGCAACGCTACCGAAGCTACTCAAAAAAAGTTGCAGACACAAGAACTCCAGCAGAGAAACACAGCAGTTGTTCCTTTGCTTTTCCCATTGTTAATGGTTAAAAATGCTGGACAACTTGCAAGAGGATATAGATGACAATCCCAGTAGTAATGGCAGCAAAACTGACCATGTACCTCATTTGTTATCGCCTTACTATAACACGGGACAGCAGTGTATTGAACGTATTGAAGAAGTGCAACAACATCAGCAACAGCATCATCAGGAACAGCAACCGAAGGTTCACGAAATTTTGCTTCGAAATTGGAAGTTTAAAATTGAGTGTAGAGCAAGTAATGTCGTAGATTACCTATTTAGCGCCCTTTTTTTCTTTTATCCCAATTAACGCACAATTAACGGGCTTTAAATTGGTAGTATACCAACAATTGTTTCTTCAATGAATCCGAAAATTTTCTAAACATTTTGACGGATGCGACTTTTGGAATTGATTCTCAAAACACTGTGCTTTGGCGTTATTTAGAGAATCCTCATGATTTTCTAAGCCTTTCATTAGCTAGCAAAAAAAGGAGTGAAAGCAGCAAAATTACGTGAACTTTTCCCAACTCAGCAGTGCCTTTTGTGGGCCTGTAAAGCCTGCAAAAAACGAGTGGTACGAGTGGACAGACGGCATGCAGCTACGCTACGTGAACGAAAGAGACTAAGAAAAGTAAGCTTCTCCCATTCGTATTGTTCTACCTTCTTCAGTCACACAGAATCTTAATGGAGAGAAGTCTAGACCTTTGGCCTTTTTTCATGGTCAAAAACGACCTCAAAATAATCTTTAGAAGTCATTTTCCTTCACAAGGAAAACTTAAAAATTCTTTAACATTTTGTCGTTAAAAAGTGGATTCAATTGCCTTTGACAACTTTGGAAATTCGAATGGAGCAAGTGATTCCCTACACTTATGATTTTGATAGATTTTTTGCTAAATTCAAATCCAAAACTTGTTGGGACACCCTGTAGAGCTTGGTTTAAACCTACTGGAGAAATAATATCATCAATAGTAGTGTAAATAGTCTTTTGTACTGTCCTCGTTTAGTTGTACACTACTTCCCGATAGGTGAACGAGGCCTTTGAGACTCTGAGGCAACAAACGTCGACCAGCTCCCAACCAAACCAAAGGCTACCTAAAGTGGAGATACTCCGTAATGCAATTTGCTACATTGAGGCTCTGGAATCCCTACTGAGCTCCTCTCAATCAAGTTCACCAGTGGCTCAGGCATCTTCTTCTATTTCGGCCTCGGAACACCGACTCCACCGACTTCTTCCAGGATCTGCTAGCTTTTCTGCTGGAGCAGCATCAGGAATTGCTATTAGACATAATGAGGCATGCAGTAGCAGTAATCTGCTCATATACATCAATTTCTGACATTCATCATTAATCTAGGATAATCTCAGACTACGCCAACACCAACGAGCTGATGAGGTGCTGGGATTTCGGTCAGCAGCCTCCGAGGCCTCGGAGGCCATGGAGGTGATGCAAGGTTAGTTTTCACGATGCCACTGATGCTCTTCTCCACAGTTAATTAGCCAAGGAACCTCAAATCTGCAACCAACGTCTTTCTCTTCTTAGATTCGCAGTATTTACACGAAAATGAAAATCAGCAGGGATCCAGTTTGGAGCATCTCAATTGTATTGTGGCCAATATTCCGCTAGATAATCATCATTCAAATTACAACTTGAGCAGTAGTAGTTGATGATAACCTAATTCTTTTCAAGATTTTGATTCAATGTACAAAAAGATGTTGTAAGCAACCCGTGAAATCTATAAATAATAGAGTAACAAACATATTTTTAGAAGAAAAAAATGATTATGAATTTTTATGCAAACAAGAATACCGTAGATTATCTATTTAACGCCCGGGCGTTAATATTTTTGAGCTCTGATGGGCCGTTAACAAGGAGTTGAGCGTTAGTTGGAATGTAATACATTAGTGGGGCGAGTGGGGCGTTTATTTCAAAATATCTTAGACTCTACGTTAATTAGGATTGGGGCGTTAAATAGGTAATCTACGGTAAGTAGAATTTTATTAAATGGGACTTTTTGGGTGCTTTTCCAACACTGTGCGAAGACTTTGGAAGGAAAAGCGCGATCGATGATAGTGTTAAAGACAAAGTTCAAAGAGGGGCTGTTCCTCTAGCTTTCTTCGCTTTCTTCTTCTTCTATCTTCTCTCGCGCACTTCTATTTCTGCTTGCAAGCAAGAAAAAGAGTATACTATAGTAGTAGGCAACCATCCAGATGTAGTAGGAGAGATGGAGGCCGAGTTGGAGCTGAGGCCAAGGACTTTTCTTTCTAGCAAATTGTACAGTAGGGCACAGAGTATCATTCATGAATGAAGGATGACAAATGAATCTTCAACTGTGAGGCGCGTCAGTAACGCCATCCATCCTCCTCCTAGACCATCTCAAGTCTTAACACAAAAATGGCAAAAATGTCATTTACGCCACGATACAAAAAGCGAGCAAAACATTTAGAAATGTTACCAAAAATGACCGTTTCAGCATTTAGAAAAGTTTGGTTAGATTGGTTATAAATTAATTGCCGTAGATTACCTATTTCAAACGCCCTTCTCTTAATTAACGCCCAATCCTAATTAACGCACAGTCTGAAGCATTTGTATAAATTACCGCCAATTTATTTATTAAATCCGAATTAACGCACAGTTTCTAATTAACGCCCGAGTGTTAAATAGGGAATCCACTGTATTATTCAAAATTCCGAATTCTTTGGGCCGTAGCTCGCTTTGATCAAATCTTATCGACCGGAGAAAGGAAATATCAGCTCGTAGCAACATCATAAAAAATGGATTTATTTCCTGCGGGTAGTAAAAGCAGCCGAAAAAGCATCAGAAATTGTAGTAATAAGGTCAGTAGTTTTTCCATCCACGTTCGCAATTTCCGTGGCAAGGGCAAGATTTGGCATAACAACACACAACAATGATGGTCAGAAGTAGAGCCAGGGCCAAAGAAAAGGCCAAAAGAACGAGCGTTGAATCGTTGACAAGGTCAGAATTCCAGCCTAAAACCCCAGACACGAAGCTGGAATCGGATGATGAGGAGCTACTGGACGTGCAGGAACCACCACCAAAAAGGCAATTGGCATTGGCCGGAGACTCACTTTGGCCGCCACTTGGCACTACTACCACCCAGATGAAACATGTCAACAGTAAGCCAGATTTTTGTCTAATAAACATCGCGATTATTGCATGTAATTTCCATGTAATTCACTTCTTCGAATTCTTTCATTCTTTTTGAGTCCAAAAACGCAGGTTTAGCTACCTCGATTTCCACTAGATTTTGCGATAAAATTAATGAGAATAACCCTAGAAACAAAACACAAACAATGGCTTTCTTTCTGTTGACATCTGTTGGAAAAGGTGTCCAAAAATCGGCCTTTAAAACCAATGACGACGTACAGGTAGGAATATGAGATACCTTAGATTATGTATTGGTTGAAAATAAGGCTGGTTTTTGGCATCCTATCCAAAAGATGTCAACAGGAAGAAAGCCAGTGTTTGTGTTTGTTGCCAGGGTCATTGTCATGGCCTCCCTTCATGCGTACTATAGGTTACTAAGGCTAGTAGGCCTTAGTAGTAGTACAACTAACGACATAAGTATACAGGAGCGGATACTCAATATTAATAGGATTAGTCTCTGTAAGACCAAGTAAAATACAGAATGGATGACCAAAGTTGCCGACTTCTCATGCAAGAACGCAGTGACGTGGCTGGAATCACTAGTGCCTATTTGGAGCATTCGAGCTTGCATGGCCTCAGGTAATGAGAATCTAAATATTGACAAGGAGCCCACCATGCAAGCAAGTGGCCTCTTCCGCCCGCCCAATTGACGTCAAATGAAAGGAAGAACAACATAACAGGGAAGCTGGACCTCTCCTATGTATCCAGGCCTACCCAACTCAATGTACTTTAAAAGAAAGTATCTATTGAGAAAAGTCTGATTTCTAATACGAACTTAGGCAAGGGCGTCCTCCCAGAGAATCTGAGAAGGGGCCGTACGCTGTGGTCGACGAGCGGTGGTGTCAAATTCAGCCCAAGTGTTCGAGAAATTGGCTGCCTCACTTTTTGATACTTTTGGAACCCTAATATTTTCGAAGTAAATCTTTAAGAAATAGCAGAGAAGTGGGGTGATTTCGTCCAGAGTACAGAGTGTCTCCTCGCTTCGCTCGT
>LT727909.1:385955-399895 GCA_900157175.1 Oithona nana | reverse complement strand
CAGAGTACAGAGTGTCTTCTCGCTTCGCTCGTCGACCATAATAAGCAAGCAAAAATAGCCAAACCGAATATCAGGCGCGCGCTTCTAGAAGGGCAGTTTCATCATCATTCACGATTCAATTTGCAGTTTGCTATAAAAAGTCATATGGAAATAAAAAAAAAGTAATTTAAATTGATTATTACTAGATTAACTACATAATTTTTCATTGGTATACTTTAAATTGCCTATGCAGTATGTATTCAATTGTTGCATTATGCTCGCGTTTGCTGGTACAAAAATCTAAACTTTTCACAAAATGGCAATTATCTTAGTATGTCATTCTTTCACGGAATCCCATGTTGGTTAACCACTAAGACATAATCAGAACCACGAGTTTATTACAACTGTAGGCAGTGTTCCTAATAAAGAAATGAATGCAGTAGTGAATATAGTGTTGTGTATATAAAAGAAGAAGTGAATGTATTTGGCGTAAGCCTCCTCTGCTGCTGCCTCCTCGCACACTATGTAATAAATAGCTTTCTTAATAGAAAATGACGGAAATTGCGGCTAGGTGAAACGCGACTCTTCTTCTGCTTCTTTGTTATGTTGTGGCTTTCCAATTTTGAGGGACTAAAAAAAGTTTCTTAATTTGCAGATTTATTGGGGAAAGAAACCGAAGTTTATGCGAGCGGATATTCTGGGTGGTTTTCGTGGCCATAGGTGTTTTCTTTTCTGGGTATTTCACCCTTGGAATCGTGCAAAAATGGCAAAACTCACCGGTTTACATGTCTGTTGGCGACACCTCGCACCATGTGGCAAATCTTCCATTTCCGGCCGTCACCATTTGCAGTGTTAACAAAATTGAAACAGACAGATTAAGCAAGTCCATCAAAGGCATTGAAGCTATTCAAAACGCTCAGAATCTGACTAACTTTAACTCTACCATGGATTTTGAAGCGGTGGTTTTCATGATTGATGCATTGATCAATTTTGATAAAGCCAACTTTAGTGATCCTTATTGGCAATGGGTGGCCAAAAATAGTCCCAAGATCCGATCTAGTGACCTTCTTAAGCTTTTTCGATCAGTGAGTAGGAAACTTGGGAATGGGATGCATTTAGTGCATGGTGTTTGAAAATGGCCAAAAAAGTCTCCTTTCTTAGCAAAAAACGATTTAAAAAAGCTTTAAATTACCTAACTGTAATTCAATACATTATTTCTTTCATCACAAAACGAGACGATTTTTGTCACTTCCAAACACTGTGACAAAGCTGGAAACTGTACTGATTTTCTTATCGTTTCTTCTTCAGAGCATGCCTCAGTGTCGGGATTTGTTGCTCCACTGCTCTTGGCAAAGCCAGGAAATTGATTGTCTGAGGCTTTTCAAAGTCATGACTACTGATGATGGCTTTTGCTGCCTTTTCAATGCTTACAAGCAAGGAGATGTCATGAAGGAGATGAACTTGACGTAAGATATACTTGACAATTGAATAGTGTGACAAAACATATCCCCCAGAAAATGAATCTCTATAGAATTTAGGTAGATCCACGTTCCACTATCCAATCTCCTGGTAGTTATCTAAAGCGGAGCGAGGGAGGCCCGAAGTGCTGACTGAGCGTTTCGAATATTTCTTGTCGAGTAGACTAATTTTGGTTAAGAATTGTTCAAGGTAGACGTACAAAACGTCGGAAAGAAATTGGTCGCAGTCACGCAACCTCTATCTACAACTCAGCTACGATATTTTACGTCAATTTCTCTTCTAACTTTGGACACCTAAATGTAGTTTATGTAGTGTATGTGAGATATGATGACTTTTTTATTGAATCAATGAATAGTTCCTATGATATTTATCAATCAAGTGAAACAGAGCCGAAAATGTCACCAAAAGCCAATCTAATTTCCGTCTCTAGCTCTATATACCTCAATCCCGAGCACGAAAAAAATATATTGCCAGTAATCTGATTGAGGTTACTTGATTTAGGTCAGAATCTGGCATTGGAGACGAGATAGGCCAAGATGGTCAAGAAGATGAAGAAGAAGATGAGGATTTCTCGTTCTTGGATGAAACTGATTATGTGATCTACGAGGACTGTTGGGGAGATGGAGAAGATGAAGAATGTGACAAAGCCTACAAATTCGGGGATGGAACAAACGATTACTATGACTACCAAGAGACTTTGAAAGACTTTGACAAGACTACGAAAAAGAAAAAGAAGAAAGACGACTCCCCAACGCAAGATGAAAAAAGTTTTAAGGACGACGATGGTAAGCTCTAGTATGGTAGCATAGCAAGTGTCCCAACAGTTCTTGGTCTAACTTTAAAAAGATAACTTTTCCCATCTATCAACATTTAGAGACATAAGTTAACTGATTTTGAGATCCTTTCTGAGATTTAGAATATTGGACGAATCGTTCTTGTAACAGTAACGTTATTTTAGAATAGATGTCGCTTAGTACGAAAATAGTACAGATGATTGTATGAACTATCAATTTCTTTTTGATATAAATCAAGAAAACACTCATTGAATTACCAAAAAATTTTGCAAAATACTGCTTGAAAAAATTCATGATGTATCTTATGTCAGATTTGAACATCAGGCATTTTCTTAACCAAAATTGATGGACAAACCGATCTTTCAGTAGTTACGCTGTCAATAGCTTCTAGTGAATTTACTCTACAACAATAAAACTTGTTGGGACGCAATGTAAGGTGATTCAACAGTCCTGAAAAAAAGCAGCCAGGCTCCCCTAGAGAAACAAAACTTCCTCTACTCTACTTCCAGGTGATGCAGGCATACTAGAAGACGACGACCTACCAGCAACTACTACTGACGAAAGTAGTCCCCTAACTCTAGTAGAAAAGCCTGATTCAGAAAAAAGTACCATAAGAAGAATTAAGAGACGTAAGAGACAATTAGACAGCAGCAGTCAGAAGAATAAGCTGGAGCCGCTTCCGGTTCCGCAGTACACTATGGGAGCTGGAAATGACTTAGGGCTGAGCCTAATACTGCATAGTCAAGTAGATAAATACTTTTTGACCTCGGGTACTTTCGAGGGGTTCAAGGTAAGTACCACTGAGATACGAAAGCTATGTGATTAATGTAACCAACTACACAGTAAGGTAAAATACCGTAGATTACCTATTTAACGCCCCTCTCCGAATCAACGCCCAGTCTGAAACATTTCGTAAGAATTAACGCCCATGTATTTATTATGATTGATAATCCTGATTAACGCCCAAACAGAGCTCAGAATCTGGATTGACGCCCGGGCGTTCAGTAGGTAATCTACAGTAATACAAAAAGTGTCTTGACTTGACACATGAGACACTTTTGTGTTATTTTTACCTACTGTGTATCGAGTGCATCTTGTAACTGCTATACTTGTAAGCTGCCTGTATCATGCTCAACAGCGCGTAAAAAATAGGATATGTATCGCATAGTATTATAATGTTTTGGCTGTATTTCAGGTGCTGATTCACCACCCAGAAGAGTTTTCGCAAGTGCGTGATCGTGGCTTTGTTTTAGGCCCCGGAACTGAAGTATTTGTTGGCGTCGACGGCAGTCAAGTTTACAGTACCGACGGTGCTCGAGCTGTCAGTTCCAACAAACGAAAGTGCTATTTCCACGACGAAAAACTACTCGGGTTCTACACTAATTATACCCGCGCTAATTGCCTTATGGAGTGCGCTTTCAAGTACACCAAAGAAATTTGTGGGTGTGTCCCATATTTCTACCCAAGTAAGAAATATATGTAGTGCCTACTGCACAGTGGTTTGAAATCGTAATTTGTTTATTTAGCGCCCCTAACCTAATTAACGACCAATCTCAATTAAAGTTTCTTAACATTCGGCATTTTTATTAACGCTCTAGGCGCTAAATAGTCAAACTACGATTTTTGGGGCAAATAAGACTTTTTGATATATTTTCAAACAGTGTTCATCCAGTGCTAACATCGTAAAACTCAGCAAAAATAGAAGCCTTCTTGATGAGTATGACTATGAGGCCAGAGCCTCAGAGCCAAAAGCATTTACTTACAGACTTACTTACTTCTCCTTGCTAAAAAAGAACGCGAAAAACTTTTGCAGTACGCATAGTATGCTTCTTCTTAGAACTACTACATACTACTATACTAGTGCAACTTGTAATGCAAACGCACTTAACTTAATCACTTGCTTTAGGCATGCTTGCCTAACTCTGTTGCATTTTACAACGTCTTATTGGCCTCAAAAAAGACCTCCCAATTTGCATTAGATGTCTTCTATATAGACACTCAAACCAAGCGAGATATCTTCAAAAATTTCAATAAACGTTGATTTCGGATTCCGGAACGATAATTTTGGTCATTTGTAATCTTACAGACAATGGTTTTAAAGGCATTTGCGGCTTGTCCAATTTACCATGCTTGAAAAATGCGTCGAGGACCTTGAAAAGCATACACCATGCTTCACTCTTTGACAAAGAAGTTATTGAAGTTTTGCAGGACAAAGGAATCGACTGTGATTGTCCTTCAGGTAATACACTAGTTTAAGAAATTGCAATACTTCGTTACAATTGTATTACTTTCAGCTTGCGACGAAACCAATTATCGTATGGAATTGTCTTCCGCTCCCTTTCCGAGCAAAAATGCATTCGAGTCATATGAATTTAGAAAATTGCATCAAAAATGGGAATGGGAAAAGTTGAGGTACGGTGCGCGAGCAGCGATAAAAACATTAAATATATTACAGGGTGTCCTAACAAGTTTTTGGACGGTAACTTTCTCAATTTTTTGAAATTCGAAGTTTGCCTTTTTTGTGAAAAATTTCGTCAAATTGAAGGGACATCTGTACTGCTTTGCCAGAATGTAAACAAACTTTCACGAATTATTCGTCATTTTTGCCAAATTCATATCCAAGACTTGTTGGGACATCCTGTTGAATATAAAGTGTGCTTGAAAATCTAATTTTTTGCAGGAGTGAATTTTCAAGGTTACACATTTACTTTCAAAAAGAATTTGTCATCCAATACAAACGAGATCAACTGTACGGAATCGAAGATTTGGTGTCGAACATCGGAGGTTTGATGGGATTGTGCTTGGGATGTTCATTACTTAGCGGTGTGGAATTCCTTTACTTTTTCACATTACGTTGGATCACACTTTTGTGTCGCAAAAAACCGGATCATCAAGTGGCCCCAACGAACAGTAAAATGGGACGAATTATGCCAAATTCAGAAGTTTTTGATGTCATCTTCAATGCAAATACGAAATAAATCAACTTTATTTAGCGCAACATATTCTGTTTTAGTCACGCAACCTTTGTTACTTACAAGATAAGAAAGCAAAAATGGCAACTAAAGATAAAGGAAAATTAGGCCATTTGGACCCTTCAAAATGTGTTCTGTTTGTTTGTGATATCCAAGAAAAATTGGAGAAATCCATTCCCTTGTTTTCCATGGTTGTCAGTTATTCTGGAAAATTGGTCAAAACTGCGACGTTGTTCAAAATTCCGATTATTGTGACCGAACAATATCCGAAAGGTTTGGGATCCACTGTTTTACCAATCAAACAATTGTTCGATGACAGTGTAAAAATCTATGAGAAAACTCAGTTTTCAATGGTTACTGAAGACGTGAAACGATGGTTGGATTCTAGACCGGATATTGATACTGTTATTTTATGTGGATTGGAAACGCATGTTTGCGTGAATTCGACGGTTATTGATTTGTGCCATGCCAAATACAATGCAAGTAATTTTCCAATTGTATCCAATATTTTGCGGTTAAATGTCAAAAAAGTATGCATACCTTATCAATGCAATAATGTTTGAAAAACACGATAATTGGCTAGATGTCGTTTAGTACAAAAACAATACAGAGGATTACATGAATTGCTAATTTCTTTGTGATACAAATCAGGAATAATCTCCTCAATAATCTTACTAATATTTATGTACACTACTTCATTTTAAACAAGTATGCTGACATACAACTTGATAAAACAGTTTTCAGATATATTTTAGGAGGGTTGCATCTATTTTATTTCCAACCTTTTGTGAGAGCGCTATTTTAGATAATGTTCAAATAATTTCTTGATGAAGTAGATTTTAGGAAAATAATTTTTTTGGTTTCTACACATATGCCAGTCCAAATTCGTAATAGTATTTACTAATACATGGGCGTCAATCTAACGTAGAAACAAGAAGTACTTCGAGATGACATTGCAGTAAGAACTAGCTCATTTTAGGACAGGTAGCAAAGCAATTATATTCAGTTTGCTTTACCCAAATTAAAATCTTCTTTCCCCTCTAATCTGCAGGTCCACTTGGTAGTAGATGCCACAGCAAGCCGCAGTATGCTAGACCGAAACATCGCCATCGAGAAACTCAAAAACATCGGGACCCACATCACTACAACAGAAGCCATAATCCTGAATTTATTAGGCGGCAAAAACCATCCCCAATTCCGTCAAGTCCAGCAACTCATCCGTGATTTGAACCCTCTGAATAAATCCTTATTGTAAATTGTCTTTGACCGAGGCCCGAAGGGCCGAGGTAGACGACCCCATATCATAATGTTGAACGACTTTCCAATAAACGGACGATTTTTTCTTCGATCCCGAGCTTCAGAAAGCGGTCTCTATAGGCGCCCCTTTCGCTGAAAGAGAGTTGTGACACTTGATTCAGTGCTACTCCTCGCAACTTTCTATTCCTCTTCAGTGTCACCTCCTCCTTCTGCTACCTTCCTTGAGGAGTGTGTTGGCGACCTCTACCACCAAGACTACTCCTGAATTTATTAGCGACAAGCATCGAGACTACAGTAGTAACCTTGCAAAGGCATCAAAGAAACAACCTGACGACAGGACACAAAAAGTTAAAAGAAACTCCAGACATGGTAAGTAACAATTTTCGCGCCAAAATTGACGGGACTCAATACTACGGTCTTGACTTGATTTGCTTCGTTATTGAATTACTTATTCATTATGTGCAAATGAACAAGTGACTGAAAATCAATGTTTCTTTGGAGAAAAGCACACGCTAGACCTAAAGGAATATTTTTGGTCCGAAAAATGAATGTAGACTTTCAGCACTTACATTATTGATTTGAATGAGGTTGGCGCAATCATCATTTCTTTCCATGAGGTCAATTATCGTATAACCTGCTAGGTCTGCTTTCTGTCCTATAAAAAGCACAACTTTTACTTTATTACAAGAAAGGCAACGCAGTGTTTGAAAATCACTCAAAATGTCTCATTTTTAACATTGCGAGCGAAGCTTGGCGTGGTATCAAATACTGAATGGAATATTGTTATTTGGTTAAAAACACTAATTGCTTTCAAGGTGGGATTATTTACTGCTTGCATTGCAGATATCCATATTCCTGTCTACAACTCATACTTTAGTAATTGTGCCCAAACGTTTCCTTTTGTAAAGTAAAGAATTGGGCAATTATATACATTGGTAACTTTGAAGACTTCGAAAGTGATATTTCTTAAGAAAAATGTATTAATTATTACTTCAAAATAATCGTCTCGCAAAAGCTTCGAAACAAATCCATCATTATCAATACTTCTGAAAATAGTTTTAACAAGTTTTAAGTAACTTTTCTTGCTTGATAAAGTATTTTGCATAATTTTCTGCAAAACGATTCAGATTTTCAGGTGGATTTCAAAGTAAAATTGTCACGTTATACCATCATCTATACAGTTTTGGTACATACATCTACCCAATTATTGTGTTTTCTTAAATAGTGACAGAAATAGTAGAATTCGTTCAAATGAGACATTTCATTAATTTTCAAACAGTGTGCCTTCTAAGAAAGTTTTGTTGCAAAAAATATTATGATGGTTCATATTTCATGGCAGAGGCCGACAGAAGCCCATCAATAATAACCTGAGGCTGTTTTGAAAAGGACTATAAGAGACCGACGACCCTAGATCATAAAAGCAATATGATCCATTTACATGCATCAAGAGATGAGAACAAAAACGCATTCTTTCCCTCCTTATTCTTTTCTTTACTGCAGCATTTCCTTTTCTAGATTGAGAAGAACTAACAGAAGGACGACATCTACCAAAAAAGTGATGATGCTGATGATACTGTCAAGCAGCAATATCGAAGAGGAGACTTCGTCACACCTACCCCACAAGATTGATGTGACAGAACAGTTTCTGGTGAAGAAGACGACGAAGCTTTCCCTATAATGATTCCACGACGACTTCCAAGAACAATGAAGAACTGCTTTGGATTGAGTTGCTGTCTCTCTAATGGACTGTCTTGGTTACTTATCCTTGGCTGCCTTAATCTCTTTCTCACCACCAAATTGACCGGGATTGTGACACAGAATACCAGCACCACTATCACTAATGCGGCTGTCACAAACGGAACCAAAACCAACGTTAGTGATATTGCAAAGAAGGACATTTCTGAGGAGGGGCATTTATTCAGTCACCTCAACTTGGCCCAGGGACATTGGGATCAGTCAAGGAACTTCCGGATTTTCCAACATGTCATCACCGGCCGGGATTTTTCGCAATTGTCACAACTGTATGATGTGACATTAGTGACCCAGTCGAGTCTAGATAAGCTCCATTGGCTAAGCCAAGTTGGGAAGACTTGGAGTGGACCCATATCTTTGGCTCTTTTCGTGCCAGATATCGAGTTTGACTTTGCTGCCAAATTTTTGCACCACTTAATCAACTGTGATGATACTTTGCGATCTAAATTGGCCGTGCACCTTATTTATCCTATAGGTGAACTTTAACTTTTCAATATTTTTGCATAATTTTTGGCACCAGGTGGCTTTTCCACACTATTCAAAAAGTCCATATTTTATCTAGAAATCCATTTTTGGTGCATCTATATAACGCCACCTGGTGTCAATTTTAAGCAAAATTAAAAACTAAAATTGACCCTTCCCTATACAGATAAACCTCCTCGACATGTTCAAATGTGGAACTTCAACTTCAATTGCTCAATCAACGCAGCCAAAGTGTTACAAACTTTATTCACCGACAACGAATTGAAGAAATCCGAATTTACCGGATGGCGAACAACGTATCCGTATCCGCAAAATTTGGCGCGAAACGTTGCTAGAAAAGGCGCCAATACAAAGTTTTCTTTTGTGTTGGATATTGATGTGATACCGAGTGCTGACAGTGCCAGGACCCTAGCCAAGTTTTTAGCCATCAATGCATGTCCCATGTGTGCTTTTGTCATTGCTACTTATGAGTTGGATGCAACAGCCAAGTTTCCAAGGAACAAAAGTGAGCTTCTACAATGCGTGTCACAAAAAAAGGCCAGACCTTTCCACCAAATTGTTTTCAAGTTGAACCAATTTGCCACCAATTTCTCACAGTAAGTTATTTATTTCATTTGGTTAAATAATTGTCTACCATGAAGGTAAAAAAAAGTTTTCTAAGAAAACCTGTTTGGTTTAATGTTACTGACGATGTTTTTGTTGCTTCCATTTCGTTCTCCTCAACCTAAAATATTAGCAATGTATTTTTGAAATGTTTTAGATGATGTATTTTCCTTACATGAAATGGCAAAAACAAAATTAGACAGGAGATTGATAGTGATATTATTTTAGATATCTTCATGGCAGTATCCAAATCTACTATGATACAGTCTGTGTCCTGCTTTCCTACTTTTATGTGGGCTGAAACCATACAAATAGTGTAAAGTGGATTGATACTTTAGGCATGCATTTGATTCTAAATATGGAACTCTTTTTATGAAGAATGAAACCTTTCAAAAATCTGACCATATTTGGTCAAATATAGTAAAAATGAAGCCACAAGTGAGAATTCCATAAGTTTTTTTGAACCTACAAGTGTTTCCCAGGTTTATGTAAAAGTATCCTTATATAGAAAATGAAACCATAAAAATATGTCATAGTAGCCCTAATTTGGTAATGTATCCTCCTGTATTTTGCTATCATTTCAGGTATGAAAGACCACAAAATGACAGTTCAATGCACGTTAGCCACCCTGTGACAAATTACGAGTTTTTCTATGAGCCTTTTTACGTATCAATGGATTCGGCTCCGCCCTTTGATGAAAGATTCATCGGATATGGATTCACAAGAAATACGCAGGTAGTACAACTACACAATTTGACTCTGCTTTAGCGTCAAGAAACACACAGTTAATTATTCATTAACGCATGAATGTTGTTTAGGTGTACGAAATGTGGGTTCAAGGATTTAGCTTTCAAGTGCTTTCGCCTATATTTGCCATCCACTGGGGTTACCAAAGGAAGAAAACGAGACCTCAGTGGCGCGAGAGGCAAAACAATCGAAATCGGCTCCGCTTCAAGTTGTTCAAAGACGAAATTTGGGCTCGATACGGAAAAACTCAACCAACGAAAAAACCAACGAAAAAGAAAAGTTGAAATAAAATAATAATTAGAAATTAGAATTTTTGACTAATTTTCAAACGTGAAATTGACTAAAATTGAGTTCTATTTTCCATCACCATTCAAGGATGCGAGTAAATCCGCAGGAATTTCAGCGATTTCTGTACACTTCAAAACAATTCGTCGTTGATATTTCGGCTTAGGTTTTTCTTGACATCTTTCCGGTGGTAAACGGTCACAAATTCGTACATTGATGGTCTCACATTTTTCCACGTTCACGCTACGACAAACCTCTTTTTTCGGGCAATTGGTTTGACAATCTTCCACTCTTCGATTTCTGATTTCTTGGAAATTCGGCCGACGAAGGACTTTTCTCAAGCTTAAATTTCTTGGAGGAGTCTTTTCACATTTCATGTTTTTCATGGCCTGGGCCTTCGAGAGGCCGTTTAACAGCCTTGGCTTCTTATAGCAAATCTCTCGTTTTCTGCACTCCGCTCGGCCTCGACGTCCCTTAAAATTCCTTGCCAATTTACATCTTGCCGTTGAGAACTTTTTGCATTTGGTTTCGTAAATGATGAGTCGACCGAACTTATCTTTGCTCACGGATCCGTCACATTTTTCGAAAGCCTATCGATAAATAATAGTCAAATCATGGTGGGTAAAAATCACCAAAAAAGTCTCATTTTTCCATTAAACGCGAGCGAAGTGAGCAACGTTTATTTGAAATTACTTAAGCTCTCTTTAATGAAAAAATGAGACTTTTTTGGGTTTTTTAACCACTGTGCTGAAAGAGAGTTTCACACAAATGTGCAAAAGTTAGTTCGCCCCTAACTTTCATAAACTGACTATAACTGCATCTTCTCTGCTTCTCTCCTCACTCCTGCCTATGCATTACTGTGCATTAGTATTCTCTGTGGTAACTTTTTTTTGGCTAAAAGGCAGGTCGCGAATACCTAATACTCTACTTTACTTTGAGTCCTTGTGTGCGCTGCTGTGTTTTTTGAGTCATGGGTTCCTAGAAATTGGGTGCCAAGGACAAGAAGATAATACCAGGATAAGTTACTACTTCGACACAAACCGAATCTAAAAACGAATCTCACAGTGATTCGAAACCTTTCAAATCTAATGGAAAACCAAATTTTGGTAAAAAATTCTGGTTTTGAACCACTGTGCAACTTGGTCATTTTTTACAGAGAAAGGAAACGATTTTCAAAAGCAGAACCGTTGCAAAAAGTTTTTTTGTCTACCTCGTTTTGATCAGTGATGTCAAATGCAATGGGTCGTGTCTTTGGTAAACGAGAAGTAGGACTCCTAGATGGACATAAAATGCAGTCTGGGTCCTTTACAAATTCACAAGACTTTTGTGGTACAGCCGAGCATTGTTCGAAGGGTTCCATCTGGCATTGGACACAGCCTCCTAATTCGGGATCGTTAAATGGCAAACTCCCATTTTCAGTCTTGTTTAATGGCGGCTCTTCTTCTATGGGAACTTTTTCTTCGACATAGGCACATAGGGGAACTTTTAATGGCGGATTCTCTTCGATCTTGGGTTGCTGTTGCCCTCCTTCCGAGATTTGATTTTCTTTGATCCTTTGCTAGAAAGAAAGGGGGAAAAATTCTTTTGATTCAAAATCTGACCAGATATCTTGATGGTATCTCGTGATATTTTGATGTGTCCCTGTCTCAAAATCTAAGAATTACTAGACCGCGAAATTGGTTGGCAGGAACAAAGGTTCAATCTATAACTTGACATGTTTTCGCATTCCTTGATCAATGAAAAGCACAATTAAGACAGGAAATCAACGCACAGTGTTTGAAAATGATTAAAAAGGCTCAAAAATTCGTTCGGTTTGTACTAAACAAGTTTTGTATTTTTTTCGTCAAAAAATTCGTCAAATTGAAGGAAAATCTGCACTGCTCAGCTAAAATGCAAATAAACTTTAACGATTTTTTTTTTTTCGTCAAAAAATTCGTCAAATTAAAGGAAGATCTGAGCTGCTCATCTAGAATGTAAATAAACTTTCACGATTTTTTTTTTTACATTTAGAGCTTTTTTGATAAGTCCGCAACCAGAACGCAGAACGACTTTGAATTTTTGCGCTAAAAATAGACGATGTAAACAAACTTCGCTCGCTTTGCTTACCTTGATATATTCTGATCTTGCTTTACTAACGAATTTTCTACTGGTAATTATTTCTGCATCTTGCTTAGAATAATTTACAAGTACCAAAGTGTAGAATAAAAGCTTGAGATCCATTTCTTTCAAGATGGAGATGTCAACTGGTAACGGGTCAGTCAGACAGTAAAACTCTGATATGAGCAGTCGGTGACAGGACAAGGTGAAACTCAAACGCTCCTCAAACGCCGATGCCTCCTGCTACCCGCGAGAGATGGATATCGCAAAACGGTGACCCTCGTCATGTCCACTTATATCAAGAATTTGTGAAGCAGTCATGCATCTGCAGAATGTGATAATGACATTGACATTGCTCTCGGCTTTTTGCTACCATAAAAGAAATATTTAATTGGAATCTAATTCTTCCAATTCTTCGCATTTTAACTTTTCTTTCATCCGGATCAATTAAGAAAAAAAAAGAAGATTTATTCCTGGTGAATGATGAATGAAATTTACAAAAGCTAATTTGCATTGAGTAACTGTCCGGTAAAGTGTACCCAATCTTCATCTGAACAACCATGTAATCCACTACTTTCCATTGTCAGACCAATCGTATCGTTTTCATCTAACTGAAGCATCCATGAAGAAGCAATATTTGCAATTGCCTTGGCATTTCCATCTTCTATATGAAACAACTGGCCACCGTTTTTGTTAACATTGATATAAACTGCTTTTTCGGTACTTGCAGAAACTGCTGTAAATGTAAACATGTAAAGCCCTTTTCTTTTAGCAGTAAAAGTACCGGAAGTTGCATCCATTGATTCGCCAATGTTAGCAATGACAGTGTCAAATGTAATGGATTGACCTTGAGCAACATCACTCTTTCTGGCCACAGCAAAAATTATCTTTTCGTCAATTGCCTCTTCCCTTTCGTTGATTTTGGTAACGATTTGCTGTGACAAATCCGTCATTCCGGAACTAAGATCTTGGTCCAACTCAGACTTCAATTCGCTTTTTACAATGCCTCGTATTTCGTTTACTTTGATGGTTACCTTTTGCTCCATCTGTGGTATGAGAATAGTGTTTACGATAGTTGAAGAAGCAGTCACAACAGCATCCAAATCCGGAACCTGTTCCTCCAGACGGTTCGTAATTTGCTGATCAAATTCAGTCTTTAGTTCTTCCTTTAGAGGAGCTTTCATCGCAGATAGAACTGGCTTCAAATCTTCGGTGACATCTTCTTTCAGCTTATCAACTTGGGTACTCAATTTGTCATCCAAATGCGGAACAATAACATCTCTAACAATTGATGTTGAAGCAGACACAATTTGATTATCAAAGTCAGCTTTTAGTTCAGCTTTCAAAGGAGTTTTCATTGCTTCAACTGTGTCAGTTAATTCTTCTTTTAATTCGGATTTTAAGGGAATTTTCATTGCTTCAACCTTTTCAGTTAATTCTTCCTCCATGGGGATTTTCATTGCTTCTACTGTGCCAGTTAATTCTTCTTTCA
>LT727909.1:348856-385545 GCA_900157175.1 Oithona nana | reverse complement strand
AGGAAATGTTTAGGCTCCATCTTGAAGGTCTTGGCCTCGACTTCCAAGAATCAACTGGAGAAAAACTACTTTTATTGCGTTTTATAACTAGTTTCATGAGCACAATGTAAACTATAATAATTTGGGTTTTCCCCAAAAAAAACCCTCTAGCGACATGAGTCGTGACGCTATGGAATTTTCCTAAGCAATTTTCAAGCGATTCCGGAATCGACGTTGCCCATTTCTCCGAAACTCATGTGTTTATTTGTACTTTTCCGGATTTTCCAGCTTTTCTCCGCAATAAACGATGACCGTGATAAACTGGATAAACTTTTGTTCTATATTTCAGAATGGATGATAAACTTGTCAGTTGCAAAATCATGCTTAGAGCACAGCAGCAAAAAAGGGGGTAAAAGGAAGTTAGAGTTCAGACTAAAAACTCTATTCTGTTGTCTTCTGGTGATGAAGTCATTTTGAAAGCTACAGTTGATGTTCATGCGATTTTTTCAAGGTATGTCGAAGGCGCCCAACCTTCGGGGTAAGGATAGGTGGTAATTCTCACATACCACCATCCCGCACAGCCAACTTTGATTAATTCCACTACTTCGTCCTCGTTCAAATCAATTTCGCGACTAGTTAAAGCCATGTAATCCGCTAAAACGACAAATCTTTGACCGCAGACTGCTTCCTCATCTTCGGCCTCGGGACTTGAGCGGTCAGCAGCGCAATCTAGTGACCTCGAACGTAAAGTTGCTCGACCTAAAATAAGAATTAAGAATGGTCAAAATTGCGTCAAGGTTGCGTGACTATTTTTGTATTTATTACCTTTACTGGTTTCTAATGATCTTGATCTGGTTAATCTAGATGAAGGTCGTTGAGTATCAGCCTCGGAGGTCGCCGAGGCCGACTCCAAGTACATGACATTCCGCTGCTTTTGCATTTGATCCTTTTGTCTGATAATAACTTTTCGCAGTTCTGCTGCAAATTCTTCTTTGGCTTGACGACCTTTGACGGCCTCGAGGCTGTAGAGGTCATTACGTCCATGCACCCACAATTCAATTTTCTTTTCGTCTCCCCTGACAATGGAGGACATTCCTAGGGAATTGGTGGCCATGGCCATTTTGAATTGGAAAAGGCCGGCCTTTTCATTGACCACTTTGGTGAAAACCAGATGGTTTTCGTAGAGGAAAACGTGTCTTCGTTGGCCTTTGTTCTTGAACAGAATTTGACTTTGGCCTTTGCCGGAATCTGATATGACTTGAAAGACGTTTTGTGCTATTAGGGGACCAAGTGGATTGGCAACTGCTGGTAGACCCCTGGAAACAACAACGAAGAAAAGTGATGCATTTTTGAGTTGCTGCTGCTCCTTTCAACAATTTTCATCTTTAGCGAAGAAACTGCATTTTTCCCATGATGCGCTTTGCTGCCGCAGCAACAACACATTCTTGCTTTCATTTTCATCAACATTTATAAGATGCAAAGATTATGTTTAGCATGCAAAACACAGTGTTTGAAAACCACTCAAAAAAGTCTCATTTTACAACTTTTCTAAGTTTACTTTCAAAATAACCAGGTGCCTACTTACTTTTAGCATGCAAACACAGTGTTTGAAAACCACTCAAAAAAGTCTCATTTTACAACTTTTCTGTAAGTTTAATTTCAAAATAACCAGGTGCCTACTTAGTCAAATTAGTCACACAACCTCTTGCGCAGCACAATTTTGACCATTCTCAATTTTCGCAAAATTGTGGAAATCTCGCGGAAAATGTCAAAAGAGACTTTTTTGGTGATTTTCAAACACTGTAAAGAGAACTTTATACCCACCTTATCGTCACACTATGCAAACTATCGTTGACAGTTTTGATAACGCTCAATAATTCATTCAAGGCTTCTTCCAACTCTGCTTTGCCGCAAACCACATTGGATGATTCGACCAAATCTTTGAGCAACAATTGGTACTTGGTCAGCCTTTGCATGGGTTTCAAAAGGTAGGAACTCAAAGGCAATTGATGTCCAGCCTCGGTTTGGCAATGATGTAGGATTGACGCAGGGTTATTTTCGCCTCCCAAATCCGAAATGGCTTGACGAGCAGAAGGCATATTTTGACAATAGGCAGAATACAAAGAACGGAACTCCGTGCAATGCGACAAAAATGTGCGACCCACGGCCGCCGGGTTAGCACCACAACGCTCCAATTCCGGGTAGAAGATGGAGGCATGGAAATCGTGTAGGTCATCCAGGTTTCCAAATAAAACCAAAGCCTTTTGACGTGTTTCAGTCAAGTTGGAAATTGTCAGTTTGTCCCTGGAATTAAAAATATGAATAATGGGTTTGCATAGAACTCGAATTGACGGATACTGTGTTTGAAAATGACGAAAATTATCTCATTTGAATTTTCCCGCCAAAATCAACATTAGATTCTAACGTTTATTTTTGGCGCGAAAATTCAAATATTTTTTCTTTATGATGAGAAATGAGACTTTTTCAATGATTTTCATACACTGTGTGGATATTATTTTTTGTAACTATTTTAATGGACATCATGTTCTTTACAAAAAGTGTTGCGTTAACTTGCAATTAAAAAGGATGAAGCATCCCTTCTCCAAAATGGGAACATTCCATGCGAGGAAGGACTTTAGATAATGAGGTCAGATAAACTCTTAGAACAAAAAAATCGTGTGTGTGTCTCTAGAGCAAAAAAATCCACGTCAAAGAACTTGAAACAAAAGTTGTCAGAGAACAAAACTTGGCCTTAAAAAGCTCGCTTCGCTCGCATTGCATATTTAAAAGTTGGCTGGACTTACCTGTAATTTCGCAAAACTTGTTCCAAATCTTCAAAGTAGCGCGATTCAGTGAGCAATAACTCTGACAAAATATTTTCTCTCTTGACCTTAGTTGACTCTGAACCATTAATTTCGGAATCTCCGCTTAGTAAACCACCCGAACTACCCAGTCCAGAGGAACTGCTGCCAATACTTCCACCATTATTAGCTCCAAATTTTCGATCGGCCCTGAAATGAACAAAAGATTCTCGTTTTTTAAAAGAACATTTAGAGATCATCTTTCACTGCTAATGATTCTAGAAGTAGAGACACGTGTAACTTAGACCTAAATTAGATCTGACAAAAAAATTTCAATGTCAAGTAAATTTTTTTTTTACCTGGTAGCTCTGGACCTCAATTCTTCTCTGGCTTGCATAACTTGCATGGTAACTGCCTCTAATTGGTCCAAAGCGTCATCTACAGCAAAGATAATTTGTGGAGCCAACATTTCCTTCAACTCTTCAAAAGTTTCTTCAAAATCCCTTCTGGATCTCAACTTCAATTCCCGAGATTTGCTTAGCAAGTAATCAATTTGCCGAATTTGAGAAAAGACATCTTCATCTGACAGACTTGAGCGAGGACTGCTTTCCACCGTTCGTTCTAAATGATTCAATGCAGTGTTGCACCATTTGTTGGCGGCATCTATGCCGTCCATGAGATCAAGGAATTTGTGTAGGATACGTTTTCGTTCTTGCAGCATACAATCGATTTTTTGGACCATTCGTCGCAATTCCGTACATTTGGGTTGTACGCAATCCACAGTGAAACGATGATCATCAAGCAAATCTTGGCCCAATTTGATCAAATCTCGAGCTTTGGTTGACTCCAAACCTAGACTTTGGTTAATGGTATCCAGTGTGTCCAAAAGGGTATTGGCCTCTTCGATATTAGTAGCTGAAGTGGAAAACTCCCTTAAACTGATTTCCACCGTATTAAGGGAATTTGTAATTTCTCGGAATCTTGTCTGAAAGGAATTCAACTCGAGATATTGGACATAGACGTGATCTTGCATTTTCCATGATCGATTGAAGTAGGTCCAGGCTTGATCCAACTGCTTGCAAAGAAGCTGCACAGCCAATCTTTGCATCACATTGGCACCGGGCCGTTGCAAACTTTTGAGCATTCGTAAACCGTGATCGGTCAGCTCTTCTAGTTCTTTTCGTAATCGGCGGTAACAGGAGCGGTTTTTGGAGGCGATTTCGCGTAATCGCACGTCTCCAGGTGAACTACGAAAGTGTCTCAAATCCTCCTGTAAAAAAAAAAATAAGCAATTTTTTAGCATTTTTGGCGCGAAAATTCATATTTAGTGTGTCCCAACAAATTTTAGATAAGAAAGTTTCAAAATCGCAAAAGACGAAAAACTCGTGAAATTTTGTTTACATTCTACATATTCTGTCCAAACAACGCGGATGTCAAAATACCAAAATTCTAATTTCGCGAATTTGAGAATTTCTTTTGATAAATGTTCCATTCTATTTTTTTGGCTCGAAAATCAAGATGTTAGAAAAATTAACGGTACAAAAAAATATTTTCAAATGCTATATTTTTGGTGATTTATGCACATCTTTGGCACTTTTGGCACCCGTTTGTGGTGATTAGTATATGCAAACACTCCCGGAAGGATTTAGTAGTAGAGCAAAAAAACGAGTGAAGTTAACAAAAGATTCCTGGTTCGCGAGTCTTGTTTGCAGAATTGCATAGAGCTTAGAAGTAGTCATTTGCATATGTCAATTGACAATGGACCAAAACCAAAGACTGTGAGGAGACTCGAGACGCAAGGGGCGAAATGTCGAGGACGGTTTTACGATTGTTTTTACTGGTGAGAAGAGTGACATGAACAGTTGGAAAATGAGGATCTTGAAGACATAAGCAAACACAAAGCGTGAGAAGAGACTCTGTGACATGACACAGGACCAGTATATGTGACCCGGTCACAAGGTCGAACATGTTTGAATGGCTTTTTCTTATTAGCTTGCAAAATATCTCACAGTGTTTGGAAATGTCCCAAAAATGTCTCATTTCACCACTTTTCTCTAAGTCAAAATTGGAATTGGTCAAAAAATCTCGTCAAAATGAATGGGGTACTGTTTATCTTGAATGTAAACAAAGTTTCACGAATTTTTTCATGACATCAGTAATGTCAGAGTTGAACAGTGTTTTATGAGGCTTTTTTGATTAAAGCAAATTCGCAATTTCACGAGATAAGTAATTTTTAAAACGTTTTGCGACGAGGAGATGCGTCTTTGGCCCTTTGCGCGCGGCATGATCATAAATGCAATCAAAGTTACTTTTATGGACCATTTGAGCTTGGATCCAAGATTAAATGGCCACCGAGTAACATTATCAGCCGCCGCTAATGTCCGTTTCGTCTCTATCAATATTCACTGTGCCTGATCATCGTCATTAGAAATCTGCAGATAATCGATCTCAAACTACACTTAAAGGAACTTTTAGGAATGCTTGCATCAGTACTTCGCCTCGCAAAGATCCGTGGTGTCGGCTTGACAGAGTGGTTAAAGCATGCATGCATAAAAAGGGAAAATGCTTTTAGGCTTCGTAGCCAGAATGAGAATTTCATTACTAGTTTTCACCCAGTTTAAGTGGAGGAAGAAAAGCGAGCGAAGCGAGCTATGCTTCCAATAATATGTGAAAATTGAGATTGGTCAAAATTGCGCGGCGCAAGAGGTTGCGTGACTGATTTGACTACCTAAGTAGGTACCTGGTTAATATTTATACCAAAACTTTGGATTTTTTGCGCCAAAAATGGGTAAAATTCTAAGATTGATTTTGACAAGAAAATTAAAAAATAAATTACAAATTGAAAAATGTTTTATGAGAGAAAGTTTAATTTTGTCTTATGTCACATTTTTTGCATTTAGTTGACCTTGCCAAGCAGCTTAGAAAAAAATGAAATTACATACAAATTAGAAGATTGTTTTTCAAAATGTTTCTGTCCTCTTACATTACTTAAACTATGTTTAAAAAAGATGAAAGTGCACTGAAATAATCATTCCAAACTAGTTCTTTTGTATAAAGTTGCCTACTCCTCTTTTTGGACATGAATGACGTACGAGTGGTTTGGCCATTTTAGGTGTTGTGCTTTTTGGATGGTTGAAGCATCACGTTTTGTATTACACAGCATTTGAGGTGGTTTGACCAGCAAGCCCCCTCAAGGCTCCACCCATGTTCTAAATTCTAAAGCAGCTTTCGTGTAATTAGTAAAACGTCATCAAAGCGATCCTAAATCCTATGTAAATAGGCCTGAACGTCTAAAAGAATTTACCGGGGGAAATCGAGCAATTACGACTTCCAATTTTCCAGCTTAAAATATTTGACTCGTACATGGTGTCCCAACAAGTTTTGAATATGAATTAGCAAAAAACCTATCAAAATCACAAAAGATGAAAAATTCATGAAAGTTTGTTTACATTCTGGCAAAGCAGTACAGATGAAATTCTAACTTCGCGAATTTGATATTTTCATTAAATAAGTTTTAATCCAAAACTTGTCGGGGCACCCTGTATATAGTCTCTTTTTCGCAAAAACCTATCAAAATCACAAAAGATGAAAAATTCATAAAAATTTGTTTACATTCTGGCTAAGCAGAAAAGATGTCCTTTCAATTTGACGAAATTTTTGACATAATATATCAAAAATTCTAATTTCGCGAATTTCAGATTTTCATTAACTTTTTAATTCAAAACTTGTTGGGGCACCCTGTATAGTATCTTTGACCAGGATAATTTTCAAAAGTGTTTCATTTGAAATGGTAGTTGATGGACAGGCCGAGGATTCCCAAATGACACTTATAAAACGCTAATAAGGAAGAAATAGTAGACAGCCCTAAAGTCCTAAACAATCCATAATGGGGAGGAGGACCATAGACCTGATCCTCACCTTTTTTGCATCGTTTGAAACAATGGACAATTGAACTCAAACCTTTTTGATTAGGGCAAAAAAACGAGTATGTACTCTACCCTGTCATTTACCTGATTCAAAACACCCACAAATTGAGCTAACCGTCGGGCGATGCGCCGCGCACTAAAACTAAAAGTCTCCACATGTTCTTGCAGTAACAGCCATCCCTCGATATCGTTGACCAAGTGTCCACCCAACTCGTTGGGTATGAATTTGGGTTCCAAATGGTGCATCAATTCGTTGGCTTCATTCAAGTGGAAGATATCAAAGTCTAAAAGGAACTCTTCAATCAGTTGGTTGATGAGCAAATCTTTTTGTTGAAGGCCGGAAGGTCCGTGGAGTAGGTAGACTTCCCGGATTCGGGCCGGAAAAAGTGTGACGAGACGTTGAAATGTCCGGCGGACTTGAGAAAAATCCGACGATTTTCGGTCAATTATCAGCGCGAATCCTGAAAAAATAGGGAAATTACTTCTATAGTTGAAATGCACTATAAAACCATTAGCAAGTCATCAAGAACACCATAAAATGGTCAATGATGCTATTCCGCCGCCTCCTACTATTGCGGTACAGATAAATCGCTTTGATAAAAATCTTTTGTTTCTTGAGATGAAGTCCAAATTAGCATGGAAATTGATTGATGCGTGATCCGTGGCGAGATATGGAGCTAAATTGACCATGTTGAATGATTCTCAAAGATTAAGCTTTGAGAACTAATACAACAATTCTTTGTTCTTTTTTCACGACAAAAAATATGTGCGAGCGAA
The DNA here is from genome assembly GCA_900157175.1 of Oithona nana. Classification (NCBI taxonomy): domain Eukaryota; kingdom Metazoa; phylum Arthropoda; class Copepoda; order Cyclopoida; family Oithonidae; genus Oithona; species Oithona nana. The sequence goes on along the minus strand of LT727909.1, from coordinate 378,062 downwards.
GCGAGCTAAATATTTACTAAACTATAGCTTCGCTCACTTTTATAGTCAAAGTAGCATATTTAATTTTAAAATTAGCCAAAATAGCCATGCCTATATAGAAAAAGTAGCCAAAGTAGCTAAATGTAATAAAAGTATCCAAAATAGCCATATGTAGAAAAAAGTAGCCAAAAAAGCTAAATGTAATCAAAGTAGCCAAAGTAGCCATATGTACAAAAAGTAGCCAAAATAGCCATATGCAATAATATTTTTTCACTTACCTTGTGCTTGTTCAGCTCGAGGTACAACAGCCAAGTAATATTTGAAGAGCAAATGTAAATCTGATTCTGCCACACTCAAAAAGTGATTTTCAGGGTCTTGCGGGAAATACAACAAAGGATTTCCAAGTTTGCTGAACCCAGAAGGGACAGCCACTGCATTGAGACGCACCAAATGTCCCACATCTTTGAGTAAGACGTGTGCACCTTGGCCTGGGGAGCCCTGTGGGCCCACGGGTACCCCCGGAGGTGCCACAGGCTCCGGTTGATTTTCTATTGATGTTGCCATGGAATTGTTTTCTTATTTCATGTCCTCAAAATCTGCAGCAATTCAGCTGACGTTGAGTCTGTTATCGATCCGATAGCCGTGAGTTGAGCTGCTGCTGCCGTTGAAGTAAAAGTGAAAGCTGCTGCTAAGGCCGGCTACTGCAGCTTTGAAGCAACTTCTCTGTCATAGTTCTCTTCTCTCCTTTGCTTAGCCCAGTGAGTGACTGCAAGAAGAAGGAAAAATGTTTGCAATTCAGGTTATGTTGAACGCATAATTAGTAATGCCATGTCACATTTTTGTCACACTTTCAAAGTGTAATAAGATAAAGTTTGTAATAACCTCATTACTATGATTACTATCTACTTTTAATTGTCATATTTTATGGTGCTTTCAACGCGAGTGAAGGAAAATCATACATTAAATACTTTTATGACATTTGAATTTCGCGCCAAAATCAGGGTTTAAAATAAATGTAGATCATCAATTTTTAAGAAAGGTTAAAAATATCGTTAAAAATATTGGGGGGTTCTTAAAAGGGTGGGCGGATTTTAAGAGGCCTAAATCATTTCCCATTTATTTTTCGACAAGAATGTCAAAATGTCGTCAAGAAAAAAACTTAAAACAAACTGTCTTGCCCCATAAACCTGACAAATTGTGCTCAAGGTTTTTTCCATCAGTCCTAAAAAACATCTGAAAAAACATGACAAACACGTTAATTTTCCAAAGACTTTAGACCTATAATTTTGTAGTTACTTCACATATGTAGCATTAGAGCTGTAGCATAAAAGTGCAAATATTTCAAGTGCAAAAGATGCAATAAATGTCAAGAAAATCCTCAAGATTTATGACACTAAAGCAGAAGAGAGTGCCAATTGTCTAGGTCTTCTTGCGGAAATTCAAGGAGGAAAAACGGAAAGAGGAAAAAACGATCAACTTCCCAACTAATATACTAAGCAAACCTACCGATTCAAAACTTCAAAATAGACCCATCAAAAAATGTCTCAAACTCTCAATTTGCCAAAAAGTGAGCTTCTGAGCTACATTAACTTTTTCTAATTTTGAAATTTTCAGATTTCGTGACATGAAGCCTGCAAACTGTGAGTGGGGTCCTAAAGCAAAGTAAAGCAATAATGCAAAAAAATCTACAGACTCTTTTCCCAAATCGACAAAACTTCCACTGGAAAATCCATTTACCATAGGTTACCTATTTAACGCCCACCTTTTAATTAACGCCCAATACTTCAATATTTAGTACGATTTAACGCCCATGTATTCAGTATTCATTGTATCCTTATTCTAATTAACGCCCTTATTAACGCCTGGGCGTTAAATAGGTAGTCTAGGGTACCTGTTGATTTGTGCGCACTAAGCAAGAAGCCTGTTTTGGGGGGCTCCTAAAGCTGTTAGACGAAGGTGGGGAACCATACTGAATTTTGGCAACTTGGATGCGAACTTGTAACAACCTCTCTAGTCTGGCTGCTGGCCTTAAGGCTATTGGGATATGTCTGGGTGTGATCTCAAGGATTACCTTTACTTACTTTAGTCAAAAAATCATATATTTTCAGTATTTTCATCCTTTCTTAATTTTGAGTGGATTCTTGTGCAATTTAGATTATCCTGACCTAAAGCCATTTTCTCCCCAAAGTGGGCTCTTGAAATCCTTTTGTGTGCAAATGATAGATCACTTAGAAACCTCCTACACCTTATAATTTATTGAGGTCAAAGATGTCAAAAGTTCTCAAAAACAATTTTTGCTTTAAAGATGATGATGTGGTAGAAAATGTTGTTAGCAAGGTCGTTACTTTAAAAACATGGGTAAAATGGAGATAAAGATCTTGATGTGATGTGCTTCGTTTTTGAGTTATCAATACGACTCCATATTTGGTCAAAAAATGTGCCAACTTCTTGAAGACTAGTTTTATTTTGATAGACAGCAAGAACTCAAAAAAATGTTTCACAAAAAAAGTCTGGAAAATAATTCTTGACAGGTCAAAACCCTCAAAGGCAAAAATGGAATTATTTCACAATGTTCGAAACTGTAAAGAAAAATTTTTCACGTTTTTTGGGTAGAAGAAAATGTAGGTTTCTAAAATTCCTTAAAGAGTTGATTTTAATTTCGAGGCCTAAATTCCTTTGAAAATTGCAAGAAAGTGACCCTTGTTGACATGTGTGTCTCTCGCACACTTGATGACTTTGTCCTACTAAAGTTCTAAAAGCTAATCTGAGCTCAAGATCTTTGTGACAAAAACCTACCAGCAGATGTTGACTAGTAGTATAGTAGTTGTGCATAAGGAATTTCACTCGTTTCTGGAATATCTCGAAAATGCAGATGCTAGGCTGGGAATGAAGCCTTGAACGAGATATTTAGCTGCATCGTTTTGAGTACAGTAGCTCATCTCTTGACGTATAATCAAATGGATGTCCTTGCCAATCAAATAACAGAAAACTTCTACTAATACAGAAAAATCATTGATTTGAATGGTAAAGACATAAGTGGATGGACTCCATTTATTAATGCTTGCATTAATGGACAAAAATATGTCGTCAAATTACGAGTAGAAAATGGAATCAAAGATGTAAAATTGTAACTCGCTTCGCTCGCAATTTACTATACCCACTTTCTACTTATGGTCTGGGAAAACGTCTTAGACAATGATGTGAACATTGTGATGACAAAGGACAGAAGAATCAAATCAAGATAATTGCAGACGTTTGTCCCGCTTTTGACGGCAATTTTCTCTTGATAATTCATGAAAATTGATGATGGATTTTTAATGCAACATAATTGAACCTAAGAGTCACAGAGTCATTACTGTATTTTAATGCATTTTTACCCCTCGTCATCTTCTTTTCAGTCTTGATGAGGTTTTTTCAAGGGGTTAAAAAGTTTCTACTGGAGACAATGGGAGTCCCGGATTTCTATGATTAGACGAGTTTCCGCTCTTCAAAAAATCTCACTTTTCATTTTACCTTCAAAAATCCTTCCTAAACCCTCTATGAATTATACTGATGTGGATGGTGGCACATAAATCTCATCATAATTCAGTATCAGCTTCATGAATTATGAGCTCAATAGCATTTCCTTATGGAATGGGTTTTGCAGTAGCAACCCAAGTGATGCCACTCGTGATGATGATCCCCCACTGGATTCTCATTTTATATTAGACATGGAGATGATATGCCATGCCTTCTTTTCGTCTTGATGGACACATTGCAAAAATAACTCAAATAGATGACGTTTTTGCATCATTCAAGTAGAAAAGAAACATTGATTTGAATGGTAAAGACTAATGTGGATAGACTCAATTAAAGAACACTTGCATTAATGGACTTAAAGATGTTGTCAAATTACTACTTTTTTTTAGCAAACTCTTATTTCTAACCATTTTGTGACTTTTGTTGTCATTTTCCAATTTTGTGGCCATGGCAATAACTTTGTAGGAAGATGTGAGGTATGATGTTGATGCTCCTGGAAAATGATCATTTGCTCATCTCTATCATCAAAATGTTCAGTAGTCCGGAATGAATTTTCCATCAAAACTTCCTCACGACTTTTTTGACACGTGGGGGGATTTTGACGCATCGTGATGCGTCAACTATCAATTGTTATCCTATGTTGCCCACTATCAAAGCAGTGCAACTAAGCATTATGATGACGTGTTTCATAATTGGTCTCTTTGTAGTTTTGATCGTAAATTCAACACGAGCGAAGCGAGCAACGTTTTAATTGTTATTTCAAACCTTAATTACCATTAAAATAGTTCTTCAATCACTACTGAATAAAAAAGCTGAAGAAGTATTACATTTGTTGGTTCATTTGTAATTTTTCACATCTTGATTTGGATTGCAATGTTTCTAATTAAGTTTGTACCAGTAAAAAGTTATTTATTGTGAACAAAAAAAAATAACATTAAAAGTGATGATGTTACAATTCCATGTCACTATTAAAACATAATAGGGCTTCGCCCACCCACTCAAAAATCCTAACCATATGTGCCACAAATTCAATGCAACAACACCTCAAAATAATCAATTGCTTACCGTGATTTTTGCCCTCAAATGTCACTGAATTGAATTTTCACTTAGAATTCACAAACTGTAATTCACACCTTCATTCACTTCCGAGTTGACAGAGAAGACTGAGAAGACACTCTTCACTCAAGAATACTGAGGAGCTGAGCTGAGGCAACGGTGGCGCAAAGCGTTCGCCCTGATGTTCTAATGCTGAGTTGAGGCGCCGGCCCGGCGCCAGGGCGCAATAGCTTGCATCTCATCCCCATCCCACTAGCTCATACCCGAAATGGTGGTGGTGTTAGAAGCTGAGTAACAAAACGGTTGAAGCAGACGAGCGAAGCGTTGATTGCGTGTTAAGTCAACCGAGTAAAACAGTCCATTTTTCTTTCTGTTCTTGTGGGATACTTTTGTTGATTATGAAAAGTTTTTCTTGTGTTCGGAAACAAGCTTACTGTCACTTACAAATTATTTCCATTCTTACTATTGCCCAAATTACGGAAATTATGTAGGTAATTAAGTAGGTGAAGTAAGGAATGTATTCAGTATGTAAAAAGAATAATGACTTAAAGGACATAAAGGAATTTTCCGATTATAAGAAGGAAGGCTTGTACTTAAGTTGTCGACTAGAAGAAAGGATCCCTTTACAACTTTTGTTGGCGGCCTATAGGACCCACTGAAAGCATAAAGTATTTATGCCAGACCGCAGACGTGAATGGAAAGATACATCAACATTAGGAGTAGTAGGCGAAAAGGCTATTGTATCTGGATACTATTGGATACAAATGGATTGCTTATTCACAATAATGTAATACATTTTCCACAGAAACTAATCCTGTATGAATTTTCGTTTATATGTGACTTTGGACATCTAAAGTTGTTTCGGGTCAGGTGTTTGCGCCATAAAGTTTCCTTCTCTATGTATGCCTCCTCCACCCTCTTTGAAAAACCAGTTGTGGAGCCTGCTACTCGAGCAGGCAGCAGTAAAATCATCTTCAGTTCTCGATAAGGAAATGCGAGTTGTCAAAGCAAATGAGAAGAAAACTTATAAAGGAATTCACTAGCACACAGATCATTTCCAAGTTGCTGGATGATGGGGACTCTGCTTTAAAGGAGCGTGGGTTGATGAGTCATTGTTCAGGTGGTTGAATGCCAACTCTTGTTGCCACAAGCCCCAGGGATTTTTTGGGAGGATTTTTTTTTCATTTGCAAAAAAGGTCCTAAAATACCCAAATGTTTGCATTAACACCTACTTACCTAATTACGATAGTAATTTACTGAAGATAAACCTAAGTACCCTCACAGTGTATGAAAAATGTCAAAAAATGTCTGCGATTTTAACATCCAACGTTTTCTCACGTTACGAGCAAACTGCGAAGCAAATCCTAATTTTGCACAAAAAAAAACTTGGTTGAGCCTTTTTAAACTTTGCAAAACTTGTCTACTGTGAAAATTCATTAAGCAATTTATGTTATAAAGCACAGTTTCAAAGTTCTAAAAAGTTGCTTTAAGGCGCAAAAAAGTATTTTGAAAATAAACGTAGCTCGCTTCGCTCGCGGATGTTGAATGACGAAATTGAGTGTTAAAATCCTCCCATTTTCCCATAGTTTTAGTACTAACATTTTCAAATCGATTAACCTATTTTATAATAGCATGTTGTGTGGATATGGCTCCTCTGTTGTGAGGCTCATAATTGCATTTTTATGACGCGGCAGCAGCCTCCTGCTCAGCTCAAAAATTTCCGTGTCAGTCAAAAGAAAGTTTAATTGGCGATCATAAAATAAAGGTGGCAGGTGATTAGCTTGACGGAAATGCAAGAAAATTGGGCTGATTTACCTAAACGAAATTACACGAGCGAAGCGAGTAGTAGCGTGATTCATCTTCGACATTCAATTCGAAATGGGACCATGAAAATCAATGCAATTGGCATCTAAAGAAGCCTTGAAATCAGTTTTATATTCGGTGCTACATACGGAGATGCTCTTCGCTTTGACGATACGACGATCCTTGCCTTTGCCTTTCATGGTTATCATATCCATTTCCCGAAAATAACACCGGCTCATAAATTCATTTTCTTCTTTCCATTGCCTTCCCCCTATGCTTTGCGAACCCTAAGACCTTGGCACGTAAGACCTATAAACTACCGCAGCATATATAGACAACAAAAGTATCAATATTTGAGCGGTGCACTATTCGTTTTGCCGTTCGCTATTCTCTACTTCGTCTATTTTGGATGTTTTAGAAATGTAGAACACCATCATGCAATGTTACAATCACTGATGCCCCTACCCGACATGAATTGTTCACTCTAAATTGGAAAATTAGGCCATATTGAGCATCCCGTGAAAACTGAAAACACTTGAAAATGTTGACTACATTTTCTTCCTGTATCATGTCGAAAACGATGAAAATAAACTGTTGTAAAGTGACTTTTTGTACTATGTCATTCAGCAGTTCTGAAAAGAAACACACGTAATGATGACAAAAAGTTCCGCTGGTGTGTCATTGACAAAACAAAATTGATTTTTCCGCTGACATGAGACAATTTTTTGAGCACATAAAACTATCCTCAAGGGCCTCAAGGCACTTTGGGATTTCGTCACAATTCTTTGTCTTCTTTTGTAATTTCCCTTATTGACATTTGCATCTCAGTCAACAAAAAAGTAAATTTTGACTTGTAATGTTAGAAATCTTAGAGGTCTTTCAGACAACCGAATTTTAATAGAAGACTTCTTGAAGAAGTGCTATGAAAGAAAATATGAGCCATTTGACCTCTACTTACTGTCAGAACACCAGGAAAAAAAAATCTCTTACTGCCAATTTTCATGTCATACTTTCCAGGCTTCAGCTTCATCTCAATGCCAAAAACCAGCGTTAGTTGAAAAGTGTGACAAAACTGGTCCTAATTTGTTAGGAAATGGACAAAAATTTTGCAAAGGAAGACAAAAATGTCATATGATTTTTTCTCTCTAAAAGATCACACTGATGCAAAACAATAATTTGGTTAATCTTTACCTACAATATGTGAAAATAGGAGCTTTTCTAGGCTAAGATGCCTCGTTGCAGGAGGCTGATATAAATCGAAGTACAAGGACTTCGCAAAATGCTTTGACAAAGTTAACCTTTTAGTTTTACAAGAAACAATATCAATTTTCCCGTTTTTAACAAAATATTGAAAATGGTCAAAAGAAATGTGAAAAATACCTTGTAAAAATATCTCCTTTTTCCTTAACTATTTGTTTAAAAAGTTACACAGCATAAAGTTATTTCAAAACCCATTTTGCTCACGAACGTGAAGACAGTTAACAAATGCAATTTTTTGCCATAAGCTTACTATCAATACTACAGTTTTACAGAAGCGTCATCTCTCATTTTTTGTAGTTATACAATAATGCATTTGAGCATTTGAGGTCTTAAAGTGCATTAGGAATTAGAAAATTCTAATTGAACAATAAATAGAATTTTGCCCCAGTGTGGGTGAGAAAAAGAGATGAAATATACCATAAAAGTAATAATTCTTTATTGATGACAATCTTTGTTAAAAGATGCAGTCATTAAGTAAAAAATGAACAAATCGTGTTCAGAAGATTTTTTTCCCGAAATGGTTCTGACATGAAGAAAGAAGAAGAAGCATCGAGTGATGCAAAAATGGAAAGTTGATGTCAGAACCGAAAAGATGACAAATGCGACAAGGTCGGAATTTTTGACTACAAAAGTAGTGAAAATTAGGCTGATCCTCTGAAGAAGCTGCGCCCTAGCCTTCGATCCGCTACATTTCCATTCAAAAACGATTGAAGTTTTTTCATTCATTGCAACTTGCGAGCGAAGCGCACTATGAATACTTGAGTTGGTTAGACGGCGCTTATGAAATCATTTTTCCGATTTTCCATAAATCTCCGATTTTCTTAAGGATAAAATGATTGAAAATTCTAATTTCCTTGAGAACACATTTGTTAATTCTTTCTATACTAAATAGCTCGCTTCGCTCGCAACTTTGCAATTTCCAAAATGAGACGTTTTGATGAGATTTTCAACTATAGTGGATCATAAGCAATCGGTTTTTGGCAAAACGGTCTCACGAAGATTCATTTGTAGCAGGAGAAGGAATTGAACCTTGAAACGCCCAATCTGTCGTGATATGAAAGAAGCCATAATCATCATCATTGATTTTACTACTAACAAGATCAAGTCTACCATAATGTATCCCAAATAAAACCCAATTTCAGCCTTGATTTTCTCCACGAAAAAAACCCAAAATCTTGACAGTATTGACCTCAAGGATGGCCACAAACAGTAAAGTGTTTCAAACTTGATGAGACTTTTTTTGTGTCTTTCCAAACTGACATTTTTTATTGCGTTTGAACCCTTTAGGATGGACGTCATGCGGAGTGACCCTTAATGTTTCAGATGGCTTCAACCCTGAGTAAACACAAGGAAGTGTTAAGATTTTGTCACGTTATCAAAGATGCATTTTTTTGCTTGGTTTTCTAGCTTTGCTTCAAGAATTAAGCGTAGCAATATTTCTTAGTCAAGGTCTTTTAAAGTCAAGAAGACTTCCAAGATTTTATATGAAATTCTTGTTTGTTCCATACTCGTATACACTATACAGTCATGTACGTTTGATGGATTGGTACAAATAGCCTAGCATTAAAAGTTGCAAAATCTTTAGGAAATTTTATGCCCAAATGGGAGATTGAACTTTCGGTCAATACGTGTTATTGAGATGTCTAAATCCTTTTAGGGCACAAGATAATCAAGCGAGCATCGGCATCTGCAAAGTCATAAATCTGCAGTAAAGCAATTGAGAATGGAAAAGGGGGTTGTACTCATTCTAACGGGTCATGTTGACCACTAAATGAGATGCAAAAAATACCAGAATTGAATTCATCTGCTTGGAAAGTCTTTATCTTCATTTTACATTCAAATTCTAACTTCGGGATTTCATTTCTAAATTGAAGACTACTAAGCGAAAAACTGAAAGTGATTTAGTCAAAACCACCCACACTGTTGGTGGGAGGCAAATATGAAAAACACGAACCAAGACAAAACCATCTTTTTTTGTTGGATGCTCTTTGAGATGCAATAACTGTAAGATGAGCATAACAAACCACTGAACTATAGCAATAGTAATGCACAGTGTTTGAAAGTCTCGTAAATATGTCTCATAAATATGGTCAATTTCAGTAACAAAAGTATGAAATATGGGTAGATGGCGTTTATGAAAATATTTCCCTATTTTGACAATTCTTTTCCGATTTTCAAAGACTGTGTGCATTGTTTGAAGCACAGCTCAATAATATGTTTGCTGTTCAAAGAATAGTTTATTGGTCTGATAATACTGTGTGTGACATATGAAGTACCTATTGTGTTACCAAATCGATTGGATGATTTTTGGACTTCCCTGAGAGATCTGTTTGTGTTAGGCAAGTGTTGATCTACTTCGTGAGCAGGTCTATTATGGGTCTAGACCGTCTAGACCATATATTGTTCTGTTAATTCAGTTTTATCATAACCTTTGCTCGCATTTCATTACACTGTGGAACATTATAATTGTAAAGGAAGCAACAATAGGAAGAAAAACCTCAAGCCAAACATCAATTTTGGGGATTCGAGTAGAAGTGAAACTCAAGGCCTTTTTTGCTGCCTTGTTGCCTCTCCTCAAAGACATGAAAATTGAAAATCTACATGCGATGATTCTATGTCAAGGGCATCACACCACCATTCAATGATATGGGTTGTTAACGTTAACAGCATATTTGGCAATTACTTGTCAATGAGTATGCAAAAAGAAACAACAAAGCATAATTAGCAGAGTTTAAACCTTTGTTTTGCTCGACTAAATGAAAGTTGGAGTGTGGGCTCCACCCTGAGATAAATGGGACAATTTCAATTTTCACTGCAAACTCAAAGTTCACCTTTTTTGTACCTATATGACCCTTAGAGAAAATCCTGACTTTGGGGACAGGTGAAAATGAAGGAGAATTTCATCATTTCATCTACCTATTCAAGGAGGCATTTTGGGAATTCTGTTAACAAAGCATATTTTGAAGACATCATCTTTGAGCACTCATGGATCACTCCAAAAATTGAGTTGAACTTCTACTTCTTTTGAAAAATATGATGATGATGACCCAACCCATGACAAGTATGTAGGCGAACGAACCAAAGTGAGGAAAGAACATAAGTAGAAAATGTTATCTTTATTTGGGATCTTCTCTGCTGGACAAATCTAAACATTTGTGAACAAGTTTTGTAAAAAAAATAGATCTAACTTTGTGTTGCAACATTCTGAGTCATCAATATCATCAAGCAATGCTATTTCCAAATATGGCAGATGCTTTTGTTTGGACCGATTTATAGCCAAAATTCATGAGAAGCAAACTTGCCTCTTAATTTGTTCCAATCACTTCTGGGTTAGTAAAGAACTAAGAAATATTCTCAGACATCCTGAACTTGAAAGTTTTGCAGACATTTCTTAGGTTATTTTAGATACCTTTACCTCCTTGTAAATCTTTGGTAGACACAAAGAAACTTTGAAAATGTTTCAAACATTTTGAAATTAATTGGAGAATTTGAGGTCTCTATGAAAGTGTGACTCTTACAAGCTTTTCTAGACTTCTTAATTTGATGATGATCTGCAATGATATGTTTGTGAGGAACCACAAGATGATGAGGAGGTGATCACTGATCAACACTTCCTAATAATCTTTCTAAAAGACATAAAAAAATAAATGATCATCATCATAATTAACCTTGACTGCTGATGCAATTCTTTTGCCAATTTTCAGTGTCTAAATTGGCCAAAAATTAATCGCATTTTGCCCTCGATCGTGAGCGTATCGTATCTTTGCTTTTTCAAAAATAATATTTTCATCAACTAATTTGAATTTTCGCGCAAAAAATCAACAAAAACTGATTTATGCAACTGGACACTGGAACTGGTAAATTAAATCATACAAAAAACTTGCTGCTGCCCTCCTTTCCTGCATACCTAATTACAAGCCGCAGATACCACAGAAGATCTTGTTTTTGTGACTTGAACGACAATCAGAAACATGCCTTAAAGCATTTTAGTGGTAGTGCCGCTGCTGCCCATTATGTTCCGCCTATCTATCTCCTTGAAATGCTGATGTTATGGGTTTTTGTCCTGTCCCGTTGTTTAATTGACGCTTGGCCGTAAGAATGAACAAATGAACCGAAATGGGGCCTAATAAAAAATTAAGGGTGCAAAATGAGATCGTTAAAAAGAGTTTTGATTGTATTTGATTACGCAAATTTAATAACACTTTCCAAGGATTTTTAAGGTTTTTGAACCTTTGTTACTTTATTGAAGTCTTAGTGCAATAAATCAACATGATTTTTTCAAATCAATAGAAAAGTCGTATGACTTTGAACTCCAAGCGTTTGCTTCACATGATTTTACGGAAACGCAACTTTCATTGAATACAAAATAAGATTCTGTCCAACTTTGAATACTTGATTTCAAACGCCAGTTAGCTTTCAAAAAGTCAATTTCATGCTTAGAAAGTCTTGCACTGTTTTCATCTTCTTGATCATCTTTAGAATTGAATACCAAATATTCTAAGGAGTAGAATTTCTGCTTAAAATCAACAAAGACTGCTGTCCATAATCCTTGACTTGGGGAGTCGTGTGGGTAAGTCAGTAATCGAGGTTTTTTGGTCAGATCTTCTTGGGTCAGATTTCTTTGGACACCAGTAACTTTATAATGTGGGGAAATCCAAAATACTGATGCAGTTTGATTCTCTTCAATTTTCATTTCAGATTTTTTATTGATCAGCAGACTTGGTTTTGTATCAAAAATTGGTAAAGTTTGTGTATGCATCTTGTTTGTGTAATCAAATTGATTTCCAATACTTATGATATAACCTGAAATAATTATCAAAATACTTAAGTCATAACTTATCAGTTTTACCAAAAGTTGAATTTTTGGACAAAAAATGGAGGTTTGGAAAATGTGCACCTTTTAGGATGATTTACCTGATTCGGTTTCTATTGAAGATTGTTTTGTTAAGTATCGATGTTCTCTCTGGATTCCCATCTCATCAGAAAATAAGACTAAAAGACTATTCTGCTGATTATTTTCATAAAATAATGTGAGTTCCTGGATTGCAGTAGCAGATGATTTTTGATGCCGAATCAATGCATAAGCTAATGTTGAGAAAGCATTTTCAGCATCATATTTTTGGTGCCAAATATTTATCCAATACTTGTTTGGTACATCCACCCCATACAAATACTTATCTAGTGTATTCAGTACACTCATGTCCACTGTAGCATCAAATTTCCGTCCAAAAAAAGCATCATGATTTCTGGCAGCATTTATATAATCCATTCTTTTTTGGGTCAAGGTTAAAGGACTACAACCACACCAATCAGCTGAGGGACGTTGACAATGACAACCTATCTTGCCTTCCCAATTGACCATTCGTATATTGGAAAAGTATTGCGTTGAACAAAATTGGGAATTTTGCAGAGCAGTCACAAAGAATCTCTCTGCTGGAACAATAGTGTGATTGTAAACTGAAAACAGTCCTTGAAGTAATGTATCATTTGTTGCTGGAAATGTTATGTATTCAGCAAAGTCTCTTGAAATGCAAAAGAAATCAGAACCTGCATAATACTGGATTCCCTTGGGTAAAGTACGGGGACCAATTTGATACATGTAATTGTTGCATTCTACGTAAGTATGATTATAGTGATTTCTTTTCTTCAATGCCTCAAATCCATCTACAAAATTCATGCCTACATGTTCAGATAAAAAGGTTTTGAGTTCTTCTGGAGTCTTGAGCAAATAATCTGTTCCGGATACATTGATGATAAAATCCATGTCCCATTCCAATTCCAACATTTCTCTCATTGAACTGATCATCATGTCCAACAATGAAACTCCACCCCAAATTGTGGCAAATCGAGTTTCTGTCACAATGACATTTGGATGCCCAATTTCTAAAGGTTTCAAATGGTCATACATATACTGACTTCGAGAATCTACATGGATGTAAATGAAATCATCTGGATTGTAAAGTCGATAAAACAGTCTTTTAACCTGCCGGATAGATCTACCATGGACCATAAACAAATATGCCATTCTAATATTTGATTTAGTTTTAGGATGGCTCTCATGTGTTTTTGTCTGCAAAGAAGATTTGAAATGAAACCTAGCATGGTTTCCTCAAAAATATTGTCAAATGAGACATTTTAAAAGACCTTGTGTATTAACAATAGTATGTTTTGAAGACTTACTTTGTAAATATTCATGGCCAATTTGCCTCCACATTTTCTATCTTCATCTCCAGGACAATCCACATTACAGTTTTCTTCACCAATTCTTAATTTCTGTGAGACTGTATTTCCACATACACACCGCAATCCATCTTGTACTCCAGCTAAAGCAAACTTTCTTTGCAGGCAATATTTCACACATTCATGGGGCGACATGGACTTTGGTATTTCAAGTCTTGAACTATCAAAAATTCTTTGATTGGAATTGTCTTGAAAGCAACCTAAGTAGGCAACTTTATCATAGAAATCACATTGTGATTTTAATTCTGTAGGATACAAGTCATCATTTTGTAAGCAAGCAATTTCTTTGATTTTTGCTTGACATTCTGGACTTTTTGCTCTTTGTATGGCATTTTGAGCATCTTTGTGCAATAATGCTTCATCGCAGCATGTCCATGATGATGAAACAATGGTATGAGCTCCATGAGCCCAAATAGCTATAATAAATACAAAGATCATAGTTTTAGGTTCGTACTCAACACAATGCAATGAACTGTTTGTTGTAGTATTCATAGGAAGTATTTTAAAATAAGCTGCAACAAGTGCTTCCTATTTCAGGTCAGTCGAATTCTACTAGATGAGAGAGGTATAATTGAAAATTTGAAAAGTGCTTAGATCCAGATGTGAACTTTTTCCATGTGACATTTTCTAAATGAAAAAAAAAATCATGAGTCATGACATATTTTCAAGCGGAAAATCAAAATGTGTGGTATCTCTCGTACATGTTGCTACTCTTTTGATGATGCGATGCCAAATGATGATGTAAAATTAAGAATGCCAAAAATGGTCCATTTTGGCGAGTTTTGATAACCTGAAGCTTGCGGTCAAACAGTATTACTAGACAGGTCAGTTTTAATAGGACAATGCGACATTTGACCACTTTTCAAAGCTTTGACTGTTCTTGAGGACCCGCAATGCCTCCTCAAAGGATTTTTGAAGTAAACTTTGTTAATTATCTTTTTATTGAAATATAGAGACATCTTTCAATTTACCAATATGTATTGCAAGTGTTCATAATCCCCAAGAGCGAGCTCCAGAATATTTGCGGATCTTTTCCAAAGAGATCCAAAAGGTCAAAGACCAAGGTGCCATTCGTAACCAACATGGCACGAAACCTTTGTACAGTCCAAAAAAGCCTTCCTTTTTTAAAGTCAGAAGGAAGCATTCAGCTGAATTCTTGTAGAGAAGGCCGCGTCCTTGTGCATCTGTGGGTTGGTTCATCATCCGGGCTTTGACAACGTCTGCTGGAGTACCCATTGTCGCGCTTACCAAACTAAATCAATTTAAGATATTTTACATGATCACAGGGTTGGAAAACCACCAAAAATGTCTCATTTTTCTAGAAAAATAATTATTCGAAAAGTCAAATTTTTGTCCAATAATTCAATTTTGACAAAATGTCACAATTTTCTCGGGAAATCAAAGTTGTCAATAACTAAAAAGTGCAGATCCCCAACATTTTCACGAGTTTTTCAACCAAATTTTTTTGACAATTTTTCTCGTGAAATCAAAGTTGTCAACAGCTAAAAAGTCCTAACATGATTTTTTCAAATCAATAGAAAAGTCGTATGACTTTGAACTCCAAGCGTTGGCTTCACATGATTTTCCGGAAACGCAACTTTCATTAAATACAAAATAAGATCCTATCCAACTTTGAATACTTGATTTCAAACGCCAGTTGGCTTTCAAAACGTCAATTTCATGCTTAGAAAGTCTTGCAGCTTTTTCATCTTCTTGATCATCTTTAGAATTGGATACCAAATATTCGAAAACAAGCTGCAACAAGTGCTTCCTATTTCTGGTAAGCCGAATTCTACCAGATGAGAGAGATATGATTGAAAATTTGAAAAGTGCTTAGATACAGAAGTGACTTTTTCCATGTGACATTTTCTAAGCAGAAAATCAAAATGTGTGGAACAGAGTGGTCCTGGTTTCTCTCGTACATGTTGCTACTCTTTTGATGATGCGATGCCAAATGATGATGCTAAATTGTTTGGTTCTAAAAAACAGTCTATATGTAACTAGAAATGGCCAAAAATGCCTCTGTTTTAACTAAGGTTCGTTACTTCGTTAGATAGCATATCTTTATTACTTTTTGCTGAAGAAGCTTGCAATAGTTTTCTGTTTTTTCATCTCTTGTTTTTCCGTTGTGATCGCTGTTTTTGACTTTCGTTTCCCCGTTGATTCTGGTTGAGGTTTTTGCTGCTTTACTTGTCTCTCTTCTTCTCTTTGCTGCACAATTTGATTTCTTTGTTCTTGTTTGAATTGCGCTTGGACTTCTAAAGCCAAATGGTAATCCAAATGCTCTGGCAACTCAAATGGCGACACTTCCTTATCACATTTGTCACACTTTACCTTCTCAATTTCTGGTTCTGGATTTATCACTGTTGTTTCAGGTTCGGTTTGTCTTTGGTTTTCGTATTTTGGTTTAGTCACTTCTTTTTCAGAGACAGTAAAAAAAGTGTTGACCGATTGGATTTTCTCATCAGAAGCTTCAAACTTCGATGCAGAAATTGAGACATAACGGACTTTGGGTCGCCAATCCGGATCGGTACTTGGACACTTGTTAGTTGTAGCATGCAACTGCAATGCTTGAGCTTTGATCTTGATCGGATCATAGGAAAACAAGGATCCGGAACGTGTGACATGTCCTGCATTTTCCAAGCTAAGCATAACTGATAAGCTTTTAGCCACCCTTTCGTTCTCTTCTTGATCCTTGACTAATCTTTCTGCTACTTCATCACACAATTGCCCTATCCAGTATTCCATTTTAGTTTTGGTATCTAAAATCTCCGGACCTCGAAACATTTTGCTGCAACCTTTAAAGAATGATCAACTTTAGTCTTAGTTTACCTTTAAAATTGTCACTTTGAAAAAATCTCGTCAAAATGAAAGGGTTCTGTACTGTGTAGTTTGAATGTAAACAAAGTTTCGCGAATTTTTTCATTACCTATAGATTTGGGCAAATCTCGTTCTTTGACTTCTTCCTGTTCAACTCCTCGTGCCAGATGGAACAGCCAAGTGGTGATCTTGTCATCAAAATGTCGTCTTAAATCCAGGATGGATATTTGGGCCAAATCACCCATGGTTTTGCAATGCAGTTTTTCGGCGATTTCTTCGCCCAATTTTCCACCTAATCCTCGTACCTTATGGATTCCAATGGTATGAAAATAAGGCTTGACTTGAGTCTGAGGAAGTACAGTTTGTTTGTTAGGTTTATGTAGTCCACAAGTCAGCTTGGCCAAGACTTTGTTGTGAGCAATGCCTGCCGAACATCGGAATTGAGTTTGACTGAAGACTTCGGCTCTCATTTCTTCAACTATGGCAGCACCAACTGCCAATTTCATGTCATCACTTTGCAAATCATTTTCGTCAAAGGCTTCTTTTAACCAGGATGCTTTATCATCATGGCCAACAATGTGAGTATTCGGAATCTCCTTTTCAGTCACTTTCATATGATTGATTTTGTCCAAAACTACCGCAGTCAAATCGACATAAGCTTCATCTATCGATGCCCGTTCAACTGTTCCCCCGAACTGCAATAAAACCTGAATCACTTCCTTGCCAGCGTCTCTATACTTGGTGAGGTCAGCTTTGCCTCTAGCTTCTGGAACTTTGACCAGGATGACATCTTCACATTTCTTTTTTGCTTCATCTCCACGCATGTTTCTGCCAACACCATATTTTCTTGCTTCGTAGTTGACGGCGATAATTCCACCTCCGCGATAGTCTTTGTATTGTACGACGCACATTGGTTTTCCTTTCAATTCTGGTTTTTCTCGAGTCTCTACTTGACAATAGAAACAATCCATGTCTATAAAGGTAAGTCAATTTTAGTATTCAAATATTGCCGAAAATCTCGTCAAAATGAAAGGAGCTCTGATGTGTGGTTTGAATGTAAACAAAGTTTCACGATTTTTTCGGTAAGTAGTGTATAAAACTGTCGTAAAGTGAATTAAAGTTGAAACTTACCAATTAAAGCAATAATTCGATCGGTCATGATTATTTTCTTTCGTAAGAATCCTAAGAATCAAGATCAGTCCGGACAAAATGTTATGAAATATTTGTTTTTGTTTTGATTGGGCGCGCGCTTCAGATAAACGAGAGTGTGTAATTTGACGTTTCAGATGTCAATTTTCAAATCAAGCAGAATTTTATTACGGTGATTGATTCAATTTTTGAAGGGTTTCGATCAATTCCTCTTCTTGTTGGATAGTGTCTTCAATAATGTTCTCAATTGCACTATTAGACAATGTGTCCTTTAGATTCTCTATAAAGAAAACATGAATTAATTTTGCTTAAGTTGAATCCGGATTAGGTTACCTAGGATTACGTGGACTTGGTTTTGCTCGTTTGGTTCATTAGAAATGGTTGTTGTTACTTCACTTTCCTGTTTAAACCATGGCAAAATTGAATAATCAATGCAAATCATTTGATCTCTAATCCATTCCTGGAAGTCCGGATATTCTTTCCGTGATAAATCCAGATGCAGTTTTTGACACAAATCACAGAGCGGAAGGAATGAATCTTTGACTTGTTTGATTTCAAATTCTTCTTTCCATTGGAAATACTCATAGTACATTGTTGTATTTTGGTCCATTTCTTTGAGATGATTAGTCAAATCTTGAGCGGAACTGAAATCTGCGATGGTTAGATGCGCATTTAATGGAGCTGCTGCATCTTGATATTTGGATGATATGGAAAGCACTATTGGTACAATATCCAATGCCAAATATTGATAGAATTTTCTGTTCATCGATCCATGGCACAAATCCAAGTCATAAATGAGTACAAACTTGAATTGAGTCGCGACTTCCGTAGTTGACATATAGTGAGGCAAGCCTGAATTGCATGAATTGATTTCGTGTACATCAATGAACTCTTTTAAAAATTCCAGATATTCATGGACATGTTTAGGCACAAATCCATCACAATCAGTGTGATCAACGACTAATAATTTGGCTAAATATTTGTCTTCTTTGATACGATCCATAAATGGATCAGATTTGAGTTCTTTCGGGTTTAGAAAGTATCCTTGATCCAATTTGAAATCAGCAAAATCAAAATGACTCAAAGTCCAATTCAAGATTTTTTGACTTTTCTTCCAATCCGGATCCTCTTTCCAAAATGTGGATTCAAAGTAACCAATGTATCGGGAATGCCAATTTGTATCTGATCGTTCAGGTAAATCATTTTGCTTATGATCTAAATTGAATAAAATTGCATCGAATAAATCCAAATTTTCGATGCCCAACTGATGTCGATTTGAAGTAATAAAACAATTTTGCCATTCACAATTTCTGCTATGAAATTCTTCGTTGCCTTCTGAGAGTCTCCAAGATTTGTCGAATTTCAATGGATTGAACAACAAAATCTTTTTTGATGTTTCATATTCAAAGCTTCTTTTATGCACTAATACGTTTGGACCTGAGATTAAGTTCAATTGGTTGCTTTGGATGTTGACTTGGGTCATGATCAAATCATTCGATATATTCGAGTCCAAATAAAACAACGTCGAGAATATCAGTGAGAAACAAATGAGCACAAACACTAATGATTCTTTGGTCACAAATTGAGTTTTCATGCGAGTGAAAAAATGTTCAAATAGTGAATCGTCCATGTTGAATACCACTTGTGCTAACTTTTGTACATGTGGTGTACATCAGATTGTTTCAGATTACGAAAAAGAGTCCGGATAAAGTTCGGATTGCATTGATTGTATTTTTGCAAGTGACTAGGAGGTTGCGTGAATATTTTCAAATTTTCCCACGTTGAATAACTGATCCGGAAGTTCCAGCAAAGCTGAGCTGAGTGATCTCAAATTGTAAATTTGTAAACAATCGAAATGTCCGGCAAAGGCAAAATGTCATCATTTCTTAAAAAATCAGGTCAAGCTTTGACTGAAATTAGAAATGACTTGATTTGTCAAATTTGTGAAAATCGTGCAAGACCCGGAAAGAAGCGTTGGTATCGATGTATGGTGCTTCACCAAATATGTCAAGATTGCCGAATTGAAAACAAAATCAATAAGTGTTCTTGTGACCAACCAATTTCATTTGATTATGACAAGACAATGGAAAAATTGTTGAGTGTTGCGGGCATGAAGTACAACTGTATCAATACGAAAAACGGGTGCAAAGAATTCCTTGCCGAAACTGCTTTGGAAGCTCACGAATCGGAATGTATTTACCGTTCAGTACCGTGTCTCACCCGTCTCACCCTTGCTTTAGGTGTCACTAGATGTGATTGTGAAGAAAAGGTAACTTTCAAAGACGTGATTCAGGACTATGAAGACCATGAGAAAGTGACACTGGAAGAGCACGATTTAAAAATCAAACACCTTATTCCTTGGGACAACGAAGTTTATTTATCTGGTGAAAATGCTTACGACGATCCAACCAAGTTTACTTTGAACAATCAAACATTTTTATTAGCTGGAAAAACTCAAGACGACGTAGTTTACAGGTGGGTTTACATTCTCGGATCACCAAATGACGCCAAACACTTTGGATACACATTGAAACTATATGGTCCTGTAAGCACCCTTACATTCGATGGAAAAGTGGCGGCTATCGATGAATCTTTTCCAGTCATATATAGAACGGGAAAATGCTTTGCCATTCCTCACACGTTGTTTTTGAATCAGATTTTGGATGACGATGACGAGTATGAATATTCACTTGAGATTCGTAATCTGAAGGAAGAAGCTATGGATGAAAACTATGAATCCGGAGTCTCTGAAAATGAATAAAAACCGTCAGGATTTCACATGCATCAGTGGTATGTTTCAAATCCTTTTTGTAACCTTCTTTTTTATCTTTATAGGAATTGAAAGGTTGGGTCACAAAAATTACAAAAGTTCCGCCCATAATTGAAGCTCCGTTTCATCTTCTTTTGCTTAGAGCAATTTTTTGCGTCTTTCTTCAAAGCGCTCATAGAAAACAGCATACCTGGACATTCTTCAAGCCTAAAATTTGCTGGCAAAGGGTTCAGAATGTACGTTTGTGGTCGCTGACAGGTAAAAAGACAGAACAAGCAAAGCATCAAAAATGGAATCCCTTTTGTGGGGTCTTCGTTTCGGTTCAACTTTTGTCACTGTGATGGGTTTTGGACATTGTCTCTACATTTCGGCTGTTGAGGTTACTGCCAGAAGACGTCTGCCAACTGCAAATTCAATGATTGATCATTTCCAAGCAACATTTCCTTTGGCTAAAAAGTATTCTCAAGGATTGGGTGCCATTCCTACCCTGATGAGTGTAGCCCACTACTTCCTCAATCCGGAACATCCGTCAAGTAAACTTCTCTTATTTGCTGGCCTCTCCATTATTTCCATTGGTCCTTACACCAAGTTTTTCATCTTGCCTACGAACCATCTACTTTTGGATGGAGAAAGTAAGTTTTAGAAAAAAATGTCAAATTGTTATGCATCAGCATCGAAGTCACTTGATATCCTGGTGATTTGACAGAAAAAATGGAAGTTAATGTCCTCATTTTTTGCAGATCCCAAAAAGAAAGGAGATTCATGGATTCGTTCAACTCTGGATGACTGGGCAAGACTCCATTTCGTACGGACTATGATTTTTGCTTTTGATGCTTTAGCTTTCATGTATGCAACTTGCCAATAAAAATTCCTATTGCCATTTATTTTCTATAAGAATTAGCAGGAACAAATGCAACAAAATCACAACAAATTACTAAAATAATAGAAAATCTTAATCTTGGAATTTTCGGTTTGGATTCACTCCGAAAAGTGCGTTTCTGATTTGAGGCAGTTTGCCTTGGGCCACCATGTTCAAGCGAGCCTCTAAAGATTGATCCACCTTGATTTTGCCTTGTTTAGCGAGCAGTTCAACTCCACCGGCACTAAATCAAAAAAGTTCCAATTCTGTTCATTTTTAATCAAATTCGATAGTTACTCACCAATCTTTAGGCAGAAAACTTTCAGTATCCAAAGTGACTTCGCTCTCAATCTTGATCAAATCCTTGACTGAAGCTACAGCAGGCGCAATGCAGCTTTGAACTAAAGCTTGGTCAGCTTGACGGCAGCGAATGGAGATCTTGGGTTCCAAGAGTTGGCACACTCCCTAGAAATGTCAAAATTATCAATTACTTTTTTCTCCAAAGAGAATCTTACAGCAAATTTACCTGAGCAATAAGCCCTTGAATGAGTTTTGAATATTTTGCTTGATCCTTAGTCACGATCGCAAGTTGTCTTTTGGAATCAGACAAAACATTTCCAACATGTTCATCACGAGCTTTCAAAACTTTTAACCTCGCTTGATTCAGCAAATTGGAGGATTGAATTTTCTTTTGAAGCTCGACTTGTTTTTCTTTCCGTTCATAATATTCCATGATCTTCAGACGATGCTGTTGGACCAGACGTCCCTTTTCAATATTGAATTCCTCTTCAGCTTTAGCATCGATTTCCTCGGCTTTTTCATTGGCTTCTTGCTCAATGAAAGCCATCATATGCTTGATCTGTTGAAAAGATAGGACATTGTCTTTGAAAAAGTTTGTCTTTACCGGATTGACAGAAAAATTTCGTCAATTGGCAATGGTCACCGCTACGATGGCCTGATGCCTTTGTAATTTGACAGAAAAACAGACACTTACTTGTTTTTGTACATCTGCGTCACTTAGCGCCATGTTTGCTTCTTTATGTTGCAGGAATACGAGATGAAAGATTGGATTTACTCCCTTTTCTGACTTGAATTTTCTCTCTATGAAGTGACAGAGCAGCTGACTTTGTCATGTGACTACTGAAACTAGTTTGCTCAGCTTGTGACTAGAAAAGTCTCAGAAACTTGCTAAAAAATGCCAGAAAGAGGCTTTACACGGAAAACAATCCAATAACGCTCTGATGAGTCAACAGAGAGTGAACAAGTGGAAAAATAAAAGATAATGGACGTGTTGAACAAATTCAAGTCAACTTTGACTTCATCGGTGTCTTCGACGGTCTTCAGCACTGTTTCGACCATCAAAGATGTCTTGCCCGGCAACCCTGTGACCAGAGAATACGAAATTAATGAACATATCGCTAGTGCCGGACCGGGTAAGTCCAACTGTCAAACCATATGTCAAGCAAATGAATTCAATCAATTTTGAATTCCTCTTTTATTTTTTCCGTGAAACTTTGTTTACGTTTTGTAATTTGAAAGTTTGATACTTTGATTTGACGAGTTTTTCATTGTTTATTTTAGGACTGCTTTGGAAAGTGTTCTCAGGTGTCAAAAAATCCACTAAACAATCAGCCGCAGTATTTGTCTTGGAAAAACGAAGTTTAGAATCCAAATATCCTGGCAATGAACGACGAAACGAACGGGAAAGAATATTGGACCAATTCAAGAAATCAATCAGTCAGTTAACTAGACTAAGACATCCACAAGTATTAACTGTACAATTCCCTTTGGAAGAATCCAGAGACTGTTTAGCTTTTGCCACCGAACCTGTATTTGCTAGTTTGGCCAATTTATTAGGACAACATGAGAATTTGCCAACTCCAGTTCCTTCATCCATTCGTGATTACAAAATGTTTGATGTAGAAATCAAATATGGACTTCTCCAATTGTGTGAAGGTCTCACTTTTCTACATGATTCAGTCAAACTACTTCATCGAAATCTAAGTCCGCAAAGTATTGTTTTAAACGAAGCTGGCGCTTGGAAAATCTTTGGATTCGACTTTGCCCTCAACGATTGCAATCCCAATGACGCTTCACCAAAATGGCGATGCACAAACTTTGTTGAATCTGTTGAAGATTTGATGCCGGATTTGGACTTTTTAGCACCTGAATATGCAATGGAAGATGACGACTTATTGAGTCCTGCATCAGATATGTTCAGCATTGGAATGTTAGCTTTTACATTACACAATTCCAAACCTTTATTTACCAACTCCAGTTGGAGTACTTTTCGGCGAAATGCAAGTGAACTGAAATCACTAAGAGAATCCAATTTACAATTGATACCTTCAGACTTGAAAGAAACTTTAAAACTTCTTTTGAATTCAACTCCGGGACTTCGACCCACCGCTTCAGAATGTTCCAAAGTCCACTATTTTGAAGATGTCGGTGTCAAAACTTTAGCCAATTTGGATGCACAATTTCAGTGGGACAACCTACAAAAATCACAATTTTACAAAGGTTTACCTCACGTTCTACCACGTTTACCTCAAAGAGTTTGCATTCATCGAGTGGTACCATGCCTAGCTAAAGAATTCGTCAACGCTACAATGGTTCCCTTTGTTTTACCCTCAGTTTTGGCCATAGCAGAAGAAGCATCCGCCAAGGATTTTGTTGCTTTTATTTTACCGTTGTTGAAGCCTGTGATGAAGCTCACGGATCCTATCCAGGTAAGATCAAAGTCCGGATGGTCATGATGACCAATAAGAGTCACGTTGTAGATCACATATGTGTCTACTAAGAAGGAAATGCATTTCAACTACCGAAATGTAACCTCAAATTAGAAAGTGGTTTCTTTCCTTTCCTTTACATTTGCATTAGATTTGATAAAGATTTTGGCTTTTACAGATTCTTTTGATCTTCATGCAACGAATGGAGATGCTTTTATCCAAGACTCCTGCCACTGACGTCAAATCAGATGTTTTGCCTATGATTTATCGTGCCCTTGAATCAGACACTGCACAAATACAAGAACTTTGTCTCTCCATTATTCCAGGATTTGCAGGTATGTACCAACTAGGATTTGTGTCTGCTTGGCATTGGTGGTGATGGCCAACTTTATTCTAGCATGCCAGCACTCATCAAGCAAACTTTTGTCCTTCATTTTTTGGGCTTTAGAAACATACAGGGTGTCCCAACAAGTTTTAGATTGGAAGCTTTTAGTGAAAATTTCAAATAGGTGTCATAATTTTTATTTTGCTAAAAAATTCGTCAAATTGAAGCAAGATCTGCTTTTCTAGAATGTAAACAAACTTTCACGATTTTTTTCGCCTTTACGTGACACTTAGAGATTTTTTGCTAAATTCCCGTCCAAAACTTGTTGGGACAACCGGTACGACCGAGATAGCTGAAATGAACTTGACATTCTATGAAAAGTTTATCTGCTTTTATTGCTACAGATAATTTACTTAGAAATCTTAAAAGCCTTTCGAAGTTCCAACAAAGTTTGGGTCAAGGTTTTCTCTCTTGAGTACATTGGGTTTCTTTTTCTAAACTTTTTTCTTCTCTTTCTTTTGCTGTCTTTCCCATCGGATAGATCAAGGTATAGATTCTACTAACTGAAGAAAATATATTTTTGCTTCAATGATTCTAATTTTGATTATTTTTTAAGGTCTCCTAGAATTTCAAGCCATCAAAACAGCATTACTTCCAAGAATCAAGAAGCTCATTCTCCAAACCACACTCTTATCTGTCAGAGTTAATGGTTTGATATGCTTGGGCAAACTCTTGCCTCATTTAGACAAATGGTTAGTAATGGATGAAATTCTGCCGGTGCTCCAGCAAGTTCCATCAAGGGAGCCAGCGGTCATTATGGCCAGCATTGGTAAGTTGATTATCTACATAATATCTTACACAACAACTGTATTGCAAGAATATTGAATGTTTTTGTCGTGTCAAACGAGTTTTTTGGTACTTTACGATCTAGAAAGCTCAAAAGTTCTTTTGATGCAGTGGCACCAGCTTTCAGTTTTATTATGAACTGAAGACACACAAAAAATATAGCAATATGTAACATACATGATGTTCCAACAAGTTTTGGATAGGAATTTGGCAAAAACTATCAAAATCACAACAGACAAAAAAAGTCGTGAAAGTTTGTTTACGTTTTTGCAGATCTCACTTCAAATTGACGAATTTTTTGACAAAATTTGAAAATTGGGGTAGTACTGTTTTATGTAGCGATAGGATGTAACCTTTTGGCGCTTACTGTAGATGTAACATATGATTTTATGTTTTCCAATCTTTTGCAGGAATCTTGAAATTGACCTTGGCAGAAGCTAAGTTGGGCATGACAAAGGAGGTAATTGCAAGCAAAGTGTTGCCTTATCTGTTCCCTTTGAGCATAGAAAATGGCCTATCAGTGGCGCAGTATGCGGCCGTAATGGCGCTCATAAGGGAATTAATTGATCGTGTGGAAGAAGAGCATCGTGCAAAACTGGAGCAACTTTCAAACCTACAAAATGAGCAGAGGTAAAAATCAAAATTCAACCTCCAACCTTACTTTCTAAAATATTTTTTCGGCTTTTCAGGTCAGCTCTCCAAATTAGTATGGCCGAAAACAATCAACTAAAAGCAGGTCAACTTATACCTGATTCACAAGGAGGATCAAGTGGATTGGATCATATGTTCAATGGTCTCGGACTTGATTCGTACATCGGCAAAAAAGACACAGGTATTACACCGGATTATACCTGCTTACTTATCTTATTTGGTTTAGCATCCTAAATCCTCATGTATTGTACCTTTTAATTTATTCTACAAAAGCAATTTGATGTTTAGAGGCAGGAGCGCATCATAATGTTATGCCTGTGCGTAATCTATTTTGCCTGCAAATGCATGTTGCATAGAAAATGATCGAGCAAGTATTCTGCTTTTATCATTTATTCTTTAAAAATGTGAATTTTCGCGCCAAAAGGCCAAAATAGCACCTGTAAATTCTAATGCTGATTTTTGGCGCGAAAATTCAAATGATTTTAATCTGAAAAATCGCTCAAAAAGTATCGATTTTTCAAAACCTTTAGAAGCTCTACTCAAATCCCTACTCCCCTTAGGCACCTTAGGCATTAGTTATCAGACCAAAAACAATATTGGATTTAGGTTCTAAGCTATGAATCATCATGATTTTGAGTAAGTAGTACTTCAAAATGAGTACAAACTTTCTTTTTTTGCAGGTTCTTTAGCAACAAACTTGCTAAGTTCTAAACAAGGCAGCCTTTCAACGTCATCCACTGGAGCCTCATCAAAAGGCTCATCAGGAGGCCCCTTGTCGTTAGCAGAAAAACAAAAGATTCTGCGTGAAAGTCAAGTAGTGTCTGGAAGTGGCCTTTCGCAGCAAAAAGGTCATTTATCTGGACAATTGAAACCTAGTATGTCTGGAACATATACATCAAAGCCTAATGCTGTTGGAACTGCTAATGCCAGGGATTTGACAGCCTCTTTGATGGAGGCCAATGTCAAGCAGATGAAACAGAGCCAAACATTTTCCAATTTCAACAGTAGACCTAATCAAAGTAAACCCATCGATTTGTCAGCATTTGATTCTTTGCTACCTAGTAGCAATGGAGGAAATGGCTCATCAAGAATGCCAATGAACTCTTTAATGAGTCATAATTTGACTGCTACTGCTACTCCCCAGAGTAATGTCATGTCTTTTACGACTAACTCATCTAATAGTCAAGTTGTTAAGTCATTAACTGCAAGTGATATCTCGGATTTATTATCATGAAATAAAATTCATTTTATTGTTGACCAACTATTCATCACGAAGACAATATTCATGAAACTTGAGATTTTGAAAAAATTTGAATTTTCCCGCGCTTTTCTGGAACGAGTCTCAGCTTTTATTTTAGTAGCGCGTTACGCAAAAAAGAAATGAAAACAAGTAATTCAGTTCCGTTTTGGGATAACGCAATAAGAGAGGTATCAAAACAAATTGTCTTATTGAAAATAGACATAAAATGTATCTAGTGAATCTGTTTTGGGATAAGGCACCTGTTAGTACTTACTAAGGGTGGGACAGTACTTCTCAGCCTAGTTCTCGTTGGCCAGAAACTTTGTATACATTTTGGGAACAAAATCCTCCCAATCTGACATTTAGAACAGATCATCAGAACCTTCTGCTTTTAACTGACTATTCCCAATATTTGGGTTAAGGTAAGCTTGTTTACACACTTTTTGACTGGAAAATACCCAAAAATTCTACCATTGAAGGTCATTGAAAAGTAGATTTAGATCAAAACACCTACGCAAAAATTGGATACAATTGCGTTTTCTGCAGTTTTGTCTTTGATTTTAGGCCCCAATATTTGGTTTGGGGTTTTGCTTAAAAGAGACAAAATTGAGACTTTTTAAGAAACTAAAAGTATTTGAATATGAATGGAAAATGAATGAAAAATATCAACTGTTCAAAATTAGTCACCTTTGAATCAAAAAAATATCAACAGGAAATGATAGATTAAAGGTGGAATTTTTACTTTTAGTATAATAAAATGGCTAAAAAACTTTTGTTTGAAGAAATTTCACGGTTAGTAGGATCACGAGACCTTCAAGAGTCCTAGTTTTTTTTTGTGGTTTTAGAAGCCCTTCAAGATCATCATCTATCTCATATGCTTCGTTGAAGGAATTTTTACTGTGTTTGCACAGTACCGGATTAAAGATTTTGAATATATTTTAGGCCTCTTAAAAGCATTTCAATGTGACCTAAATGGCTGCTGAAATAATGCAGGTACAGATAGAGATAAGAAATTGATTTATTTATTACACAATGGATTTAGTATTCTGACATTCTATCTTAGCATATTGCATATTTTACAACTTTTGCGTTGCTTTAAAAAACCGGCGAAAAATCGACATAAATGCCAACTGATAGGTCTACCTGTTTTTATCAAAAAGAAACAGATGTGAAAAATCCATAATTGAAGACTTTATATTCAGGGCCAAATTATTGATTGGAAGCTTGGAAAATCTCGTGAATTTTAATCCTACTTTAAAAAGTTTATGAATTTCGAGGGTTTCCTGGATCAGTGTGCACAATGCTTGCAATGTCAAGGTTGTAGACAAAACAAGTGTTGCTGCTGGTATTTTTTTACAACTCTTGTAATGTTTTGCGGTAGAATTGCTTTGAGAACATTTGGTCATCAATTTGAAGGTCGATTCATTTCAGTAGTGAAAACTAGTGAAATCTGGCCAATTTCAAAAATCATGATAATAATGCAGTTCGGGAGCAGCACTGCAATTCCAGACGAGAAAGTGAAGATATTTGTCACCCCATCCCATCGTCTTTATTGGCCAAGGCACCATTTCTCGAGTTTCTAAAAGGAAAGTTCAAAGAAGGATGCGCGATGAGATAAAAGATTCAGATTTCATTCAACATCTATTCTTGGGCCATCATCTCAAAATGTCGGCTGTACAAACTGGTAAAAAGAACTGTTGAAACATTGAAATCTTGACCCACTTGTTTTATTACTTTACTACCAGGTGTCCAAACAAGTTTTGGATAGGAATTTAACAAAAAAATCATCAGAATTAAAATAAGGCGAAAATCTCGCGAAAGTTTGTTTACATTCTTGCTATGTAGTGCAGATCTCCATTCAATTTGACGATTTTTTTTTGACAAAAAATTTCAAAATATAAAACTTGTTTGGACACATGATCATGTACTCTGATGTATCTAATAAGCGAGCTAAAACGGT
>LT727909.1:338098-348791 GCA_900157175.1 Oithona nana | reverse complement strand
AGTTTGTTTACATTCTTGCTAAGAAGTGCAGATCTCCATTCAATTTGACGAATTTTTTTGACAAAAAATTTCAAAATTCTAAATTGATGCAGTTTGAGATTTTTCAAACATAAAACTTGTTTGGACACATGTACATGTAGCAAGCACATCATATCATCAGCGAATTCTTATCTAAGCTTCTCGCCATCTTCGTTCTTGATGCGGATTTGTGATAAAGTAAACAGAATAAGTAGTCGTGAGTAAGAAGGCGTTGAACAAAAAGTGCCCAAGGCATAATCTCGTGTAACTGTGCTTTTTTCACCATCATTAAAAATTGGCATCTAGAAACCCATCGTTTAACATTCTACACGTAAGAAAACTGCCCATTTCGTAGGCGTGAACCAGATTTCAGAACTAAAATTAGTTGGAGTCAAAAACATCAGTCAAAAATTGATGCTTTCGCTTAACCTTTTTCACTAAAGCTAATCTGCAAGGCTTGAAATAGATGTTCGACGTCAACACAATCTTTGCGCAAGGGATTTTGCGCAGTTCAGAAAGTAATTTGGAGTACATGCAAGAACTCTTTGATGTTCAGGTTTTTGCTTCTTCTGGTATTCCCTAAAGTAGAAGATAAGACGTAAAATCAGATGGTATTTTATATTATAAAAGTTGGGTTGCAAAAAAAATAAATTGGGATTTGTTCCTCCATGTTGCTGCTGTTGCTGAAAAATGTGTCACATTTGAGGAACAATATGGCTCTTTGGCCTTTTTTTGTTCATTCTCTTGCATTTTTTGGCCTTCAAATAGGATCACGTTTTATATGGATTCCCTGTTATGCACACTGAACCAAAATCCGATTATTTGTCCACAGTTCACCTTATTTTTGCGAATCAAAATTAGATTGAAAATATTTTCATCGACAATATAAAGAATATTTTTGAACAAAAATAACACTTTTGGATCAGTGTGATGCATCTTCGTCCTGTGCTCTTCTTCTTTGCGGTCTCTCTACTCAAGCTTCTGAGGTGCTGTATAATAAAATATCTGCTTTCTATTTGCGTTGTTCAGTTATGAGATAAAAGAACTTTGGTTTGGTTCTACTACGTAATCTTAAAAATCAAATCATTGACGACGATGAGATTTTCATCCAAATGATTCCCAGGAGTTATGGATGCTCTTGTTTTGTTTTCTCAGACTTTTGTCACTCATCCCATTGGATGGACTATGAATTTTCCCTTCGTTTCCGTTTTATACCTGAAGTAACGTTGCATTGATAGCAACGAGAGGAGAGGGCGGAGAGGGGATCTTCAATTTCAGTACATTAAACAGGAAACTGCGAGATGTTGTTGTTAGTAAGTTGTCTCTAATTGAATTCAATAGCCTTGGTCAATTTCACACAGTCACTCATCGTGCATTTTGCAGTCAGGGCAACAGTCAGGGCACACTTCAGTGGAAGAGTACAAATATCGATACAACTCGTTCAATAATTTTTTCACGAGCGTAGCGAGTGGAAAAATTGTAAATTCGACATTTTCACATAATATTTTATGTTTTCCAATAAATGTATCAAAAATGAATTTCATTGTGAAAAAAACATTTTTGTGAAAAGAAACATTTTTGTGAAAAAACTGAAAAACGTTCTGCATTGTGTAGTGAAAATGTATGTAAACAAATTTTCACGAATTTTGAATTTTTGTGAAAAATTCGCCAATTTGAAAGAAGTGGCTATTTTCATATCACATTTTCAGTTTTTCACGTTTTCAATAATTGTGCTCAAATGTGATTTTTTGGGTCTTTTTAAAATTAGAAAAAGAGGATTTGAAAAAAGAAAATGAAATCACGTTTTCTATTCATATATGTTCAAAATTCAATTACTGAATTTGTACGTCATAAACTTCGCGCACTGTAGTCATAAAGCGAAACTGTCATCGGGGCTTCTCACACACGTGAATTGCGGATTCAGTTGGAAGTTGTGCTCCTCTTGCTGTTCTCGACTCTGAAGAAAAATAAAATGTGATAATTCATGCTGTGACTCTGAAGTTTTGAAACAAAAATCCGTGAACTTGCATAATGAAGTAGAAGACGTTTTCGAAAGTGTGCTGCTGCTATGAAAATTCAGTGTGGTTTAAAGTGTGCTAATTCAAGACAAGCAAAATTAATCTTTAGATTGCAAGGTACCTAATACACAAAAATTCAAAAATTGCGCAACAACAAATGGGATGAGTCAGCTGACTTCTTTTATTCATGAATTTTATGGGTGTTTTACATAGTTTTTATTTTTCTTATCAATATTTGACTAGTACTTTTGAAGGACAAAAAATTCCTTTTTACTCTGTTGTCTTGCTGTTGAATTATTACCATGGAATTCTAGAATTTTTCTATAGTTCTGCTTGAGGTAGATTTTGCAATTTTTTTTAAAATGATCAACAATTTGTTGCTAACATGAAAACAGAAAAGCGTAAAATTGAGATTTACCAAGTCCTTTGATAATTTGTGCACATTTCAAAACTTCCTTAAAAATCCCCATTTTGCCACAGTGTGTATATCAGATGTCTCAACAAGTTTTGTACAGGAATTTAGCAAAATAAAAAATCTCGAAATGTCACAAAAGTCGAAAAATTCGTGAAAGTTTGTTTACATTCTAGCTAAACAGTGTAGATCTCCCTTCAATTTGACGAATGTTTGTCAAATTAAAATTCTGATTTTGTGCGGCTTTGAGATCTTCACTCAAACTTGTTGGGTCACCCTGTATATGACATTTTTCAAAACTTCTTCTCTTATCAATAAATTACTCATTTTTTTTTGCAGTGATGAATTGCCGGCTACAGAATGTCACATCACAGTGAGGAGAATTTTATGGCCGGTTCGGATTCCTTTTGGGAACCAGGCAATTTTAAACGAACCACCAAACGAATTGAAGATGGTAACAAATTGTGCAATGATTTGTGTATGCTGGTCCAAGAACGAGCTGAAATTGAAAAGGCATACGCAAAACAGCTCAAAGGTTGGGCTACAAAATGGAACACAACAATAGAAAAAGGTACGAAGCTGAAAATTGTGAATTTGTGATTGACTCTTTTGAACCCAAGAAGAAGCGGAAACGAAATTCAATTTGTACATTGTAGTAGCTGCTGCTTTCAATATCCCTGAAAAATGTAATATCAAAGTCGATTTGGAATGTAAATTGGATTTTTGAAGGAGTGAGAAAAGAAGACTTTCTTTTCATCAAAGATAGATACAGATTCAATATTGCTTTAGCACTTGAGCTTTTTCAAGATACTTACTGTAGTAGATTATGTTTACTTTCCACTTCAAGAGTACGTTTGAGGAAAATGATGCCCAATCCACTTACTTACTTACTTTTATGTAAGTACGTACCATCATCTAAGTCCCAAAGGAATCAAAAACTTTAGCCAACCTAAAAGCATAGATGGGCTTGACTTGTTTACTACGCATCAGCTACGCAGCATCACCAATGATATTTTTTTGACGACGTTTTTCCTCGTTTCAGGTCCAGAATACGGCACTACAGAAGCCGCCTGGAAAGCCATATTAGTCGAGTCTGACCGAAGATGTGACCTCCATACAAGAGTCAAGGAAAACCTCAATATTAAAGTCATCAATCAGCTCAAACAGTGGCAGAAGGAAAATTACCACAAGGTACAAACAAAACTGAAAATTGAAAAATCGTGAAAGTTTGTTTACATTCAATAGTACACTTCTCTCTTCAATTTAACGAATTTTAATTGACAAATTGTGTAATGGGAAAATAACTCGTCAAATTGACTTGGGTTTGCACTACTTACCATATGAATGATGCGATTTGACGAATTTTTCAAGTGAAAATTGAGAAGCTAATTTAAATTAATTTTAGGATAGTGGTTGTATGGTAAATTGGTGATTTCTGTTTGTATTTGCTTTCGAACAGCTTTTAC
Organism: Oithona nana; assembly: GCA_900157175.1. Classification (NCBI taxonomy): domain Eukaryota; kingdom Metazoa; phylum Arthropoda; class Copepoda; order Cyclopoida; family Oithonidae; genus Oithona; species Oithona nana. The sequence continues at coordinate 344,877 of LT727909.1, read as the reverse complement.
TTTGCTATGTCATTTCAATAAATTAATTTCTCGTTTCAGTCCATGATGCAGCAGTTAAAGGAGAGAAAGGACATGGAAGATCAGTTTAAAAAAGTTCAAAAACCCTGGGCCAAGCTACTCAACAAAGTGAATAAAACCAAGGGTGATTACCACAATGCCTGTAAGGCAGAAAAGACAGCCATAAATCAAGAACGAAATGCAAGTGGAGATTCATCATTGTCTCCAGATCAAGTAAGTAGTGCTCATGTAAGTGTTGTTTTTGTATTTAGGCATCTTGATAACATAAAATTACTAACTCAAATTAATATCTTAGCATGAAAAGCTTTACTCTGAGACTATACAAGATGTCCCAACAAGTTTTACATGAAAGCTTCTTTCAAATAAAATTACAAATTCATCAAATTATAATTTTGAAATTTTTTATGAAAAAATCCGTCGAATTGAAAGGAAGATCAACTCTGCTTTCACGATTTTTTTTTTGTCTTTTTTTTTTGATGTTTTTTGCTACTTCACTATCCAAAACATGTTGGAACACCCTGTACAAACAAGTTGACATTTGACCATTGTTCATTAACTTTTTAAAGAGACTCTTCATGACTTCCCAAAAGAAGAACAAGGTTTCGTCTATCTTTTGATGAGAGAATAGAAGTGCCACTTTCAGAAGTTCTTTTCTCAGTTTTACTTCTGTGAAAATTGTATTGGAAAAGAGTCTAGTAACCATTTTCAGTTCACAACTCTTTTGACATCTGCAATATTGCCTTTTGCAAATCCAATTTTCTAAACTCTACGAAAAACCATTTTCTCCAGCCCTTCTATTCTTGCTTATGATTTAGAAGTTTGAGATGTTCTATGACACTTTGGATCCATCCTTTCTCCTCTGCTTGTCTTACGAAACAAAGGTATAGATGGCGTGAGAAGAAGAGTGAGCTTCGTCTATTGCATCTGCAAAAGATTTATTGGTCACTTTTGCGTCGTTGTCCTTGCGATGCGATGATCTTGCCACCACCATACCAGAGCAGCACACACAATATCACACATACCCACTGTGCTACCCACACTGCTGCCAAAAGTCCATTTTTTGTCCAAAATTTCATTTATGTAGTCGATAAAATATGATTTAGGGGTGGTGGTCTTTTTAAATTAGGATTTTTGACATTAAACAATTCTTAGGGTGACTTACTTACTACAGATTAGGGTGGGTTGAATTTTACAGTTATCAAACTTTCTAAGTAATTTTTCTCAAAATCTACTTTTTGTTTGAATTTTACAGTTATCAAACTTTCAAAGTAATTGTTGTCAAAATCTACTTTTTGGACAAAATTGGGACCTTTATCACAGTGTGCTTTCCAAGACCACTGGCAAAAGGCTTTCGCTGATGCCTTGGAAATGAGAATTCATGGCTCTACAGATGCTGAAATTCCCTGTTTTCCTGCTTTTTCGTTACATGCTTTTCCTGTCTTTAACCCTTAACAAAACTAAACTGTTAAAAATCAATAATTTTAAACATCTGTATGATTTTCATAATGTTTCTTTGCAGCTAAAGAAATTACAAGATAACGTGAATAAACGAAAGGACGAAGTGAACAAAACACGAGAAAAGTACCAAGTGGCCTTACAAGACATTAACAATTATAATGCCAAATACATGGAAGAAATGACCAATGTATTTGAAGAGTGTCAGCGAAAAGAAGCTCAACGCTTACAAGAATTCAAAGACATTCTATTCGCGGCCCAAAAATGTCTTAATGTCTCAGAAGATCCAGAGTAAGTTTTCTTTTGGGTGTTGTCATAACTCTATTTTTAGTATTTTTAAACATTCATGGCCGAGAATGACTAACTTTTGACCCTAGCGTGTTTTCAAGCTGTATCATCCATTAATTACAGCATCTCAACAAAGACAAAGTTTTTCTCTTCACAACTTCTCGCTTCCTTCATCATTTTCTTAACACAGTACGTTTCTACTCTCTTGCAGACTTCCCAAGATCTACGAGGAGTTTTACCACACAGTAAATAATGCTGATCACGAAAAAGACCTGCGATGGTGGTCCAACACTTATGGAGTCAATATGCCTATGAATTGGCCGCAGTTTGAGGTAGATCAACAACCTTTTTTTTGGCTCTTTATTAAAAGCTTTTTTTAGAATCTTTAATGCATGTTGATGTTTTAAACTTTTTTTTGATTGTTTAGATTCAATATCTGCACTTTTGCAAGAAATACTTTTTTTGCAGTTCTAGTCGAACCTATCAAGTGAAAAACTAAACAGACGTTTTAGATGAAATCCAGTTGAGGATTCTGACCTTCTTTTTTGCGTAGCATACGTGATGTCCCAACAAGTTTTGGAAGGAAGTCTCAAATTCGTGAAATTAGAATATGTATTTAACTTTTTTGCTAAAAATTTCGTTAAATCGAAAGGAGATCTGTACTAATTTCACGATTTTTTTGAGATTTGTTTCTAAATTCCTACGCAAAACTTGTTTGGACACTCTACATCACTTGATTGCATGCTTTTCGTCATTTTAAGTTACTTTTTCGTTGTGCTTGAGTTCATTGCTTACGTTTCAGGAATACACTGAAGAATTGCGCGATATCGTTGCTGGCAAAAGCAAGAAGAGTGTCCATGCCAGCGGAGGAGGTGTAGCTGATGGAAACATAACACTCATCAACCAACGTCATGTTGGAGACGATTTGCCCGTAATTTTAAAAAGCCCTCAGGATGAATGAACGAAGTCTATTTTGATTTTGATCATTCATTTTGATGTCCCATGGGAAATTTTCAATGGTTTTGGGAATAACGTTTTTCTTACACTAATTTTTCTTACCCTTTTCTTTGCTTTTAAAAAGCCTCCTGAATTCATAACCAAAAGTCGATTTAATCGAGGATACAGACATTGCAGTGTAATACTTATTTGGTATACATAGAACATAGCTGATGTAATTTCGGAACTTCTTTGAGCTTTTCTCTATTTATTCTGGTTTCTTCTCTATCTAGTATCTTATCTACTTAGATATGTACACTGCAAATGTTCGCAACTTCTCAGTGATGTAAGCAAGTTTCGTATTTTCAGGAGTACACCAGCACCAGTAGTAGCCGGTATAAGTCGAATGGTACGGATTCCAAACATCGGAATGGCGGTAGTAAATTGCAACAAACTTCCTCGAATGTTTCTGGCAACAACGGAGCAAGTCTAAGTCGGACGGCAAACAATGCGGCTCCAGAATACAGAACTGAAATGAGGTAAGTGATTATGAATTCTGATAAAGGATAGAAATTGGAAGCAAAAAAAAAAAAAAAACATTTTTAGAAAGCTTTGGGCTTTGCTTGGTTTACTTTGAAGGTTAAAAGTTGTCAACCCCTTTGAAGCTGGTTTTTCATCCTCTGAAGAGGCATTTGACGATGAGGATGAGGATTTTTACGATGCCCCCAACACGTGAGGATGTGTAGAAATACTGAAAGATTTTTTGACATCTAACGTTTTGATTTTTGATCTGATACATTTTACTAATTCACACTGTGGTTGAAAATTCAGTTGTATGTAATGTAACTCTTTTTCTATTTTTTCTTACTCCTCAGCCACTCACCACCTCAGGTTCAATTTGAGGTTTTGAAACTTCAGGACATTGAGTGGGACTTTCTTGATGAGCTGAATTCCACTATTAATCATCGTAGGAAAATCTTAGACAAATCTGGGCAAGAAAAAAGACCAAAAAATCCATCCATGTTTCACTTCACTGCTTTTGTTCAAACCCAATCCAATCCAGTTCTTTGTTTAGAAAGCAACTTTTTGAGTTGGAGTCAATCCCTGAGTCATCAATGAAACTGTCATTTTACGACGTCTCAGCAAACTCTTTACTGTGACTCAGTCAAACAAAGACAAAGTTGTCGTCTACGCAAAGCCTTTTTCCATTTCGAAAATTGGTTGCTTTCCTGATTCACTCTTTTTAGAAAGCCCTGATGCTACTCTTAACCCCGATATTCACGCAGAGTTCACAAAGTTTGAACAACCTAATTAAAGTACAACGAGTGACTTTTCAAGTGTGTTTTAACACCACTACCATGTTGCCATGAAAAATCCTCAATGTATGATAATCTGATTTTACTTTTCAGTAATGGCAGTCCGAGTGGAGCAGATCGTACGCCTTTTGACGAGGAAGAATGGGATGATGGTCATATTGACCCTCTGGTAGATAATGGCGAACCAGGCATCAAAGTCAGAGCACTTTACGATTACGAAGCAGCAGAAGAAGATGAATTAGACTTCAAAGCAGGTACTGTAATAAATTAGAATAATTCTTTGAAAAGTTTCACTTTACTTTTACTGTGGCATGGTGAGTGCAAGGTAGAAAGAAAGCAAGAACTGAGGAGGAAGAAGAAGAAGGCCTCAAGTGGTTTCTTAAGGGCCTTCAAAAGCTCGGGTTTCCCTTTAAAACTTGATACTTTATTCCAGTCTGAAAAATAGTAGGAAGATGCATGACGTTCTTTCATACACTACGGAACTTACTTTTTTAATTGCATTTTTGCTTTGCAATATTATTGCAGGTGACACCTTTGAAAAGTTAGAAGATGAAGATGAACAGGGTTGGTGCAAAGGTCGAAAGGATGGAAAAGTTGGCCTTTACCCAGCCAATTACATAGAAGTGATATAAATCAAGAATTTGCGGACCTAAAATGAATTCATTCCAAGAAAACCCAAAATCAATTTTGATTTGACATGATGCATTATTATTATTATTAATCCTGATGAAAGAAGCAGAACAACAAACTCAACGAATTCTTTGTTGGTTGGCCTATGTATACTTTGGCCTTCCTTTTCTTCTCCTGTCCTCCCTTATTCCTTTTGTAGAAAGAACAAAAAATCATTAGTCAAACTGTGTCTCTGAACAGAAGCTGACAATAAACTAATCAAATTAAGCAACTAGCTCTAGCTAGCTTTCTTTCTCTTCCACTCTTGCTCCTCTCCAGATTCCAGAAGAAACTAAGCTCAGAAGTGTAGCCTGCTAATTAAAACAGACGGATACTTTGCGAGCACCACCATTGGCGAAAGCTAAATGTAATTTGACAAACTTTTCTTTGTGTCTTTCTAGTTTCAAAAATGAGTTGACTGTTTTTAGTTACACATGTTAGATCCGATAGGAACTAACTGTAATGGAGTCTCTCACTATTTTTAGCCATCAGATACATTAAAAATTACGAAATTGTAATTCTAATTTACCTTGCTATATAAGTACTTTTTAAAGACTAAAGTACATACATGCATAATTTTTAAGAATTCGCACTAAGTGAGGGATTGCTGAATAACTAAAATAGTTGATTACAGCAAAACTATGAAAACAGATAGAATAGTTTCCATTGATACTTAGGCTTACCACTAAACATAGATCAAGTATCCAAACAAAGAAAGTTGCTTTCTTGACTTGAAGATTGCATAAACATACTTGAAAATTTGCATTATAGAGTTTTACAAGGGTAATTTTTTTACTTTTGTTTTCAATACCGTCAAGGTTTTAAACTGTAGTGTATGTTTTTGCGTGAAACACCATCTACCCAAAATACATTTTCAAGTATAAACAGATAGATTAGTTTCCATTGATACTTAGGTTTACCACTAACCATAGATCAAGTATCTAAACAAATAAGTTCTTGACTTGAAGATTGCATTAAATTACATAGTTAAAAAAATTGCATTCTACAGTTTTACAAAAGGGTAATCTTTTTACTTTTGTTTTCAATACCGTCAAGGTTTTAAACTGTATTGTATGTTTTTGCGTGAAACACCATCTACCCAAAATACATTTTCAAGGACTAAGGTTATTTTTCTTCTGAGCTAATCTTAACGCGTACAGATAAGTTCTACCTTTAATCCTTTTCTTGGCACCAAACCAAGCAACAACACAAGAAGGATAGATAATTGTCTACTCAACACGCTCCTGAATCCCAATTCGTGTAGATTAGATTCGTCTTGGGTTCAAAGACAACGTAAAGTGTTAAAAGTAATTCAAGACATAGTACATAACTAAAGGCAAATTGTACATAATTTGTTCTTTCTAAAAAACGAAAGGAGGTCTCTATTGACATTCCATGCAAGTTGAAAATAGTCCTAAACGAAAGGAAGTAGGGTTAGAAGCCATTTTTCTTCTTCTTACATATTGAAGGAAGCTTCTTTGAGCCTCCAGACCAACCGCTCTCTCACGTTTCCTCTATTACTCCTAGACCTTCTCTGCTGTTGCGCTCTTTAAATCAATCAAAGAAATGGGATCGACATGACTTCTTCTTTTTCTTTCCGCCTTCTATAAGATTTGCTTCCAAAACTTTTCTATTTCTAATGAACTGAGGACTGAGGAGGATAAAGAAGTTAGAGTCAGTGTGCGGCTTACGCGGGATTATTTCGATGCTTTTTCCAACAAACTTTCTAATTCCATGATATAAAAAAGTCCATCTTTTGGGGCAAAAACAAATTTCGACATCGAAGGTCATCAATCTAGACAATAAATATGTGACAGCATAAATTGCGATATTTGCGATTTTTGCGATAATTGCGATTTTTTTAAAGTAAATCTGTAGATTGTGATATTCGTTCCGGGCGGGCGACGTCACGGCCAATATCGCAATTTATTATCTGTAAATTGCGATATTTGGTGAGGCCCTAATTCCAGTAAATATGGTAATCAGAAAACCAGTAAGATTTTGGGCATACCGAAAAACGACCCTGAGGACTCAGAACGACCCATACCCACTCTGTAAAGAACGAGGCTTGATATTTTTAAGATTGAATCTGCCCCC
>LT727909.1:304482-335226 GCA_900157175.1 Oithona nana | reverse complement strand
CCAAAGGACAGAGGAAAAGAAATACCGTAGATTACCTATTTAACGCCCCTCTTCTAACTAATACCAAATCCTAATTAACGCCCATGTATTCATTGTATCCAAATTAACGCCCCTGTCAAAGCCCAGGCGTTAAATACGTAATATTCGGTACTTCAATTATTATTTATTTATGTAATGGACACATAGAATATGTTTTTTGTAGTGCAATCTAAAGAAAACTTTTATTTCTGCATATTTTTCACGCCCAATTAATCTACGTTCTGCTCACTGCATTCATGCTCTCTTGCAAGAAACTTATCATTTTGCGATGCAAACTAAACTAAAATCACCAATTTCCCTCCTTTTTAAAATGTATTTCTCAGTTTGGTGGAATGAATAGAGGGTATCGTATCTATTTCCAATACTTCCAAAACTTGCCTCTAGCTGTGCTCTAACTTGTGAAAGATACCACACGGTCTGTCTTTCTTTAGAAAAACTAGCAAAGTTGAACAGTAAGACGACAGTTTCAATTAAGTTTTGTCTCATTGTCTCTTTATTTCAAAGTTTGTCAAGGCGTAGCACGATGACTTTTCCACTTACAATTAGAAAAATATAATTTCTGGCGGCTTCACAAATGTGGAGATAAAACGTAGCGGAAAATGAGACTACGCACTAGGTTCTAACTTGTTAGTAGCCTTTGAACAAAACTTTATTATCTTTGTAATTGTACCACGTACTGTATAATTAAAACTACCGTAGACATCCAAAATATACCCTCTGCACAAGTATGTAACAAAGTACGTTTTGTAACAACTTTTACGTCACTGCTCTATTGTTGACTTTTTTGCAAAAGAAATTATGGTAGATTCTAGATTGTATTCTTACTTGAGGTCTGTTTTTTAGTTTCAGGTAGATTGAGATGTAAAGGACGATCACTAGGGTGACCGGCAGGAAAAATTGGGCTACACTCGCCACCACAGTGTAAGCAACTTTGAGTTTGCCTGCCCAGGTGTCTTGACAAATAAGGATGTCTTCCATGTTGGCCGCGTCCGGAAACTCAATAAACGTCTTTACCTAAAAGCATCAAAAATTCCATTAGATCCGCCACCTTAAAAATTGACATGTTCTAGTCAACTCCACTTTTGTCACTTATGAAATGCAAAGCACATCACAAAGCTGAAACAATATCGAGATTGTCTAATTCAAACTATTCAATTATTCCGTCATACCATCTAAAAATATTATAAAATATGCTCCCATTCACAAATTCTACTGAACTTTATAGGAGCGATCATACATTTGGCAAAAATTCAAGATTTTGATAACGAAGTTAAAAGTAAGAAAGCACAATAGAAACTTTTAACATGCCGACTGCTCATAACACAAGTGAAAAGAAAACTAATATCATCAAAAAAAATTGAGAAATGTTTTCGTAACATTAAAACAAATCGTCTCAAAGCTTTTGAAAGTTGTTGATACTACGATCATACATCTCATCATTCATCAGTACTTTCATAGTATTTCAGTGGTATCTTGCTGTGAGTAGTGTTGACGTTGCTAAAACGTCATCTAGTGGATTTTCGCACTTTTCTTAGAACTACTTTGAAATGAATATAGTTTCGCTCACAATGTTGTAAAATGAGACTTTTTGACTAATATCCAAGCGAGCGAAGCGAGCCAAGTGTATTTGGTTCACTGGAATTGTCATTTTTGGGTGCATGCTAAGGAGAACACGCCTTTCCTTGCGAGACATGAAACAATGCACTCGTGCGTGTTCATCGACTCATAAGCTAATGTATCCTAATACAACCAAATACGAACCAAATACCTTTATTTTACGCATTGTGTTTTTTCCTTACCTCGGCGCTGACATAGAGAGGCACACAAAGTAGAATTGAAACTGCCGTCATCAAAAGGGAGATCAGGAGAGCGAGGCAACCACTAAAATGAGGCTTGTCTGGTTGCATGATACATCGATACCGATCGACGGCTGAAAATACAGGAATGTAAGCTTGTGATAAATGGGTACAATATCAAGAAAATGGCCAATTTTATGTGACTTTTTTATGAGTTTTTAGTGTGTTGCTTTGTACCCATTATTACTTTCTTGGAGTATACACAGTGCTTGAAAGTCACCAAAAATGTCTCATTACGCGGCGCAATAGGTTGCGTGACTGATTCAACTATTTTTGAGAGCAAACGTAGCTCGCTTCGCTCGCAATGTTGTAAAATGAGACTTTTTGTGTGATTTCCAAACACTGTGAGTGGGTCTCTCAAGGATTTTGAAAGTTGATCTTGAGCAAACAATCCCAAAATAACCTTATGCGTAATCAAAGCTCTGGCAGTACATACAATTATGTACTACTTGAGTACTTACCAATGGCTACAATGGCCATGGAAGAAAGAAAGACTGGTGTTCCCTGACATGAATGCGCCAATTGACATAACCATTGTAAATCCTTGCCAAATATCCATTTTCGACTAGATTTCAAGAAAAGTTGAAAGCGATCTCAAGACAGATAAGAAGGGCTACAATACATACCCCTCCCTCCGGACCGAAGGTTAGGAGGGGCGAATCCAATTACAGTAGTAGAAGGCATGGCAAAGTTAGGAGGATCCTTCATTTAGAGGATAGTGTCCTCACGATACTTAGCTAACAAACGTGACACAGTGTTATCTTTTCAAGAAATTTTCCTTAAGACAAAAATAGATAGTTTTTAGAAATCTCACTTAAAAAGACTTTTGTCATCACTTTTTTGGTCATTCGTTCTCGAATCTTCTCTTTCTTTGCCTTTTCCATTGAGTTGGGCTCAAATTTCAGGGCTATTTTTGGCTTGTAGAAGTACAAGGAAAGATGTGTTTGTTCGACAATTACATTTGGGACGTGGAAGTAACTTTCTTATTACCAAAACTTCCTTCCTGAACGCAAAGGGACCAAAAAAATGAAGAGCTTTCTAAAAAAGTTTTTTGGGAGAATTAACTAAAATGCCGTAGATTGCCTATTTAACGTGCGGGCGTTCATAAAGATTAATAGTGGGCGTTAATTAGTAGAGGGGCGTTAAATTTTGCGCGAAAATTCAAATTGCTTGAGATCGCTTTCGCTGCTCGACACTTTCCTGAGGACTTCCCATAAGGTCAAAGGCATGGTACAAGCACACAATAGAAGGTCAGAAAAGGCCAGACAAAGGATGAAGTAGTTTCTGGCCGTTCTCATTCCCTTCTTGCTCAAAATGGCATATAAGATGACAATATTGCCCACCAAGCCCACTGAGATGACGACACCATAGATGATGACTAAAGTGTAGAAGACACTGTCGCTGACACGCTCTTCTTCGCCGAATTCTTTGGTAAAGGTGTCTAAAAGGATGCCTAGATTGTCGTCGGTGTTGTTGCCATCCAAAAGGTCGTCGAAATCTAGGTCTAAACCAAAGTCTTTGCTCAGGTCATGCAAAGGGTCGTAGTCTTCTAGCGGATCCAATGGGTTATCGACAGGATTGAATTCTGCAAACATTGAGATTGCTCAAAATAAGTGCAACAGCTTATTATCAACGTCATCGCAGGTTTTGAAGGCTTAATAAATATTTTGAAAAACTTGTTTCATAGCTGCTAACGGTTATAAAGTTTTACGAGTTTTATAACTTAAAACGAGAGAGTTTATGAGCGTTTAATATGATATTTGAAGTTTTGCTGCAAATCATTTTTTTAAGGGTCCAAAGTAATAAAAAACACTTTTTTAATCGGTACTGCTTCCTTTAGATGATATCAAGCAACAGATGATCGAACGGAATGAATTGGTAACGTTTATGATAATGTAATATGTAATGCAGAGAAAACGTCATCTCGCGTTTTTCAGAGGTTTTTAGTTATCTCAAGTGTATGTGTTAGCAATTGTTTCATTTGATTTGGATTTAGGTCTAAAAACCTGTAAATCTGGGACGTGAAAATGTCAGTGGTCAATTCGTAATTGTGTCCGGAATGACGGAAGTAGAATGTACCTGCATTGGATAAGAGCGCATCTAAATTGAGGTCAATTTGATGTTGGCTAGATGTCTGGTTATCAACAGCTATAGCATCATGCTGCAAATGATCACTTTGAGGTACTTGGTGAAAAGGTATATCGAGTAAGTGATTGAAATTGATTCCTAACTGGTGGTCAATTTCATCCAGGTTTTCGGATCCATGATCGTCGGAGTTTCCCCCACCGACTGAAATAGGTAAAAGGCTAATGTTGCTATCACCGGACGTTGGAAGGGCATCAGAGGTGCTACTGAGGCTGCTGCTGAGGATACTGGTTGGTAACGAAGGAGCTGGAGGCTGTAAATGAAGCCCTCTTCCGTCCTCATCAGCCTCCATTATTGGAGAAGCCTCTGGTCTTCCTGGTTTGGGGAAGGGATCAACAAAAGCCACCACCTGCAAAATAAAATGGTTAGATGGCGTTAATGAAATATTTTTTTCCGATTATCATCGATTTTTACTTTACATACTGTAGATTTCCGACTTTTTTTGCGAAACATTTGTCAAAATCCTGAAATAACCTCTATAGAAAAACAATTTTTGCAAAAAACGAGTGTTTATTGCACAATTTCTCATTTCTGCTTTTGAAAGCTGGGGGGACGTTTTTGCAAAAGAGTGAATGATGAAGAAGACTAAACATTTGCCATGCTTCAATAGTGCTCCCTCTGTTTTCGAAATTGTAAAGAGAGTTTCGTTTTTGTGTTGCGCAAGTAACGACAGAAATATTTCGTTTTCTTTGCTAGCAAGAGCTTCTTCTCTACCGAGACCGAAACCAACTTTGATATGAAAAAATCCTTTCCCTGATTCCACTCGACTAAACTTTACTACACAGCCCACTGCTTTCACCATCAGTAATAGTGAAAGCAAACATTTGTAGAAAGAATGAACTGCACTCAAGCACAGAACAGTTTCCTGATTGAAAATTTCAATTAAACTAGAAGAATTTTCAAGTTCAGATGGGTACTCAATCTTGGGTCGATTTATAATCATATTGCATTTGAAAACCTTTTATGTAAAGCAGTTATTACTGCTTTACTTTTATGTAGTTTCTAATGCTTCCCTAAAACAAATTGGTTTATTTATAGAAGCTATCATATGTTATGTGCGATTTTGTGCGAGGACTAATTAATGCTGATCACTAAATGGGGACCATCAGTAAATACCAGCAATTGATATGTATTCAAACATTAAAATGAACTCGTCTCGAAGCTTTTGAATTTCTTTTGATACAATTTAGACATGTGCATATCGCATCAGTCATCACTTATTTCGATAATATTTGCTTGGTAACTTGTTGTGAGTACTGTTGCCATTGCTAAAACGTCATCTAGCGTTTAAAAAGTTTTCTAACTTTTCTAATATGTAACCAATTATTTCTAAGTTTTTTACCGGATTTTTTCGTCGATTTTCAAGCAAAAAATGATTCGGAAATCAATGGATTTTCCAAAGTGACAATTGACAGGTAGATAAAAAGGACATTTCCTTCCAAACACTTTCTTTGCTTTGTAATCTAAGTAAGAAGCAAGAAACATAAAACGGAAATCACTGAAAATGAATTATTGTACTACTCTGCAGCGTATTGTCTGTAATGCCTTTTTGTTCTTTTGCATCTCTTTGATACATAGCAAAGAGTTGCTACTGGCTGTTCTCTCTTCTCTTATGCCCACAGCAACAAAACTTGATGATCCTTTCAGGGCTTGAGCTGCTAAAAGGCTTTTTAGCTTCCATCATCCATCAAAAATGTAAAAGCAGACGAGCTCTCAGCAGTAGCCACAGAGCAATACAGGAAAACCATTTTTGAAAAACCAAGGAGAGGTCATTTGTTAATTTCCCATAAAGCAAAAATCGGGCTGCTATAAATGGAAATCGTATGAATGTTTTTCATAAACACCATCTACCAAAAAAAGTTACTTTTATAATGATTACATATTGATTTCCCCCCCCAAAAAAACGTCGTCTCCTGAGTCCTGATCATGGTCAAGATTAATTGCTTTAAGACGATTTCTAATGACTCTATTACAATATTACGTGTGTATCCAACACGGCATAAATTGAAAATACAACACGGAATACTGGAACTGTATTTTGCTGTATTTCTTACCTGTATCCATAGTGTTCTGTGTCTTCTTTCAGGAAAGGCAAATAAATTCGTTTCAATGTCTTATAGGTCTCTTAAAATACGACCTCACGTACGTGAAGTTCCCACGCGACTCCCTTTGCTTTTAGAAACATTTTCGAGACGGCGATTGTAAGCGCCAACTCCGGTTGCCAAGTGGCCATAAGAGAGGACTAGAAGCGAAACGGTGTGAGGAGAAAGACTATGCCGCGGGGATTCTTTCGGGGCTCCTCTCGTCGTCGTGAAAGCAACAGCTTGTAGCATGCCTTACTAGACGTATACTTAACCTCTGCATTCTTGCCTTGATTTGGGTACTTATTCCAATTCTTGGAAAAACTAATGAAGCTCGGTTTACCTCGTCTAGCGGAAAAATGTAATATGTACTTTTGGAACATGTAGTGTGGGTTTTCTCAACGAATTTCTAAAGGGCTTTTAACTCAAGAATTTGGATGGAGATGCAAAATCGAGAAAAGGCTTTCGCGCATTGACGTCATCTTACCATTTCTTGAGTACGTTTTACTATATCAAGATTTGGAAGTAAAAGTTTTTTGACATCCTTTATCCATCCTTGGAATCAATCAAAAAAGTTAGACAGGAGGACTCAATCTGATTGCATTTCTTAGATAGAGGCTTGTAAAAAAGCATGGTTGAGTTTGGATCCCACCTCAAAATGATGGCAAGCTTTGTCCCAATGGAGTTAAAAAGTGAAATGAAAGCCTTGCAAGAGTTCGTGCTACACATAACAGTTTTTTCGCCACGTGGATAATGAGTTTCATGCATAATTGTATTATACTGACTTTCATGACTTTCATAAAAGTAAATATCAAACCAATCATCATGTAACATCTGTAACAAACAGATGTTGTAGTTTTTCTACTTCATTCCAAACTAAAGTTGATAAACTGCTGCTGTTGTTGTTTCTGTTGTGGTCAGGATCTAGTAGATTTCTGAAGAGGAAGGTTTCAATCCATTCTACCACTCCATGAAAGCCCGCATTTGGTCTTCCATTTTCTTGCAGTTTCAACTGAAAAACAGGAAGAAATCACTCAAAATGAATCATGCGGGTCTTTCATTGTATCTTTACCTTGACAAAAGATGAAATACATTGGGCGGATACTTCACCGTATTCAAAGCAATGCTCAGGTTGTATCCAACGTTTCTTACGTTTTTTGGCCCCCATATTCATATTGATACTTTCCAAGTCATTCAAATTATTGTTGTTACTGCAAAGACAGAAATCATGTTTAGTTAGCGCGATCTTTGCTTCTCAGTTCAAAGAATATTCACTTGTTGTTGTTGTTATTGTTGTTTGTGTTAACGACATTTTGGATGTTCATAACAGTGCTGATGGTAATGGCCGCGAAGGCCATGAATTGAAAGGGTGAAACGGTTGAGGGTTTGGGGCATTTTTCTTTTTTATAGTCTCTCTTTTCACGAGAAACAAGCTGGAACAAAAGAGTAATTTTAACCTAAACGTTTCTTGTTATTGTATTTCTGTTTTAGATTTACTCACATGAGGTTCAAGGACTGCATTAACCGACGGATATAAGAATAAATAAATGGTCACCAAAGGAAAAGGTCGCATTTCAGGATGCTTTAACAAGGGCAAAAAAGGTCGAAAAGAAATCTGATATTTGCAAAGTAGTTTAGGTAATGGGTTTGGAAGAATACTCAAGGAGAATATTTAGCTCTTCTGCTTCTTTTTCAGTTTGCCAGGTTTTTAGAAAACGATTGGATTAAGTAAAGAATAACATCAAAGTCATCCAGGCTTCGCCCTTGCCTCAAAAGGAATTCTAAGCCTTCTTCTACTTGACGCTGAAACCAAAAATATGCTAAACGGAAGGATAATTGACTAGTAAAATAAATCTTACCAAATGACGAGCATTTCCAGCATCGTTGTTATTGTTATTATTATTGTTATTGCTAGAAAAATCAAAACCATTAAAAAACCTTCAAAAAAGGGAAATTAAACTTGAAAACTTACTTGTTATTGTTATTGCTGAGAAACAAAGAAATAAAGATACATTTAGTAACATAGAAAACGAGGAAAAATATGGGAAATGGTCTCACTTGTTGTTGTTATTATTGGAGTTATTGTTATTCACAATATTGACTATGAGATTCACAGTAGATGAAAGGAAACCAAAAAGACTGAAAATATGGTAGGGATCCTGTTTACAGTCACGAGCTGATGATGACTCTGTTGAACTAGAACTGAAAACGTACCAAACTAAGCAGACGAGTCTATTGGTGGTTGATATTTAGTATTTACCTGATGCTTCCAAAGGTAGGGCAGAAATCTACCTCATTTTCATTTTTCTGAATGTTGT
This sequence comes from Oithona nana, assembly GCA_900157175.1. NCBI lineage: Eukaryota > Metazoa > Arthropoda > Copepoda > Cyclopoida > Oithonidae > Oithona > Oithona nana. The sequence continues at coordinate 326,787 of LT727909.1, read as the reverse complement.
CACATGTAAGAAAATCTTGACTTTTTGTGGAACATATAAAAGTGATGATGAAAAGAAGGAGACTGAAGAGCGACAGTGTTTTCATGATACTGGAGAGCACAAGGAATCAAAACGTAACTGTGTTTGGCCTAGACAGTTATTTGACGTTCTCCTTGCTGCCATCTCTGTGTTATACCCATCAAGAAATTGTACATTTCACCATAGACCCCATTGATCTTGAGTTAAAATAGATAATTATTTTTAACAAAACCATGACGCAGTTTTGAAAACTTCTGATACAATTACTGAGTGTTTTTCATTACTTGGTTATTTTTTGGTGTTATTTTGCACATCTTGAAGGAGGTAGAGTTGACATCGTTGCAAAAACGTCATCAAGCGGATTTTAGCTACTTTTCTTACATATGTCTTCTGAACGCAATCATACTCAAAAAGTAGAAAACAAATATAGTTAGTGGTGACGTCGTTGTCTAAACGTCATATCATAAGTTATTATTTAAGTTTTACTCCCACTGCACTAAAACAGTAGAAAAATGAAGCTTCATCCGAGTTTCAAAGAATATCAGTATGTTTTTATTAAAATAATTTTTCTCTCTGATTTTGTTTTGTCATCACAGCGCTACGTCTCTGTACTTGTCAATATGGTCGGAAAATTGTCCAATAGACTGTTTGCTGTCACTCGTGGTTGAAAAATGCATGAAAGGAGCTACGCTTCCTCGCAAAATCCCATCTTCTGAGTGATAACCAAAATGATGAAGAGCACCCGTGGACTGGGCCATTTTTCGACGATCCAGACTCTGCAAAAAGAAGTCAAATCATAAGATTTCCTTATACAAGAGGTTGCGTGATTGCAAACAAAGTCGCGCAACCTATTACAATGGTACCTGAGTAAATTCTTGTGGTCTTGATGTACCAATACCAGACCAAATACTTGAGGTATCATCATCTAAATTGGCCAATGATCTTGGCCGGTACCACTGGAGACTACTATCCGGTCGCTCATTGGCACTTCTAGGTCTCCAGGAAGGTGGCGCTCCTCTAGTGCCACTCAAGGCCGAAAACGGCCGATAATCTGGCTGAAGTCCACCTTTGCCGTATGGCCCGGTCACAAAGATGGGTTCATCTGGGTCGAGTCCAAAACTTGGTAAATCATACTGAGATTGTGTTCTGAAGGCAAGACCAGTAGTGAATTTGGAAGTGTCAAATTCGTTGCGTTGGTAGCCGGTCAGCTGGGCTGCGCTGAGTTGCACTGGGTGCACAGGCGGGCCGGTACTAACTTCATTGAGTCCGCTCATTCTTGAGGCTGAGACAAATTGTGAAGCACTTGATGCTGATCTCTTTAGATACTTTTCCTCTGGTGAAACGTATTTTGTCACTGATAAGGTGCTCAAATGGGGCTGACTGTAAGCATATGCTGAATTCTGGTACCCAAAATTGGCTTCAAAATGCTTGCTGCCAGTGGCTGTCAAATTGTCTGCGAAATAACCACCAGTTTCGCCCTGAAATTGCACTTTAAAAGTTAAGCTTTTGTACTTAGATACTTTAAAGAAAAGTTTTGAAAAACAACGGTAACTAATGCATTTCTTGAGAGATTATACCCTAACAACTTTTCTAATCTGGTTTCATTCATGAAATTAGTGAACGACCGAACCTCGAACATTCAGATTTCATCGAACCGAACTAGGACCGAACTTTTCAGAAATAGATTGATACAGCCGAACCTCACCGAACTTCAAAGTTGGTTCGAACTCAAATATTCGGTCGTTCACTAAAATGAAAATGGCTCCAAATGTATTACATTACATTCTAAAAATGTCTTTCCTCAACTTGGAAAGTCTCTGCTGTCGTCATGCATTAGTTATCATCTAGAGATCAAACGTATTTACCACATTAAGGCCTTGCAAGGACTTGAGTACAGTTTTTTGATCCCGCCATCGGCTATAAAGAGATTGAGTAGAGATCATGCCGCCGAGACCAATGATGAGCCGTAAGATCCATAAGCCCACCTCCATTACGCCATAAGTATTACTTTCCTGTATATCGAATAGAGAAAAACAAGTAAATTAATGTTTCATGTTTTTGCTTGGCCTTCCCCAAACTAAATATTCGATGCACGTCACTCAGTCAGTAGCCTTCTTACGTTAAGTTGCGAAAAAAGTTTTGACATGAATCAGGGTACGCGGAAAACCAGACGTCTACAACATGAGTAATGCTGCAATGTTGAAACCTTTTCCCTTCTTACTTTCGTGATACATTTGTACTTGGTATTATGCACTCCGCATGGAATACTTTTCAACTGAAGGAATGACGTGTTTTCTTTCTGTGAGGGCTTTCTTAGAAAAAATCCTGGTTTTTTTTGCTGCTTAATTGAATTTTCACGCCAAAAATACAGATTTGGATAAAAACGAGACTTAAAAGGCTTTAAGTGCATGACCGTTAGTGACCGACCGAACTGCCTTTTTTCTGGTTCGGCCGAACCGAACCAGNCGGATTTGGATAAAAACTTTTTTACGAAAATGTCAAATTCGCGAAATTATTCAGAATTTTGATATTATTTGTCAAATAAATTCGTCAAATTGAAGGGACCTTGAATTCGAACGTAAACAAACTTTCACGAATTTTTTAATCTTTTGTGATTTTGAAAGATTTTTTGCAAATCTCTCTCTATCCAAAACTTGTTGGGACATCCTGTAATTACTTACCCAATAGTAAACTGCCATAAACAACACCATTCCAGCTTCAGGGCAAATGACTAAAAGGTTGATGAGAATCCATGCCAATAGTAATCTTGTACGTTTGGTCCGGAGTCCAACCAACATGGACAAGGATAACAAGGACAGGAAAAAGTACGACAAAGCTAACAGGTAAGCTGGAATCGGCAATCGCACTGGAACAAGAAATATGGTATGAACGCGACCATGAAAAACCAAGTAGCTTCACACTTTTTTCTTGCGTTCTACTTTATGAAAACAAAAAGGCATTACGCTCCATTAACTTACAAGGCTATTCAAAAAGTTCATTCATTAATTGTCACTTTTTAGAGAAGTCACAACAGCAATCACATTCACAGTGGCGTATAGATGGTGAAGTTATCTAAAGCAAGATCAACACTTTTTTTAAGACTGTACTTTGGCATTTTATAATTAGATGATACATTAATGCATTACAAAATACATATAACAATTGCCCTAATAGAAAAACTATAAATAGGCATAGATATTATAGATGTAAGTTCAAAGAAATGGCCACTTACTGTTGAAATTAAATAAGCTTGGAACTACATATGATTAATCAATTACTCATATCACCATCGAAAAAAACCAGGTTTAGAAGAATTATTACCACCAGTTCAATTACTTGTCTAGGAAATTAGTAATTTTGTGACACAATTTTAACTGCCTAGTCAATCATCATTACCAGATTTAGCCTATATTCGTTGACATAATTTCAGTAAGTTGTGATGCTTCTGTAGAGTTCTGCTTTAAACGCCATCATGCGGAATTTTTGTTGCTATCACTGTACTGTACTGAATATAACTCATTTTTTCTCACCTTCAACTTCAATAATCCACCATAACTCGATACCAAAGGACATCAAATACAGAACCTGCAAAACAGAAAAAAAACTATAAGAGAGACCTTCAAAGGGGGGTTAAATGGTGAGGTTTGCGAGAATAGCTGCGACGAGCGACGAAAACTTTTTTTACGACGCATATTCTTATACCTTTGGACACACACCGCAAATCTGCATTTGAAGTTTTACCACATAGGCAGAAAAAAGTTCTCAAGCTGCTTTAGTACTTGTAGGAAAATCTAAGTTTGTTTGACCCTGAACTTATAAAAAATGAAAATTAGAGCAGAATTTTCTTCAGATTTTAAAACATTGTGCGTTGGTGGAGGCTGCTCTGACTGTTTTTGGAAGTCGTGTTTTGACGTGATCTTACCATCGATGTGATGCCAAAGAAAATAGAAGCTGTCAGCAGGCTGCAGCAAAGACATCTTGACAATAATGCCATTTTGGGGCAGCAGCTCCTGCTTCTATCTGCTTTCAGAGTCCTTTCGAGATTTTGGTAAGAGGATTGTCTGCTCTGTCACACTTTGATTCGGCCCAACAGTTCTGCTTTTCTGTTGATGTGGGATGATCTTTGCTTCGCCTTCTGTTAATTCCGTAAGGGGGGCAAATGTTATGGTCTGCATGGTTAAAAGCCACTGACAAAGGCTGAAAATAAGCTGATTTTAGTCTTAAAGAACCTTTCACAACCTTTTATTACCCACTATCTACCATTAGGTCAACAAAGTTTGAAAATCACCAAAAAAGTCTCATTTCACAAATTTGCGAGCGTAGCGAGCTAAGTTTTTTCTCCAAAATAACCACGTACCTACTTAGTCCAATAAGTCACGCAACCTTTTGCGGCGCGCAATTTTGACCACCCTCAGAATTGTCAAAATAGCACTTTCAAATATTTTGATGTCAGCAATGAAAGTGAGACTTTTTAAGTTTGATTTTCAAACACTATGTCCACGCAGATTTCTATTTTAGCATCACGATGAAGGATGGCATGCATCATATGGCCAAAAGTGCTTTGGTGAAAATGCCCTTAATCCACCCATAATTGCATTTCTTTTTTTCACTTTTGTGGCCTTACACATAAAAAGTCAGATTATCTCCCACCCCAAAAGCTTAACTTTTAAGTGATTTTAAAAGAGCATCAGCGTGATTTCCATGCTGATTTTGGTTGTGTAAAATCCTTGGCTCAAAGGAGCTTTTCTCGTGTAAAATCTTTACTGAGGCCGCACCATCATCATCATGAAATAAATGATGAGATGAAGCCATGATAAATATGAACAAGCTTTGAGCTCCGCTTGAGCTTTTTGATCTACATGATCTACCAAGTAGAGGATTTGAAGGCATGATGCAATTCCTTTTTTTTTCACCCTCTAATCTGACGAGACGCTTGTCTTTGATGTACACTAAAAGGTGCAACTTTCGCCACTTCATTCAAGGAGGTTGTGCAAAGTTACAACAAGACTTCTACGACAACTTCAACTCTGTTGCTTTGCTCCTGCTGCCACGCACTTTCTTTGCAAATTTTTGAACTTTTTGAAATGTGATATTTGCAACGAAAGAAGCTGAGAGTAGGGATATAACAAGCTTGCTTCCACTCCAACACAATGTTTGAAAATCTCCAATAATGTCTCAAATTGTCCAAAAATGAATGGCCCTTGTAGTTTCTGTTATATTCGTAAATTGAGAAGGGTCAAAATTGTGCGGTGCAAGAGGTTGCGTGACTGATTTGACTAAGTGGGTACCTGATTATTTTTGTAAAGTGAGACTTTTTCTGGTGATTTTCAAACATTATGTCCAACCAAAAACCTTGAATGCTAAAATAAGCCACAATTTGTAGGCATTTTTTTGAACTTTACTCAATGTCCAAAAAGGCAAAAAAGGAAGTCTTGTTGACATTCTCATCAAAACCTACTGGAAAAAGGTTTCGTCATCGTTCCATTCAAAAGGTTAAAGCAGGCCTCCTGAAGGAAGGGAGTCCAAAGAACATCTGGTATTTCAGGCTCTGCTTGCGAATCGCGATGCAAAACTTGATTGAAGTGTTTGCAAAGCGAAAATTAGAGCTTTAGTTTAGAAGACATGCCCAAAACGTCTCTGAGATGAGCCTATTCGATCCGCTGCAAATGCGATTCTCGAAGAGTCTTTATGAGACAAATATGGACAGATCCATTCTTTATCCTTTAGTTCAGGACGTGGGTGGACACATGTCCAAAGATTTTCCACCTACCCTTAAACCATAAAGTTTGAAAAACAACTTGATGAATGGTTGTGATCGAGGGGCTTACTCCTACTTTTCTACTTTTGTATATCGAAAGTTTCTTTTGAGTATATTTTTCAATACATTGAAGAGATCCTTGACAACTCTTTGTTCAAGTGCTATTCAATGTTATTGAAAGGAGGGGATTGTAATAGCATAGCAATAAATTCGACTTTTCAGAGTTTTTCAACGATAGCAGGATCAGTATTGGTGTAGAATTTCCAAGTAACCTTTCGTTCACAACCATTTTGACAAATGATTGCAGAGGTCAAAAGTTGAAAACCATCCAATGAATCTAAAGCACACTTTTGAAATGGCAAACTTTGAAGCAGCACGGATGATGATGGGCATGAGCAATAGGAAAAACACGTGATTGTTAGATTAGTTTTACACGGTCTTATCGTGTCCAAACCTAAATACCAACTTTGCTGAATTGGAATTTTTTGTGCACAAATCAATCAACCTTTCAACTACAGTCTCATTCAAAAGGTGATACCGTAGATTACCTATTTAACGCCCATGGGCTCTGAGGGGGCTTTATTTAGGAATGTGCGTTAATTAGAATATGTTAAAATGCATAAATGGGCGTTAATTCTTACAAAATATCTTAGACTGTGCGCTAATTTGGAGAGGGGCCAGAGGGGCGTTAGATAAGTAATCTACGGTAAATGTAAAAGTAGCTCGCTTCGCTCGAGCATCTTCTAGCATCAAATAGAATTAGGTCATGATGCACATTAGAAATTGATTTTTCATGCCCATTTTCTACCCAATGAATATTTACATATTAGAGTGAAAATCCCCTTGCATAATTTATTGACATTTCTTACCCTGAATGGGTTGATGATTTGAAGTCTGCTGCCTTAATAGTAGAAGTAACCTCATGCTGAGTTCATAGCAACTTTAAAACAGCAACCAATGTAAACACTAGTTGTTCTAGTCTGTGTTTCAGATGTAAAACTACCTGTCGTAGAAGTAGTAGTAGAGGTTTCCATGAGAGCCAGGCGTGCTCGTGCTCTGATGCTGAGCTGCAGAGCTATTCCGCTAGCTTCATTCCAGCCTTCCTTCCCCTCTGCGGAAATTCAGGCACCTTGAGTCCATAGCTGGTGCTGAACTTGGAACCCTCCAACCATTTATCAAGAGGGGAAATCGAGACATTATTGTAGAACACCCCTCAATGAAATCTTTTGCCATCTAACAATAGATTAATTTGACTGCAAATTTAGATAAGGTGATGCGAAAGATGATCATAAATGTACCGAACACAGTGGGTACAAATATCTCATAAGAATGGTTAGATTAAGTTTAATCAAACCTATTTTTTGAAGTGGAATGAAATTCTGATTTCTTTGCCGCTAGATGGCGATCTTTACTTGATTGTTTACTAACAATGGGGGGCAAGTTAAAAATACCATCTAGGTACAACTTATTTTAAAGATGATAAATGTACCGAATTTGCCGCTAGATGGCGATCTTTACTTGATTGTTTACTAACAATGGGGGCAAGTTAAAAACGCCATCTAGGTACAACTAATTTGTCAATTGCAAAAATTCAAGTAAAGGAAACCTTTGTAGACTGTACATCTTGGCTCGCTTCGCTCGCATCCGCGATTTTTAAACACCTGCGTCCGTCCTGCACCAAATAGATAATACGGGAAGGAAATAGGAATGGCTCGTATCACGTCTTTAGTACGTAGTCTGGTCTAGAGCAGAACCAAAGGGCAGATTATCAAGAAGGGCGTTTGATTTCGAAAGAGAACAGATTTGATTCCATTTTGCTTGCCTACTATATCGATTGGCAGCAGCATTCGTAGAAGTACAGATCCACCATTTGATACGACGTACATGTTTAGTGCAGTAGTAAAAGTGAAGCAATCAAAATCAATGTGGGAAGAAAAGTTGAACCTGCATAAAAAATGTCGCGCAATTGCAACGTATATGAGAAAATAGTCGGACGACAATCGCGTTGGGATTCCATTGAAATTATTTATTCAGGAAATTGGAAAATTGCCTAGATTCACTCTTAAAAAACCGCAATGATGTCTTCTGGAACAGGGAAAATAATGCAACAATAAGAATTGAACCACCAAGACAACGTATTTTTGGCATGAAAGACAATTGAGAAGTTGAGGTTTTGAGATTGGCTTTTGTCTGTGTTGATTTTCTGATTCTGATATCTGTAATCAAACAATCAAGCAACTACACACAGGAAAACAAAAAGATTGATCTCTTTTTACAACAGCAGAAGGAACTTTGAACTACGCCAAATGTCTGAGCAGAGCAGTCGGAATTCGGATCGAAGAAGTCACACTCATGACTTCTTTGAACTGTGATCGCGTGTTTTCATTATCATCAAGGGTTTTCTTCGAATCAAAGCATTTCCGGACCTTTCGTTCAACCTAAAAACGCGAGCGAAGCGAACCAAAAATGAGAACCTTTTCAGCTATTTTCGAATGCATTCTTGACAACATTTGGAATGATAAATCTCAGCTCATTTACTGCATTGAGGTTATGATTTCGACATATTAATAAATAGCCATAAAAGTTACATACGCACAGTCATAAAATGGTTTTGCGTACGAGTACGAATTACGATTCCAAATGCAGCAGCCTTCACTCTTTCGTTCCCTTCCTAATTATGAAAGAAAATTGCTTGAATGCACGATCAAGCTATCAAAATGCCTGGTGCCATAATGCTTCAAGGAATGCACAGAAAAGGGCTAGAAAAATCACGTCAATTTGGTAGGGGAGGTCAGTCAAAATGACCCCATGTAATACACAATAAAACTAGAAAATATCTTCCAGGAAATTCTAGTTTTATCTCTTTGTTGTTGATCTGAATATAACGGATAATTATTTTTCTTCTCAGGCTTTTAACTTAGCAGCCATCCACGAGTGGTACCAAAACGACTCATCTCGTCGCTTTACCATGGTTTGTGGGAAAACTTTTGAACGGATGTTCTTGGAGTAGCGAGGCGAGAGAGAGATAATAGCCACAATGCTAATGACTAAGAAAACACCACTCTCTACAAATCTATCATAATCTCATTTACCCAAAGCTACTATCTACTAACATGTGCTACCATGTGGTGAAAGATTTCACGTAAAGAATATTGCTCGTTTCGCTCGTTTCACTCGCGTTTTGAGTGTTCACCTTCACAAAAAGAATTTTAGAAGCTAACGAGATCCAAAATCCATTCTAGCATGTGCCAATGCAAGATAAGCAAATATGACCAAAGCGGTAGTTGAAGTAGGAGCTCCAGTACGACCTTGTTTTCCCGTTGATTATCAAGTCTCTTAACAAGCTATGAAGAATGGTTGGTATTGTATTCGCCGCGGTGGTTATTTACGGACCTTAAAGCATAAATCACTCAAAAATACGAGCGAAACGAGCGAAACGAGCGAAACGAGCAAAACGAGCAAAACGAGCTAGTTGAAAATATTACCAAAAAATATTCCACCAAAGAATCCTAAACTTTATTTCATTCTAACAAAATCGGAAAAGGTCATCAAAATCGAAAAGGTCATCAAAATCGTGCAAATGTATTCGTAAACGCCATCTAACCCTATTTTGCGAATTTTGAAAAATCAGAATTTTAGAGGAACTTTTCCAACACTTCAGGGAGTGCGAAACGTTTGTTTGTTATGCAGTCTATGGAAATGTATGTACAAGAGTCTAGCAAGTATATGGTGAAGCACATGTTTGTAAGTATGATAATTTGAAAGTAAATAGCATAGGCGCCTAATTAGTGTTGTATGTTACACAACTAGAGGTCTACAGGTCTACAAGAGTGAGAGTGAGTCGTTTGTTGCCGTCGTTGGAAAGCTACAGTTGTCACGACATACGTACGTCGTCGTACAAGTGTCTTTTTAACAATGAGGAGAGGACTCAAGGAGAGAAACTAAAGTCAAGAGAAGAAAAAATGTTAAATTGAGGGCGTGGGACGAGGTCACAGCCCTTCTCAGACTTGTCTTCTTCTTCTTTAGAATTATCTTCTCTACATCTAAGCGTAAACTACATGGCATGGCATCTAGCAAAGGCTTGCACTGAGCGAAGTGTGGTGGGCGATTATAAATATGAAATATGCAAGGGTTTCAAGCAGAGTGTAATTTGTACTTCTCTTTCTTCTCACCTGTGAATTACTGCGAGGCGAAAACAATTCGAAGAAAGAAAACTGCAAATATTTTGACCTAAAAGGTTGCAGTAGCATACAGTGTCTCTGAAAATGACTAAACCACCACCTCGTTTATCAATGAATGAAAGATTGTCGAAATACAAAACCAGCTTAATTTACTAGATAGTAATTATGAAGTTCGCACCGACCGTTGTATTGAAAAATTTCAAATCAGGTGCTGACATATGTATGTTACTACGTTCCGCCGAGTCGACACTTCACATACCTTATACGGACAATTTGCAAAATACTATTGTGGAATCAACGTTGCAACCCAATTAGAATTGGCTCTATACTATGTCCATTTTTGCCTACCTAATCATAATTTATTTAAAATCGCAGCAAATAAAAGCTTTCCAGTCGATTGCGATTTGAACTCATAATAGTTAATACTAATGTTTTGTACCTTTAGGAAAAGTGAAGGAAAGTATTGGAATGTATTTGTGTGAATTAGCTGCATTCAAAAAAGCGTCATCTACCGTCAGTAAAACATCACTTTCATAAGTAATACAAAAACTTCAAGAATTGAAGAAAGTCGTCCGTAGCTAGTAGCTACTGTCCGGGCCTTTAACTCCGTATCTCTTGGGCCTTGGCCGATCTTTTTGAAACTTTGCAAGCATATTTTACACTTCATTGTATTGACTTATACTTAAAGGTAAAATTGAGCAAGCGATTACTTATGGCTGAATAGGGAACCTTGAAGAAATCAAGAAAAAATAAATTAAATATTTATTGTCTTTTATGACGGAGTTTGAGCACAGGAGGTTTGGGTCTATAATTTGCTAGGCTCCCTTCCACTTCTTTCGGTTTCGAAGCTAATTTCTTCAAATCTTTATAGAACAACGTTGCGTGGGCAATGCCTGAAATGTGTTCAGGATTTTGTGAGTATTCTTCTGGAATGTGCGAAATGATGATCTGACCCTTGGGTGGTTTGGTTGTCACAACAGAAACCACGGGTGGATTATAGGTGCTCACCTCCACCGAGGAGGTGTATGAATCGTCTGCTGGTATGGCCGGTACGGCTTGAATTACATTGAAATTAGAAGTGTCAAATGGGTTAACATAGTCGGTAGGTGGCGCTTGTGTCGTAGATACAGCAACAAATTGGACAATTGGATCTCCGAGGGGTTTTCCATAAGAATCTTCAGTCTGAGTTTCAAAGGGTTTCAAATAGATGGGTCCAGGAGTGGGACTTGGAGATGGGGCATAAGATGGTTCGGGCTTGTATATTGGTTCTGGTTTGATGAAGGTAGTGGTAGGTGTGGGCTTGTAAATGGGTCTGGCGGGTTCCAAAATGGGTTGAAATTGGGTATCAATCACTTGGTATTCGGGCTCTTGAGGTTCGTATGGGACGTATTGAGATACTGGAGGAGGTGGTGGATTATAAGATGGTTCTGCAATTAAATATACATTATGACTGTTGATTACTTAATTAGATACTTTGATTAGGTACCTTTGACAGGATAAGACGGCTTAGAGCTTGTGATTGGTTTCCAATTGCCATACATGATGTTGGGCATGTTGTGCATCACGCTGGACATCACCCTGTAATGAACAAAGGTTGCGTGATTTTTAGCGCAATTGTTGCGGTTGAAATCATTGCTTACTTGTGGCCAAGATTTTGGCCCTGTTGTACCATAGAATTAAAACCTCTTCCGAGCGAATCTGCAAACCCCCTCATCATGGTGGGTAGAGATTGCAAGTCGACAAAGCCTTCTCGTTTGGCTCGTATTGTTGGGGAACCTGCAATTATAAAAGCAGAATCTGAGGTTTTACTGTAAGTCGTTAGATGCCGCTCATGAAAACAATCTTCCGATTGTTACCAATGCCAAATAAGACATTGTGGATCTTTGTGTCTTTCAAGAGATAGTTTAGCATGTCAAAGGATTATCATTGATCCTTGGGGACAAGAAACAGAAAATGGTAATCATGTCATATAGAAGAATGTACAGTACCTGGTTCATTTGCATTTTGAATAGTTTCTCCATCTCGTCTCCGAGGTACAGCTGAGGCTAGGCCAAGGGTCAAATACATCATTATCCATATTGCCACCTGAAAGGAAAAAGATAAAAATGGATCAATCGCATGTCGTTGTCAAGGTACATTTTGTGTCCTAACAAGTTTTGGATTGAAACTTTTTTTCGAGAAAGTCTCAAATTCGCGAAATTAGAATTTTGCGAATTTAGAATTTTTTAGCAAAGAAAATCGTCAAATTGAAGCGAGAATTGTGTTGCTTCTTCAGAATGTAAACAAATTTTCACAATTTTTTTCGCCTTTCGTGACATTTTAATATTTTTGGCTAAATTCCCGTCCTAAACTTGTTGGGACACACGGTACGTATCATTTTTAAAAAATGATCTCATCAAGAAAAATAAGTGATATTGTTGTTATAAGGAAGTCTTTGGCTTCTTTTGCATTCCTACATTGACGACGATGGCCTACGTCGCGTGTTAATTTCTATTAGCAATCTTTGCACAACTCCGTTGGCTTTGAACTGCTATAATCTCAATTATGTCATTATCTATACATTATACCGATGGAAAAAATTAACAAGTAACAAGCATAAAAATGTGCTTGGAAAAGACCTTCAATTTTCATTCATCTTTTTTAGGAAACGGTCAATTTCTCACGTCCTGTGCGTCGTTCAGAGAGTCTCCTCGTCTAAGTACCACTGAAAAAGACGCTTTAAAATGGTTGATGCGTAACGCAATAGCAAGTTTTTTTAGTTGTAATTAGAACCAATTGGTATTACTGGACATTGGAAAAACCACAATAGTGTGGCCTAATTCACAGAAAATTAGAAAATTGCTTTCATAACCGCAAGTCGAAAAAATTACTTTAGGGATGCAATGCAATTTCTGAAGAACACAATGGTTTGAAAATCACTCAAAAAAGTCTCATTTTATAATATTGCGAGCGAAGCGAGCACGATTATTTTCAATATTAAGATCAAATCACTAACCAGGTACCTACTTAGGCAAATTAGTCACGCAACCTCTTGCGCAACACATTTTTGACCATTCTCAATATTTGAAAACTGAGACATTTTTGGGTGATTTTTAAACAGTGTAAAGCAGTCCTTTATTTTGTATAATTCACTGTAATTTGAGATTGTTTTAATCCTGGTAATTTGCTACCATTTCATAGAGGATATGATACACTCTTAATTTTTCACCAAATCCTGTTGCACTTTTCACTACAGTCATCAAAGTGGCTTTTTTTGTTTAACATATCCTTGACCCGGTTTTGACCTCTGTGCTCTGTTGATGGTAGTCTTGTAGTACAATGTGTGGATAAAACGCTTAAAATTCTCACACCATGTCGGTCGTAAAACCCGCAATTCCGTCATGATAATGCTGCTTAGAAATACATAGGTAGTGTCTACGAGTAAACATTGGTGATAAATCGATCCTTTTGTGATTTGACTTCTTCATCAATCTCAGGATCACATCAAAAGCCCCTTCATATTGTTTGAAAAATGGTTAAAATCGTCTCATTTTCTGAGCTCTACTGGATGTCCCAACAAGTTTTGGATGGAAACTTTTTAAAGAAAATTCTCGAACTTATAATTTTGTCTAAAAAGTCGTGAAATTGAAGGGTGATTTTAGCCAGAATGTAAACAAACGTTCACGATTTTTTGAGTTTTGCGATTTTGAGATATGTACCAGGTACCTAAAACTTGTTGGGACGCCCAGTATGATTGGAATATCAGCAAATTTTCGCTCAAAGTAATTGGAATTATACACAGCATCGCTCGAATCTCCAATGTTAGCATATGGGTTGACTGCCAACTTTGGACACCTAAGTACTTTCATTTTACTACGCCATCTTACCATATTTCTTAGAATTATAGTTCAGGATGCCAGGATTAAAAACCACTCGTTTGAAATATGTAGTACCATTTACAACACGAATAAAATCTTTAATTGGTTTGTTGAGGTTGCCAAAAAAGGTCCGACAAAAATTGGTACGTACGTCTGATGTCTGTTCATGCATTTTTGAAACAAAAAATAATAATAATTTTCAATCAAGAATAAAACAATGAGTTCTGTTTCCTGGCAACATGAAAAGTTACTTCAATCCACAAATTCAATTTTGGCTAGACAGAATAATTGACAAGTTTTAGCACCACTTCATGTTCCGTTACTATATTTCTCAAAATTTAGGTGTCTGCAAGATATCAAAGAGATACAAATCGATACTATCTAAAAGCCGATGCAGAATATCAATGACGAAAAAACGATACATACAGAAGGGTGTAGTAGTAAACTGCGCACGTTTTTTGCCGCCATAACAAATAGGGAAAATGCGTGAGCAAAAAATGGAGCTACAACGTGCTGCTGCAAATGTATGCATCATGAGAATGAGAGACATCTATGTAGACAAACTGCGAAAATTCTAACACGAGTTACACTTGATTATCATAAACAACATGGTTATAATGGTGACTTAAAAACAGTTGAAAAATGCTTCGCTAGATGGCGTTCAGTCAGTTTTGATAGTGGTTTGCGTAATATCTTCAAGTTTGACCTGTACAAAAAAGACCTGATGTGTTTGTATGATTTTGAAATGTAAAGTTGATATTTTATCAAATTTTTGGAATATGTATTTGAAGTATGTTGAGCATAATTTAAACCTACATAACTTCAGATTGTACTTTTGTATTTCAATTATGTTTTGAGACATTTTACGTTGTGGTTCACAAATTCTACCAATGTATCAACGTTATTATTCGGATCGTTTAGATTAATGTCATTAAACATATGTAAGCCTTTATCATATTCATGTGAAGTTAGGCATAAACTATTGGAACGAACACAATATAACAAAACTTGAGACTTTGTAGGGCATTTTCAAACCTTTTGATTGCATAAAGGAACATTTTTAGCAATGTTCAAGAGGCACTGCAACTCAAGTCTACGAATTGCATTTGTCGAGTAGGAATGAATTGCTTAAACTGCAGGTAACGAATGTGAGTGTTGAGTAGATGAGGCCTATTCAGAGTTTTTTATGGTGAGCAAATTGTGATTTCTGACTTTTTTTGAAGACCATTTGTTCAACACTTGTTACATCAACAGCAGCGTTGATGGTGTTGTACCCCTCAAGGTCGATCTTGAAAATGAATAATGTGGGAATAAATTGCAGAGGATAATACGCTATGTTAGACAGCAAAAGCTGCTCTATAGCATTGAGGATGAATGATTCGGGGAAATTCATAGCATACACAATTTTTTAACAAATGACAGGTGACTTTTCAGTGGTGCATCATCAACTACTTGGAGGTTCATCATCTTTTTCCGTCAAAATTATTGCACAAAAAGTTCTCATATCAACAATATGTCTTTTTTGTTGACCTTATTTCTAAGTACACTCGAAATTGTATTCAAATGACACACTATTCAAAAATCACTCTGAAAGTTCTAATTGTACATTTGCAACGTTGCAAGCAAAGTAAAGATAATTCGGTTGATTTTCAAACACTTCGAAAACTGGAAAATACACAAAATACAGGGAAAGTTGAAGTGAAACTCTGAAATCTTAGAATTTTGAATTTTTATGGCAAAAAATTCGTCAAATTGAAGGGAGATTGCTTTGCTAGAATGTAAACAAACTTTCACGATTTTTTTCCCATTCGTGACATTTAGACATTTTTTGGTAAATTCCTATCTAAATCTTGTTGGGACACTCGGTGTGAGGTACAATACTTTCGTCATTCAGCAGAAATGTAATTGTATGTATCCAAATAATGGAATACCTTCATCCAACCATTCATTCTTCATTAGTCTCATTAACCTTAAAATCCGACGTATGCAACATGCATTCTGATAATGTTTAGGTACTTTAATAGTACCGAAGAATAGTGAATTTAGCATATCAGATCGTACAATGGCCAATGGGCAGCAAAATGGACAAAATTGGACATCACTGGCATGGCAAGAAGTAGAAGTAGCAAGATGCGAATCTTATCAAAAACAAGAAACGTGAAAGTTTGTTAGGTAATAAGGCAGAAAATCCCATGGTTTTGACGCAATATATTGGATATATTGCTGCTGCATTCAGTCCCTAAAAGGGTTTAGGACCATTTTTTGTGGTCGACTTCGTGTGAAACTCTAACAGTGAGAAAAATATTGGTGTGAGAACTAGGAAGCCAGCAACAAAATCAATATTTAGCCAACAAAAATTTGGTTTTGATGACGCGAAAAATTGCTGTTGCTGCTATTATGGCAACAAAAAAATTGTTGTTAATGCGAAGCTCGTCAACGCAATCATCGCATTTTTAGAAAATTGACAGTTGTGAAAACATGAATCAAAGGAGGGAATCCATCTGCCAAATCAAATGACGATATGATGAGACCTTGGGAATTGATACCTTTTTCCGCGTGTTTTACAAGCCTCTCTCGATCAACGACACATCAATCATCCCCTCATTTTCACAGGATTTTTGTTGAACGCGCAACGCATGCCTAATACCTGATTTCCTTGACCTACATATTACAAAGGTGTTACATATGTAATTATCTTGTAATGATGTAATTACAACGATTTCATGATGTCGAAGTCACTGAAGGTAGAGTGTCACTGTCTTGCTAACATTTTTTATTCTAAGTTATCTAAGGGCGTACACATTCCTAATTTTAAGTCAGCCAAAATTGTCTAAAGGTTGGAATGGCTGAATCATATGTCTTTTATCAGTACTCAGTAATGTTCAAGGAAGAAAATCTTACTTTCTGCAACGTAAGATGTGTTTATTATCCAGATCATAAAGAATACTGCAGTCTCGAAAATACTTTCCACAAAAATATAAATCAGCTAGAAGTAAATGTGCTCACATGTATGTACCTATGCGATTATAAAGTTCAGCGTTTTATCAATTGACATTTTATCTGTATTTACTTTGGGTTCGAAAGCCTTTACTTAAAATGGAGTGGATTTTACTCAATTGACAGAATGAATTCATATAAAAGTCTAAAGGGCCATCTTCGGGGAAAATGCAAGAAGGCAATTACGGCGACTTGTGCCTTCTTTTTAGAACCTATGGATTATAACATTAACAGTTCTAAAACTCATGATTGAAAAGTAGAGTTGTGTTGTTGTACATATTGTAAGTCAGCCAATGTGCAGAATAAATTCATATTAGTGTTATAAGCGCCATCGTCAGGAAAAATGTAAGAAGGCAATTAAAAGTAGATATCATTTCTTTTACTCAGTCATGATTGTACAAAAGGTTAGATTCATTTTGCAACATGACTTTTCAAATCTTTGCAACTTTTTCTCCACCTATTCAATATGTAGCAGCACTTGATATGCATCAATTTTTCAATATCTTTTATTGTGCTGATAAACTATTGTTGTGCTGTCCTTCGATGACCAATTTACAATAGGTCATACAACAGATCTATATTCTCCAGATGTCATGAATAGCAAAACATTTGCCTTTAGGAAATGGAATATTTCCTCGCAAAACAAGCTAATTTCAACATTTTTCCCAATGGACTTTTCATTTTCAATGCCTCAATTCTTGTCATTGTCAAATGGTGGAACACTTGAGCGAAGCAGTCAAGCACTGAAATCGTGATGACTGCTCAATTGAATTTGTCCAATATAGTAAAGCAAACAAATCATGAAGGAGAAGTAGTCAAGATCTAATTTCATCAAAATTGTTGCACGAAATTGAAATGTCCTTGGAGTTAGAACTATGTTCAAGATGTACCAGAATGTTAGGGGCTCCCCTTCTTTTTGACAAATGCTATTTGGAAATGGAACCATCGAAATTGATGATCTCAATGATTCTAGCATTACAATTCAAAGGTCAAAACTTTGAAACATGGAAGTACTTTTTATTGATTTCTGCAAATGTCAATTTTATGCTCAACTTTTAATGGGATGATGTTATCTACTTTTCCGTAATTACGGAAAGTCGTTTTTCGTAATTAAGGAAAACTATTTAAAACGTAACTTCGGAAGATTTGTTGAAATTACGGAAAAGTAGATTAAATCCCCTTGAAAAAGAATTTCTGTTTTAATGGAAAGATTTGCTTACCTTTCTTCTAAGGAGAATCATGATGCTATTTTTTGTCTTTCTTTATGATATTTCAACACAATTTCACTTTATTATTTTTCTGTTGTCACTTCAGTAGCACCACCATTTCACCATCCTTAATTCGTGTATCATCAAACTTTTGTGCAAAGGTGGGCCGTTGAACTTGAACTTGACGCTATGACGGCGTCCGCGTAACTACGCGAGACTTTGCATACCACATGGACAGACTGTTATCAAATATCGGTCGCGACTTCAATAAATCCAAAAGAATCTAGAGCGCACTAATTTTGAGACTGTGCGTTAATTAGGAGATTGGGCGTTAAATTGGGGCGTTTAATAGTTAATCTACGTAGATAAACATATCATGATTTTTCTCCGGGTGTGAAATTGATTTTAATGCATCAATTAGACACCTTAATTAAGTGTTCTAACGAGCATTTTGCTTGGCTGATTTTTAGGTCATGGTCAGTATTATTATTAGTGTTTCTTTCAGTAAAAATTGTTTTGCCCTAGTCTGATTTCACACAGGACGCAAGAGCCGCTGTTAGTGACGCTCTGAATGGCTTCCACTGAACTCTGTTGAATCAGCAGCAAGCAACCGGACTTTCAAAAACCACTGCCCAAACCCCCTTTTGACCTGGTCATTTTCATGACTTAACTTGCAGAAAAAACTGGAACTTCTTGCGTCATTTTCTAAGAACTTTGAAATTGTTCTGATTCATGAATGAATGAATGACCAACTCAAATAATGGTTAGATGGCGTTCAGGAACATAATTTTCCTATTTTACTAATTTTACCCATTTCTTTATGAAAACTAAATTGAAATGTTTTCGTCAAAAAATTCGTCAAATTGAAGGGTCTTGGGACACACTGTAGCTCGCTTCGCTCACGTAAAAAAGTGCAAAATCAGAGTTTTGGGTGGAGTTTTTGTTGTGCTTTATTGCCAGGATGTATTTCGATTTTTCTCCAGAGATTTCGACGCGCGGTCGGTCAGAACTTCACCCTGGAGGGGAATTTTTTAGTATCCCACTTTTCTGGGGTGTGTCCTCCTGACCCTCCTGAGCTCTTGACCGTTTTGCTAAATATTGAGCCTCTCTAGAAAGTGAGATTTGACCCTGACCCAAATTGTTTTTGTTGCCTTTTTTCAAGGAAGTGATACCGCCACAGATATGAAATTCCATTTTGTTCTCAAAAAATAAAGTCTCCCTTTGTATACATTTGGTTTATCTGGTTGAATGAGAATCTTTTGTTTTCTTTTCGCTACATCAAGGAAAATATTTTATTTGGCCTTGTTTCATTCATGGTTTTGAGGTTTTTTGTCATAAAGGGAGGTGGAGGGATGAAAGGGAGGGAAACAAATATTGACAGATGTTTATTTGGTTGTGTTGGGAATTTGGACGTAAAGCAATTTGCAAAAATTATGACAGTTTGTAGTTTTTTTTTCATCTGTCCAAAAATACAATGATGTCTGATGGTAAACCATTCTTTTTTGATGAGTAAATATATCATAAACTACAGAATATATGTGTGGTTCACTATGTTTGAAAGTCACTGAAAAAGTCTCATTTTCAAGAAATCAAAATCAGCAGTTTGTTTACATTTTGACAACTTTATTTACATTTTTGCCATTTTGAATTTTCGCCCCAAAATTCTTGTTTTTTTTCCAAAAAAATACGGTTTCTTTAACGCCATCTAGCCTCTTTAATGAATTTTTGTAAAAAGTACAAATGAGACATTTTTGCCAATTTTTAACCACTTTGCGCACTGTTAAAATTCAGTCCTGCCAATTTGTCAAAAATGTTGACGAGATTTTTAATGTCCGTCATCAGAAAAATGTTGCTTGCGTAGCATCTTCTTATGGCTTGAAGAAGCAAGGCTAACAAGATTCTTCTACTACTCATCTCCTCTTCGCCTACACAGATCCTTTCATCTGGTATTAAATCATTTTCAACGTAAGAATAACTTTAAAGCTGCAGATGGCTTGAAGGTGACCACAGCATCATTTTGCCTCTAGAATAATAGTAGAAGATAAGAAAATGCTAATGGCACAATTCGGCACTTTTGGTTAAGACCAGCCCCGGACCGCGGCCAAACAAGGCTGAAGTACTGAAATTCAGAAAACAAATAGATGCGAGGTCGCAGGCTAAGAAATGTGTTTTCCTAATAAATAACCACTGTGGTCACTTCAGTTATGATTATGAAAAGTTTCATCCCATTTTGTGCACTTTTGCATTACTACACTTGACGCGACGACGGGAGTAAGTAGTAAGGAGGGGAGGCCAAAATGCACAGGTGGCCGCCAGGAAAAACATCAAAAGTATGCGACTTTAAAGTTGCCCAGACCTCCAATGCATTCAATGGCATAGCTCATAATTTCAAAGTTTTTAGCATCGCGCATTCGTTCTTAGAACTGCTTTGAAAACATTCATTGTTAACCATGATGTATTAGAAGAGGGATTAGGATCAGAACTATTGGTTTGATGCTGCTACTTTTAACAATGGTTGGTTGCAAACGTCTTCGTCTCTGCTTTTTTATTGGTTATATCTTGGCAACAGATTGTAGCATTGTGATGAGGATTTCAAGCACATCATGATACTTCCAATAGACTGACACTACTACCTACCCCTGCTGCTTTTTATACACAATTGACAGTCTCGTGCAGAGATCACAAAATAGTTTGTCTCCTACAATTGTATTCGTACACTTTTTGTGAGCGAAGCGAGCAACGAATATCTACAGGGTGACAATATGTCTGAAATGTGGTTCAATAATTGTTTGAATTGCCCGTATTTTTGATAATTTGAATTTTCGCGCCAAAAATCTGAGTATTTACTTATTTCGGTTTGTTTTCAAAAAATCAATATTTTGGCACTAAGATTCAAAAATATAACCACAAAAATCGTGTTGCTAATGATTCATTCATTTTGGGTGCATCATAAGGAGTGTTTTTGGAACAATTCGTACCGTTTTAAAAGTTGATTGATAAGTTATGTACGCGACTGCAATACTCCTCCTGCAACAACTCTGCACGCTTCTCGCTCACCTAAAGTAACGCACAGTGGTCAAGTGATGATCTTCTTATTGTTTTGAAGGTCAGGAAGAGAAAAAATGAAATGCTTGTTGCAAAGAGTAGCAGCGAAACGAATGCTTTTAAAAAAGTACCGAACGAGTGGGTAGAAGCACTATTTCCCTCAGATGACAAGGCGCAACAAATCATAAAGAAAATAAACAGGTAAAAAATGTCCCCAAATTGACATTTTGCATCGTCATTTTCTGGAAAAAAACGCGCGCGGTGTTGAACAGAGAGATATGACGCTTCAAATGCAATGAAAATGGTCATTTTTTAGAATTGTCCCTGACCTTAAAAAGACACTAACAACAGCCAAACGATTCACAAAAAATAGTTTAGAAATTTTTTTTTCTGATTTTCAATGAAATTGAAGATTTTTGAGTATTTTCTGAGAATTGTCGAACATAACATAATAATTCAGATGATGTTATAAAAAGTCAAAAAATCGAATAATTTTCTGATTTGCATTGAATGAACTGTTTCAAATGCGAGCGGCAAATTAGTCAATTTTCCACAAAAAATATTGGTGTAATTGACCTCGCAATTCTGCGAAAAATCTGCGCGCAAAAAAAGACTGATTGGATTTTCATGTCTTGAAGGTAAAATGTCACTCTGAAGTCTTTAAAAAACATGAAATATGATGGCAAGCATTAATCGCTTTGCAAGTTCCACAGTAAAAGGTTAAATGAAAGAAAATTGCTGATTCAAGTAGGGTAGAGCTTGGTACACCTTGAGGAGCTTGAGGCCAAGGATAACATAAATTACTCTTTGGTATAGTAGTAGTGCGATTCACTGCCTTGAGTATCATGAGTAAATGCACGTGGCAGTTAGTAATTCGCATATAGGATACTTTAGAATTTTTGCGTTAGCTTAATTAGTGTACTTAATCATTCGATCCGCCTGTTTCAAGAAGACGAAGCTTCATCAAATCTTTCAAGTTTTATGGGGGATGATTCTAACGAATTTGTACTGCTGATAAAACGATGCAAAATGACGCAAAATCTGCAACGCGTAAATTCCCCATGAATTTGCACTTTCGCCCCGCCAAATGTTGCATTACCGGGTGTCCCAACAAGTTTTGGATGGAAAATCTCAATGTGACAAAATTGGAATTTTGAAATTATTTCGTCAAAACATTCGTCAAATTGAAGGGGGATCTGCACTCCCTATTTAGAATGTAAACAAACTTTCACGAATTTTTT
>LT727909.1:235404-304446 GCA_900157175.1 Oithona nana | reverse complement strand
TTTTGAATCTTTACTAATTAACTAGAATTTAAACAAACTTTCACGAATTTTTTCACTATTTTTTTTTTTTTTTTTCATTTTTAAAGATTTTTTGCAAAATCTGTAACCAATCGATTTGTCTGTACCATTTTGCACAATTGGATTCAGTTCAGTTCACTTGATTGATTGGTTAATAATCAATTGATTGGAAATAATTAAGTTACGCCCAAGTTGATTTTGTTGACTATCCGAAATGGTTGAATTCCTGTTGCTCCTCTACTGTTTGCTATGCATGACATTCGTGTCTGGAATCTTTGAAAGAAACTTAATACAGTTTGGAGTCTTGGGGCCATTCAACATCAGAAACTAATGTCGTCCTTCAAACTTTTGAGACGAAAACAAAAAAATCAAAGGTCCACTGAACGGATCCTGATGAGCAATTGGCTCAAAAAAATGAAGGTACTGAACGGAGCTTCAGGCAACTTTTAAAGCTCTTCCTCGAATCGACCAATAAGACTACTCAAAAGAACTCATTATGTCACTTATCTCGCACATAATAGAGATGTAACTGTTGTTATTGGTTTCCTTTCACAAAAGCTTATTGTGCTACGTGATGACATTTGGCCAGACTACATTGCATTGCTTGCTGGGCAAAACCACAATTAATGGTTATAGGGTACTACTCTTGCTACTTGAAAAACCTATTTTGAGTACAAATAACAACTATGCTAACTAATCTTTTAAGGCGGTAAGATTTACTTGCTCTACGGGTACGTCAGGAAGAAAAAGTGTGACCGAAGCTAACGAAGTGAAGTGATAGTGAACGACGGTATTTTTAGCATTTTTTTGTAAATTACATATCTTAGCTGACACTGCTGCACTCCTACGACATCAAAGGATAAGTGTGATATGTCAAATCTGGCGAGGAGCAAAAAAGCTTGGCATATAATCAAGATGAAGTCGGTGTGTCTAAGCGATGTCTTTTTCAGTTTTGCACACTCAATCATTTAGCCCTTCTAGACTAAAGGTCACATGTGTCTAGCCATAACGCTTGCAAGCATAATACCAGTAGGTATGTACCAACCCTTTTAATTCAGCTTGAAAGTCTCTAGGAAGACAAAAGATTTTTATGACTTTCTTCCTTGGAATTTACAGTAGCAGAACTTATCTTTCAAGAAATCCAGGCTGTGGAACAATGCAATGTATGCAAAGGTTTGAAAATCACCAAAAATGTCTCATTTGAGTAGTTTTCCCTCAATGTTAAAAAGTTTTCCCGTATTCTTGCATGCTCCGCTCTCAACGTTGTAAAATGAGACTTTTTTGGGTGACTTTCAAACACTGTTGTCAGTATGTCCTAAGTTCTAAAATTCCAACCCTCTTGAAGTCTTGACATCATGATTGTCATTGCTGAAATGAGTTGTTTTAAGGACTAAAAGGACAATGGTTTTTTGCACATTCTTGAAAACCATTTGCCGGGCTGTTCAATGTTCCTTAGAGGATTTCTGCAAGTTCTTCAGTAATTCTTGTTTGTCCAAACACGCGGTAGTTGAACCTTTACAGTAATGTGCGAAGAGGAGGCCGAGGAGGTAGGTAGGGATCCATACTGACCGCTAATGAGAAGATCTAAAGTACATTTTTCAAATTCGTTGTGCCTTCTTAGCCAGATGCATCCTTCAATTTCCCACTATTTGAATTTAAAGTCGGAAAAGTGGTTTTTCGAGTCACTTTTTTTCAATTACATAATTAAACTCTTCGCAAGCAAGGACAATAAATTACCATGTCCTTGATTATATTTGAATTTTCGCGCCTAATTCCACCTTGAATAATCTGCAATATTTCGGCGCTAAAATTCAAATGAGATAATTGAGGCACGTTTTAAGACACGTTTTTTGCATATTTTAGGCTTTGATCTAACGAATTTAATGCAAAATTCGTGGCTAATCAGTTATGTAGACCCTTCTGATAAAAACGCTAGCGCAATTAATCAATCTTATAGTAAGTTGCAATTTGCCGTGTCCAGCTCCCGTTAAAGATCTTATTTCGGGCATCTCATCATTTTTCATTGTGTTTAAAGAAGAAGAGAAGAGGAGAAGAATGAAGGGAAGTAATTTAGCCAATGCAACTTTATATTTAGTAGTGGTAGTACATTCCACACGTGATCAAATTCATTTTCATGCAGATGAACAAGTCACGTCTGGTCGCCCACTCAGCACTTTGAGCAATGCTACTACTTTTGTAGATAGTACCTAGCTGAAACTACATTAAACAAAGGGTTAAAATGTGCGTTCCACAGTAGGAAAATACCAACAGAAATATTGTCAAAATTATAATCTAAGCGAGCGTAGCGAGCAACGTTTACACAAATCCGGATTTGGGACATCAATTGACCTATTCTAATTAACGCCCATCTGGGTAATCTAAGGTAGTCAATTTTTAGGTTGGTTTTGGACTACTGTGTATTTGTCAAAATGTAATCTACTCTCTTATTTCAGTGCCTTTAAAGCAACAAAAAGTATTTTAAAGTTTGACCTCAACCTTCTTCCTTTTTGCAGGAGGCTATTTTAGCAGCAAAGTGCAGATTGAGTTACTGTGATTTTTTGCTTCATTAGATTTTATTGCACAACTTTGGGAGGAGGAGGAACATCGTTGCTGATGGCCCTTGAACGAAAAAAGAAGAAGAACAATAGATTAAAATCCAATGAACGACGTCGACGACGAAGATTTTGACCGTAAGCAAAGCTTAAAAGTTTTGCTAGATGACGCTTTAGGCCATACGATCCAAACCTGACCTTGTTCACCACCACCGCGAAGCCAAAAACTACACTCTTCAAAGTCTCCCTTTTTCGGTTTAGTGACAATTCAATGAAGACAAACCTACTAATTACTCAACGGAACCTTTAGTTTTCTTTTGTATTCTGGATGATCACTTGACATTGAATTTCACACGAACCGCCTTTTAACTGGTGGTAGACGTTTCTTAGACCAATAGACACAGTAGTAAAATAAAAACCTAATTTGAAATTCAACTGCGTCTAGCATTGAAATATTTTTTTATCGTTTTCAACGCCTGCATTTTATTGCATCTCATTTTATTCATGAACAAATTCTCAAACTTTGCTAGATGACGTTTTAAAAATCCATTTTTTCTCAATTTTTAGAATTTCGAAAGAAACGTAGCTCGCAAAGCTATAAAATGAGTCTTTTTGAGTGATTTAAAAACACTGATTTTCATACACTGCATTATCACTTTGTTTACACTTTGAGACCGCAACGGTCGTATGGTTTAGCACTTTTGGTCAGAGGATCGCATAAGTAAAAATAAACGAAGAAAACGAGACTAAGTACAGTATTGCTACTTATTTGCCCTTGGATTTTCTATTGATGTTTTAGCTAGAAGGGGAAATCAAACAGATGGTTTTTTTCCTATGCAAAAACTTATACACAAATTTCAAGGTTTTAAATGCGACGCCATCTAGGAGGACTATTTTTTCCTTAGAGTTTGACCTAGTTTTTCCCGTTTTTTTCCGGGTCTTGGAATTTTGTGGAGTACACGCAAAGTTTTCATCGTCGTTTCGTCATCATTTCAAACGAATTCTGTTTTTATTATTGTTCTGCTCGAAGCGCGGGCCGGGCCTGCATATAACCATAATAATCATTTTCGGATGACCTAGTATTAACCTTTGGCATGTAATCGGGGTTCCGGCTATGATACTAGAAGTAGTATCACTGATGTTGCAGATAATAATGCAACCAAACGACGACGATCGACACAGAATTCTAAAACCTAAAATTATTGAGACATCTGCTCGCGAACTGTGAAAAATGGTTCAATAAATCACTTGAAAAAAGTCCTCCAGGTCCACCTGTGCACATCCTTAGCATCTCCAAAACTGTATACGGTACCATTGTTCTTGTGGCTAAGAAGAGAAAAATAGAGCCAAAAAACAACATTAGGATCTGCAGGTGCAACTTTTGCCATTTTAGGCGCAAAAATTCAAATATTTAAATAGAAAAAAAAATACTCTTGACGGGAAAATTCAAATGGTGAATTTCAAGCACTTTATTTTAAGAAAAATAAATGCATAAACGCCATCTAACCATTTTTTATTGATCCCAATAATGAACCGGTATTTTTGCTTCATTGAATTCGATTTGCTTAATTGCAAGTGCATGTTTGATAGCCAAACCTAGTTGCATGGTAATTGCACTTGGGAACTAATTAAATCATTATGGACATCGGACATCACACTTTAAAATTGACAACGTTTTGCATTGATAAAGGTGTCATAATTGCGTCCCATTTTGAAATGTCAAAATGCGACTATTTTCCGGTCGATTTGAGGCTAAAGTCCCTAACTTCAAATTGACCCTGGACACGACACAGAAAAACCTAATATTTGTACATCTAATAGTTTCCTCATTTCCTCCTCCTTTGAACATACAAAAAATCATCCCTAATTTACAGATTTTTTACGTCAAGTTGAAAGAAGAAACATCATTAATAACCTTAATGTAATAAATACTGTATTACCTTCTTTTGAACTTGATGGTGTCTGACGGCAACAAAAAAGCCGTCCTTTGATCATTGCTAGATGCCTTTTATAGGCTCATCTCCGGCTTATCACCAATGCTTCGAGTCGAGTCGTCGTGCCTTCCACTCTCAAAAGAATTTGCTTTTTACATTTTTTGCCTTTTAACAAATGGAATCTATTCGCATTATCATCATTGCTGCAAATTGTCACCTTTTAAAACCAAAGGACACAGTGTACCGTAGATTACCTATTTTACGTCCGTCTACTAATTTTGACATCTGTATAGCCCAAAAATGCACCTGTATATAAAAATGTCGATTTTTGGCGCGAAAATTCAAATATCTTTTTGGCATATTTTCATACAGGACTTTGGAATGCACTATCCCTTTCGTGCACCTCAAAAATCGCCTTTTGTTTTCCATTTCCATTGTGAGTTGAGTTCTGCCATCTACTAAGCATTTCAGGTCAATTTCTCAAGCAGATCTATCCTCCTGGACATTTGATGGGGCCTGAAAATTTGACGTAATGACCACCAAGGACTTTGAGAAGCTGACTTTTACGCAGCTACTGGTCAAGCATCAAAGAGAAAATCCTCCTCTCACAAACTCCTACTTTTAATGACAAGGACAGAATTTGAGAACTCAACGAAGAATTCTTTCAAGCATTGCACACGACGCAGGTTTTCAAGTTTCAGCATCATCGACCTTGTTACAACTACTACACACTTCTAAGCCTCCTTTTTTCTGAGATGAGTTGACGTCTTGACATAGCATCAAAAACACAACGCTCACCGCTTCTCTTTTTGGCATATAATCTAGCACCTCTACAGAAAAAGTCTTCTCTTGGTATGCGACAGAAGAACCCAACAAATCTACTCTAAAATTTTTCACAAAATTTACTAGATTTGGAATTACCAAGCAATAAAAATCCTATGAAAATCGGATATGATTGTCAAAATCTGAACAATGGAAGATGTTGAATATGAATATAAAAAGGAGCCTTATTTTCCACAAAGTGTACTTTATTTTATTTTTACAGTTTTATATCTCATGTATACTACAAAATTTCTAATGTTAAATTCACAGTTTAGGAATGTTCACGTTGTTGATGGTTTGTTAAACTATGTTCCCATTTAAAGATTTGGTCACATATCGGACAAGGAAATCTAATGCCCTTATGAACTGAATTGATATGAGCCTTCAACCCACTTCTAAATTCTTTTCCACAGAATTCACATTTTTCAGACAATTTCATATTGTGAACAGGAGCATTTTCTGGATGGTTGTGAATTGTGTGTAACTTTAATGCTTGGTTTGATTTAAATGACTTTGGGCATAATGCACAATTAAATCTGTTACCATTATGAACGACATTTTTATGTTTATACAATGAACTCCTGTCATTGAAGTCTTTTTCACATAAATCACATGTTTGTCTATGATTCAGATGAACAGCATTCATATGATACCTGATTGCACCATCTGATTTGAAAGTCATATCACACAATTCACATTTCAAGCCTTCTTCATGAGCGTATTTAACGTGACTTTTAAGCAAATAATTGTTTGCAAAATCCTTTGGACATGCTGTACACTTCCATCTTTGCTCTGGTTCTTTGATATGTTTATTTAGATGCTCCTTCTTTTTTGATAGCATTGCAAAGGCTTTGTTGCAGATTTCACAGACATATGGCTTTTCCAAGCTGTGGACATTGATAACATGCGCCTTTAAACTGTCTTTTCTTTTAAATGTTTTTCCACACAATTCACAATCAATGTCATTGCTCTTTTCGTGCGCGTGCATAGTTGAGATATGCCGTTGCAGTCCTGAGCTTTGGGTAAATATCTTTCCACATGTATCGCATGTGTACTTGTTAGGTGGATTCCTTTCAGATATTATTTTGGATGCAATCAGTGATGGAAATGAATTTTCACTTGTGTTTTGCTCATGCTTTTGTTCGTGTATCTTTAAGGCCCGTCTACTTCTGTAAACTTTTTCACAAACATCACACTTGAAATCTTGTTTTAAGTGAGTCTTTTTATGTGAATTGAGAGAGCTTTTTCGACTTAAAACTTTTAGACAAACATCACATTGGACTTGTTTGTCTATTCCCAAGTGAACGATTTCTGTATGCTCCTTCAAATACTTTGTACTTGTGAATGACTTGTCACAAAATTCACAAGAGTACTTGATGTTTAGATGTAAGCTTTCTATATGTTTTTCAAGTGATTTTGAGGAACTTAGTTCAACATTGCAATGAGAGCATGGATACATCTGTTTTAATCCACCATGCACTCTTTTCATATGATCATCTAAAATAGGTTTTCTTGAAAAGACTGCATCACATAATTCACAATTGTATTTCTTGCCATCATGAAAGTGAATCTTGTGAGATTTCAAAGAAGTTTTGTACTGAAATTGTTTGTCACAAAGGTCACAATCGAAAAATTCCTTTTCTCCTAAATGAATTCTTTTATGGTGCAGATTTAGCTCACTCTTGCTAAAATATGATTTGCTGCATAAGTCACAAGTAAAACGTTCTCTTCCACCGGCATGCCGTTGCTTATGTTCTCGTAAACCCCCTTTAGTAGATAATTCAATACCACAAATATCACAGGGAAACTTCTTTTTGGTGTCTGATGAGTGTTGGGATTCATAATGTCCTTCTAAGATTCTTTCAGTTTTGAAAATCTTCTTGCAATCTCCGCATTTAAATCTCAATCCTATGTGGTCTCTCTGTTTGTGAAGTTTCACATATTTCTTGCTTGTGTATGATTTTTCACAAAGATCACAATCGTATCGTCTTCCGAGGTGAATGACTTCTTTGTGCTCATTATAGCTTGATTTCCCTTTCAAAATTGCTGGACATAGTTCACATTTGAAAGAAGTTTTGCGTTGTTCCAAGTGTACACCTTTAACGTGAACGTTGAGGTTAGTTTTGGTTGTGAATGAACCCAAGCAAATGTGACAATCAAACATTTTTAATGCTATCAATTGTTTTCACTGTCACTTCTTTTGAATAACTGTTTGTAAGTATCACCAAAACTGCCAGTAAGGGAGGGAGGCGTACTTTACTTACGTACCTTTCGCGTATGTAGTGATTCTGGAATTTAAGAGCCGCCCCATGTACGCTCGTTCTTTGAAAAGAGACTTTTTGAAGATTATCAAATTGCAATTTTGTCGCTTTATCTAAAATGTAATTAACGGATGAATAAGGGCTTTTCGATTCTATATGCCTCCGATTATAAGGATTAAGAGATCATTAATAAAGGTGAGCATGCTAAGGCTCTGCTCTGCTGGTCATCTTCTTCCTCTATTTTCCATGCTGCATTCCTCTTTGATTATTGCCTAATTAAGAGCCTTATGTGCAAGTTAATAAACATCCTTGAAAGAAGAAGGAGCTCTAGCGACAAAGAGACCTAATCAAATAGCCGAGGAAGTAAAACAATCAGACACTGGACAAGATGAAGTATGATTCCAGACCTTGTGTCTGGGTCCTCAAAAGATCTTAATTCTACACAATTGAGATCTAAGCAACAATCCTGTTGACATGACATACATTCAGGGTGTCCCAACAAGTTTTGTATGGAGAGTATATCCATACATAAAACGCATAAAACCTAAAATTCGTGAAATTAGAACTTTGAAATATTTTGTCAATTTTTTCGTCAAAATGAACGGACATACTGCTTAGCCAGAATGTAAACTAACTTTCACGATCTTTTTGTATTTTGATATTTTTTCAAATTTTTTGCTAAATCCCCATCCAGAACTTGTTGGGACACCCTGTACAACTCATTCATAACTTTTACAATTGATAATCAAAGTGGTGGTAGCGGAAAATGGCACACCTTTTTAAAGGGGATAGGTAGGGCAAGGAAATGCTTTGACATCATAAAAAATGGTTCAGTGATCTTAGTAAATCACAGGAGGCATAAAAATGCAAGCAGCCAAACAAGTCCAAAGTTCTTCCAAAGAAGGTAACTGTTTTAGAAGAAACGATCAGAATGATGTATGTCTCAGTACAGGTACTACACCTTCGTGTATGGAGGTCACTTTTAACCGATTTTTCCCTTCGAAAATTAATGACTTTGCCCATTGGCACGAAAATCCTCGACAAATATTCGCGTTTTTTCCTCTCAGTCCGATTTTTCCCATTTATCCAACAAAATGCCACACTGCAAAAAATATATATTCTGATTTGCTTTATTTGGATTTTTGTCAAATATTTGAGGAAGATATCATAAGGAATGAAGGTTCAATGAAGTTGGCAAAACCTTGATTTTTTCAATGGGTTAATCATCATTTTAGCAAAAATGATTTTCAGCAGACTTTCCTCACTCCTCCAATCAAGTTCCTCTTCAGCAAATCTCAGATTTTTTGCAAAAAATGGTAAATCATAAAACGTGCTTATCAATTTCCTCAATGATGTCTCGTCTTGAAAAAATAATTTTTCATTTGGTCCCGAGACTCCTGTCATAGGCAATAATAAGATGTTTGTTCTTTGTTGTAATTTATTGATTCTACACACTAATTACCCAAATTGATTGTTGCTTGCTTTAGGGTACTTTTAAGGTCATTTGTCGAGTTGTGTACTGTACTTCAAACTCAGAGATGTCATCGAACTATTAACTCAACTTACTGAAGTAATAACTAAAAGTAGAAATATTCCCTAAGATTTTCAAAGATTGATGACCATTTACAACGGTCAGAAAGTAATATTTCATACTTTTAAAACACTGTTGCACTTTATGCAAATTGAGGCCAAAAAGGTATTTAAAGAAAGGAAGAGTTTTGTGAACCATTTTCTGGACACTTTTCGATCCATCATCTGATCTATGCACAACAAAAATTCCGCTTCCGTTGCATAACAGGACTAAAGAACTGTCAAGTTCTATCTATCAAAAACCTCCTTCGGTTTTATATTGTTGCACATTTTGCCAATGAGAAAACGAGGTCATAGATCCAAAATGAACGACGCAGGAAATAACATTGAAGGGTAGGAAAAAGTTTATAATTGTATAGGACTCCATATTTAGAATTGACTATGGTCACCTTTCTTGTTCTCTACCTTTTTATTGCTCTTGCCTATTGACACCTTTTTATTGAGGTGTCAAGATGCAAATTTTCATGGACTTCCTTATCTGGCAGAGTAGCAGAGCCTTGTCCGATCAATCATCAACCAAAATTGGGAAGATTCGTGCATCTTTGAAGTCTTGTTGACAAGACCAAGAGCTTGAAAACTGCCCGAGAATTGAGAACCATAGCATAATAAATTGATATGTACAAGTTTCGTGAGTCTTGAAAAAGCATCATTTCCTGATTGATTCTAACGCCTACTTGATTGAAATTGAATTTTCTTGAGTACATACTCGTTAAATATTATTGCTTCACTTGAAAATGCGTCGTTTTTGCGCTTTTCGCACATCGTGCATTTTTCAATAAGTAAGATTGAATGGTTTTTGGGTGCTTGAGGCTCTTTTTGGACCAATTTTGCCCGTCACTTTCCGTTAATTGGAAATCCCTCTTGTACAGTTCTGGAGCACTTCAGACTCGTGATCTTCAAGTTTTGCAAAGCATTTTTCATATTTTAAAAATAGTAGTTGTCACAAGCTACAAGAGTCTCTGGAGCAAGGCCACGTTTTAAAACAATACTTGTCAAACAGACTAAAGTCATTAACCTAATTGATCCACTCAAAAAAAGAAGCACTACTACTGTACTTTACAAAAATCATTGTCATATTTTCCTGTGACTTTGCCACAGGTCAATTCTTAGTCTAAACAGAGGAAATGGCTAATTGACATGTAGAATACACAAAGTGGCACGGAAAATAGGAAGAAACGGAGACCTCAAGACTATTTGGCAACTTCTTCTGTTTTTGCCACAGAAACAGTGGTATAACAGTCCAAACCAGATGGTCATGGTTGGTATTCCATTTCTAACTTCATTTGTGTACACTTCAATTCCTTGTTTTTCCAAGATGCTCAAAAATCACCCAAAATGATTAGATGTCTTCCCGATTTTAATAATCTTCTCCAAATTTCAATTGTCATTTTCTTGGTTTGACAATATCTTTGTGTCCATTTATGCAAGCGTTCATAAATTGTGTCATTACGCAACTATTTCTACCATTCAAATCAATGTTCAATAGTAGCAAAAACATTTATTTGAAAGGTAAAAATATACACCTCTCCCTCGATATAGTCGATCGACTATATCGAATTTGACTAGACCAGGGGTCTCTGAGCGCTAAAATTGACATTAGAACTGATACTTCGAGTTATTCAGACACCCCTCAAATTCGATATAGTCGATCGACTATATCGAGGGAGAGGTGTATGTGGATTGACTCTATTTGTGAACGCTTGCAACATTGGACACAGAGATGGTGTCAAATTACTACTAGAATAAACTCTTCTTTCAGACACTATAAAAAAGTTGCAAAAATACGCTTTGCAGAAAAATGAGGCTCTTTTTCCTCATTGTTGGTTGGCTGAGTGCACATTACCATTAGTTGGGTAGCATAAGAGGCCAAAGTCAATTCAACATGTCCCATGTTCTTTCCCTGAGGTGCCGTCATAGCCTCGGCCTCCTCGGTAGTCGTTTCGGGCACTTTGCCAAGTTTTTTCATCATGATGCTCCTTGCTTTCTTGTCTTTCTGAAATACAGTCCATTTTCATCGCATCATGTCTTCTCCTAGTAATTCTTCCACGTGTTGTTTTTTGTGCCGAGTTGCCGTGAGTCCAACGGAAGAAAATGCTTGCCAACACTGTCATCAATCCATTTACGCTTGCTCTAATGCCCATTTAAAGGCTCACAGGGGAAAGATAAGAATTGGCAAAGACAACTATCAGGTAATTTCATCTTGACAACCGAACAGCGAAATTTAGAAGATACCAAATGCGCCAAATGCAAAATATCCCAAGATATACTCAAGAAATAGTCGTCAAGAAATACCCAAGAAAAATCGAGTAAAAGGTCTGAATTACAGGGTGTCCCAACAAGTTTTGAATAGGTTTCAAAAAATATATCAAAATATGAAAAGACGAAAAATTCGTGAAAGTTTGTTTACATTTTAACTGAGCAGTGCTGATGTCCAACTATTGCACTAGAAGAATGTTGATTTTTAGCGTGAAAATTCAAACTCTATTTTTTGGAGAAAAGTAGTTTCGCTCGCATTGTTGTAAAATGAGACTTTTTGAGCGATTTTCAAACACTACGATAAAATCTGCAGTAGCCTTTTTAATTTCCGACAGCAATTGTTAATTTTTTGCAGGAAATCTGTTGGCCTTTTCGTGTGGAGAATAAACCCATTATTGGCAATGTTCTCATTGCGACTAGATCAATCAAGGCCACAGAAACGGTATTGGAAGAGCTTCCCGCGGCTTTGGGTCACCATGCAAAGACCAAACCTTGTTGCATCGAATGTGAAGCTCAGATGGACAAAAGCAAAGATGGAGTAGAACAAAGGTGTGAAAATTGCAATTTTCCTTTGTGCAACAAGACAGACAAATGTAAGTTTTTGACATCTTTGCTAGCACTACTGACCTTTGACACAGTGGTTGAAATGTCGTCTCTATTTCAAAGTAAACAACGAGCGTAGCGAGTGTTACACTTGGTTTGACTCTTGAATTCAAGTCCCAATTGAGCTGCAATTTGAAAGGAACTTGACGCTGATTCAACCTTCAATTTCTCTGAATGTAGTGCTTCAATCAATTGTTGTTCCTCTTGATTCAATTTGGCTTTTTCCAGCGTAGCTAATTGACACAGATACAATTTCCCACAATCATCAATGGAATCCAAAGCTTCCATTTCAGCAAAGATTTGTTCGGATTCTAATATTGCTTCGCGTCGACCTCGGTAACCTCCACGGTAGCCTCGACCTCCTCTGTAACCTCCATAACCTCCAGAGTTTCCACGACCTCCACGGCCTAAAAGTGAGGCTCCCGCCAATCCTGCGCCTGAAAAATAAGAATTTTAGCTTCGCACCGCATCCTAAAACTCAATTTGTCCAACGACTTACCTAAGGCTGCAGCAAGGCCTGCAATAACCGTACTGGCCCCGATACCAGTTGTTGTCGCTCCTGATACGGCACCCAAAGTCACTAGACCAGTCACTATGGCCTCAGCCAATGCCGCAAAGGCCATAGAGGCTACTACTAAATAAGCAACCTTCATTTTTGCACAACAGTAGAAGACTCTTGCAGTCCAAGCTCCACTAATGAATGGATTGCAATGGTGCAATTGTAACCGTTTTATAGTCTGAAATGGTTTAATGGTTTTCGCTTGTCATCAACTCTATCTAAAAATGTCAATGATTGCAGGTCGAAACAAAGAACAACACCAATCAGAATGTGATATTTTGTCAACCTACAACCTAACAGAAATCAACTGGGAAGAAAACCTGTTACCGTTTATGGGAGTCCTACCAATCCGTGTTTTATCCTTGAAAACGCAAAATCCGGATCTTTGGCAACGTGTTGAATTGCTCATGGATCATAATGAATCAATGAAAGAAGATGAAAAGTTTGCTTGGACCAGTCAAGTCATTGAACCTATCATGAACAGTGGCAAAAGGCCTGATTGGTCAGCCGAGGACATCCTCAGAGTCATTGGGATCGTCAATACCAATGGTGTCAGTTTGGGTGCGCTTGGAGGATGTGGTTTATATCCAACCTTTTCATTTTTGTCTCATAGTTGTACCTCAAATTGCCGCTTTCAAATCCATCAGAACAAAAACATGGTCATTACAGCTTTGACGGATATCCAGGCAGGAGAGGAGCTTACCATCAAATATTTGCCTTGCACTATTGGAAATACATTAAGACGAATCAAAATCGCAGCTAATTGGAAGTTTGATTGTTGTTGTCGTCGTTGCCAAGATCCAACAGAGTTTGGAACTTATTTTGACGCTTTGAAGTGCTATCAGAAGACTTGTGGAGGCTACTTACTGCCGAAGGTAAAGCAGTTTTGTCATCAAAGTAAGCAAAATCCAGACCGTTTTCAATATCCAAAACGACAAAAAAAAAATCGTTAAAGTTTGCTTACATTCTTGTTAAGCTGTGCAAAACTTACTTCAATTTGACGAAAAGAATTCAAAGTTCTTATTTCGCAACTTTGAGATTTCCATTATGCATTAAAAAAGTTTCATTCCAAAACTTGTTTTCATTAATGCCATCTAACCATTCGCATTTACATTTTTTCAATGACTGCTTTTCAGGCTTTGGAGACAAGAAGTGATTGGAAATGTGATAAGTGCTCCGAAGTGGTACCTTCTGCGCCCATCCAAACTTTGATTAAGTCCCTTCAAGAGGAAGCTGAGAACTTTCAAGCAACGGATATCACCAAAGTCCAGACCCAAATCAACAATCTAGAAAAGATATTGCATCCCAACCACTTTTTGCTCATGTCCTACAAAAAGCGACTTTTAGACATTCTGAAGCTAAGGCCTGATAAACCCGAGGAAGGCAGCGATGAATTTCGTCCATTTGTGGAAAAGCAGGTGGATCTGGGCAATGAATTATTGGCAGTGACGAACGTTTTAGAGCCCGGATTTAGTTTCAAACGAGGTCGGATTTTGAGGCACTTACATTTACCAACTTTGCAATTGGCAAAAATGGATTTGAAAGCGAAGCGGATTTCCACGCCGCAGTTCGTTAGTATTACTAAAAAAGCTATTCAGAACATGAAAGAGGCAGTCAGATGTATGGAAGACTTTGATCTTGCCTCTGACACTTCAACTATTATCAGGAATGTTGCTTTGGCTGCTTTAGAAAATTCTAATTCATCAGTGAATAATGCTCAAGAAAATGGTCATTAAAGCTCAATTATAGTCAATTACATTTCTATGTGTTTTAGCATAATGAAAATTGAAAAACGATTCGTTTTAAACGAATAAACTTAAACGATGCCAAAAAGTTGCAAAACTATTATTTAATGAAAGGTTGCGTGATGAAGTCACAAAATGTTTCGGTAAAAACCATTCGGCTAAAGGTTGAAGGGGCAATATTTCTTTTGTCCACCTTACCTAACTTAACCTAACCTTACCTAAGTCAACAATCCATAGCTCTTATTGAACCTTTAATCAAACCTAACCCAACCTGACCTACCCTAACCTTGGATAAAGAAAAGATGGTTTTGTATCAAACCGAACGTATCTACAGACTTGTCAAATGTCCTCGCATTACTTGTGATTCAAAAGTACCATTTCATGAATTACTTGGTCACATGTCTGAAAGAAGATCGTGCATTGAAAAAAGTTATACAGTTACTTTTCGAAAGGGTTTTCTCTAACTACCTCTTGAGGTACCGGACACCGGTCAAGTTATGTCAGTAGATGATGAAACTTCAGACTACAAGAGCAAAAATAATTTCTTGTATGCAATAAATTACTTTTTTGAAAACTTCTGCTTCAAAACGACGACAATTCGGATTGTCATGATTGGAAATTTTGTATTGAGGTCAGGATTAGAAACTTGAAAGAAGAAGTCAAGGATGACAACGTCGAATCCGGAGTATCTGATACACATGGAACAACGCGGAAAGAAAACACGAAAAACTTTGGAGAGCCCTATGATGTCTTTGTTGATTGGAATCCCACTATATGCTATATCTTGTCCAATTACTGGTTCTTAACAAGCTGACCATTTGCAGCTTGTTCACTTAACAAGCTGACTTACTTACTTAACATTAGCAGAAATAAAAAATCAGGGAAAGCTCCTTTGTTTCAGTGAAAAGTAGGGAAATGCCGAAAAATCCAGTTCCCGAAAATTCCCGGGAATGAAAATGCATATGATTTCTTATTCTTGTACTAGAAATATGAGAATTTTTAATTGAGGTAAAAACCAATAACCAATAGCAATACTCTAGAGTGCCTACTTAAGTAATAATCGTGTAGTCCTTAATAAACGTGATTGGGGGAAAATTAGTGATTCTTTTTTTTTTTTTTTGCGTGCAGGCACTGTAGTACAGTAGTAAAAAGGGTGCCTAATAAGGGCATGCATCAAGGAAAATGAGTCAAAAAACAAGTTGCGTGTTTACACGATTATTAGGAACCCTAGAGTAACACAGGCCCTATTTGGTAATAATGAGGCCCCTCTTCTCCATGCTTCTCTGTATATGCTCTCTATTTCTCTCCTCCTCAATAAATATTGTACTAGTCAGTCAAAAGTCAACTTTCTGAAATTGATGATGTCTGCTTTGGATACCCCAAGAACCTCACCTCAATCTAAAGTGGTCACAATCAGTGATGAAATTCTGATTTTTACCTTCTGCGAAGTAGGACTATCAATAATAACCTTCTTCATCAATTTGATCAACTTCTTCTGGATCCGACAAACATTCGAAAAAACTCTGGTCTTTCAGATACAACAGATAGACTCCATCATTACCTGTGTTTGTCAAATTGGATTCATCGCCATTTTGTTAAACAGCATATCAGATGCTCCTAATGTCTACATTTGCACTCTTGCATCAGGTTTTGTGGCTATTTCTTTTTTCCATTTCCTAATGAGTAATCTCCTCATGGTCATTGGAAGGTAAGTTTGGGTTGTTTTGAGATCAGGTTCAGTTATTCAATGCTTTATACTTTTCTTTCAGGCGTCTGAAAGTCAATGCAGCCTCTGCGGGGGAACCAATACCTTCAGAAAAGTCAATCTTGAAACTTTTTTTTACCTTTTCAGCATGTCTGATTTTGTATATACTTTTTGTTGCTTTGTTCAACTCTACTTGCAGTGTGCCGTTTCTCCCACCGTATGCATTATGTATGGGATCCAACTTAGAAGAAGCACTTGATTGGGACGAGTACAAATTGTTAATCCTGATTCCTTTCACCTTAATCCTTTGTACCAACATTCATTTTGACTTTGTTAAACCACCCCGTCTTTTATCCATTGATAACATTCAAAATAGTGAGCCAATCTTTTATGAAAGTCCTCTAAGAACATCCCTTATTTCTTGTCTGGCGCTACTGTGGGTTTTTGGCTGTATACTGATGGTTGAGCATGTTTTCTATTATTCTATTGTTATATTAGACAATTTTTTGGTAATCTTACTCATCAAAGGACCTCTGATTGCTATCTGGACACATCATCAATCAAAACAGAAGAATTTGAAGAAAAACCAACAAGACATTAATGAGATAGAATTGACCCTTTCAGCACAAGCAGAAAATTCGCAATTAGAAAGTCATGTTTTGAATGACATTCAAAACAATCACATGAATGTACCTTGAATCAATGTTTTGCCAAAGCAAATAACAATAAAATTGATATGACTTTTTTCTACAAAATGATTAAGGGAGTCATAGGAGTCATTGTTTAGAAAGTTGTGGTGAATTCAGAGTTTGTATGCATGAAATCAAACAAATCTTAAGAATGATGCATATCGTAATAATGGGAAAACAAAGGGAATCAAAAAGAATGAAAAGCTCTTACGCCTTTCATGCATTCTTCTCAAGTCTTGATGATCAATCATTCTATAGACCGTATCTATAAGACATCTCAAGCATCTCAAGTACCTAAATAGATGAATACTGAATATTATACCTAGACAAAGATTTTCTTCTCGATCTCGATTATTTTGAATGTGTTTCTTTATTTATGCCCGATGAGAGACAAAAACTTGGGTCGCGCGCGCGAAGATAATTATAACGAAGCAAAGGATTTCAACATACATTAAATATTCATCAAATTGCAAATTAGATCTGTGTCAGGGTTGATAGCATCATCCGGGTAAGAGTTGTTGTTAGTATTGAGAAACATCTTTTAAAAATGGTTTTAGGAAGGGCAAGAAAAAGACAGGGACCCAAATCGAGATTAAGTAGGTACAACGCGTGCGATTTCTTCAAAAAAAGCACGAAAAAGTCGTCAAATCGATTCTGAAATATCCAGATTTAATATTTGACTTGAAATTCAATATTTTTCCTTGTTTAAAAGATCTTTTCTTAAGTAGATTTGATTGTTTTGAATGAGGATTTTCTTGGTGAGGGCGAGGAGGGGTAGACAATTTTTTGGGGTAGTAGGTAACATATGATAGAATCCACAACAGAGTATATTTTTGGGGTGAAAGCACGACGCCGTAGTAGTTATTTGTCCTTTTTATCTTCAACAAAAGTGTTATTTTTTTGGCAATATTCTTTATAGGCCGCAGTGTAAGTCATGTCTAGGGCAGGCACGCCCAACGCATCAGCCATCAATTTCTGTACGTTTTGAGCGTACACTTCCGGCTTGGACACTTCTTCAGCATTGGGAGTGTACACCGGTAAGAACTCGACTTCAACCCGATTAATTGGGTTGGCGAGAAGGTACCACCTGAAAAAGTAAAGGAAAAAATCAAATTTTCGTAGGCTGAAAAATAATTTTGAATTTTTAAATCATAAATTCGTGAAAGTTTGTTTACATTCACGCTAGGGAGTGCAGGTCTCGCTTTAATTTGACGATTTTTTTTTTCGATAAATCTTTTTACTTACACTGAGAAAATATAACTGTGGCTTTGGTTGAATGTCCAAGTGATAGGATCAACCCTTTCGGTTCCAGGATATCGGATCAGCACCGGTTGCACAGGTACACCCGGAGCAAAAGCGCCCACTTTGAACTGAATCAAAGCTTTGCGATTAGTGTTGCTTCCCTCCGGACACAAAAATAATTGAGGCAGGAAATTGTCTGTTGACCGGGCACGCTCGCAGATCATTTCAAGAGCTCTTTTCCGAGTTTCTGAGGTGCGTCTGTAAATCAAAAATTATATATATTATACCGGGTGTCTCAACAAAATATTCGTGAAAGTTTGTTTACATTCAAGCAAAGCAGTGCATATCTCCTTTCAATTTCACGAATTTTTTTGGCAATTACGTATCATAAAATGGTTGACGGTTTTTTAAAGGGAAAAATGGCTTACCTATCTACGAAAATGGCCTGATAAAAAAGTTGACACGCCGAGATCAAAAAAGCAGTTTTGTTCTCGTGTCTGGAGACGGGTGAACTACCGCACATGTAGATAATCAAAGCCTCCAAGAAAGAGCTATGAGGAGCACCGACCAGGATAGGAGCCTCGGCCCGGCTAGCTTGTTGACCCTTAACGTTGATCCAAAATCCTGCCGCCCACAAAATCAACGTTCCAAAGGCTGAGTACCAATCCATTAACTTTCTTCGCCAACCTCGCCGACTATCATTGGTGGCAATTTCCGAGTCCGAGAGGCCGAAGAGGCCAATCTTGGCCACCAACCAGGCCATACTCAAGGCAAATATCACTCCCAGAGCTCTGATAGGGGCCAAGAAAATAGTCCCTAAAGTTAGCACTGTCCAGTCCCAAAAAGTCAGGACAATTTCATTGGTGAAGGGATCTATTTTATGTTTGGCTTTGGGAGGATTATTTTGTTGTTCTTCATTGAGTTGTTTTTCCCGTACTTCATCCGTCATACGTGGGATTTTCTTCATTTTGAGTTGAACGGAGTTGACGGTGTCCATGACAACTTGTATCACACCATTGTAGTCCGTCGCTGGCATTGTCATACTATCAAACTGCAAAGGAAATATCTTTGATAATCCGAAGAATCCAATGAATATGATGATAAGAACATTCATCTGGCTTTGTCATACTGCACGGGAAATATCGGAAATTT
Source organism: Oithona nana (assembly GCA_900157175.1). Lineage (NCBI taxonomy): Eukaryota > Metazoa > Arthropoda > Copepoda > Cyclopoida > Oithonidae > Oithona > Oithona nana. Next base: position 285,318 of record LT727909.1, on the reverse strand, counting down.
TGATAATACGAAGAACTTATTCGTAAATGTTACGAACATTACTCATAGAATTTCTAGAACAGTCATAGTGTTTGAAAATCACTCAAAAAAGTCTCATTTTTGCAAAATTGCAATCGAAGCCAAAAATCAACAATGGAATTAGAAATCTTACCTTTTTGCACATTTTTTGGCGTAAAGATTCAAATACATATTCAAAAATGAGACATTTATGAGATTTTTTCATACAATGTGAAATGTTTTAGAAAATGGTCTTAAAAGGAGACTTTTGGTCTTGATTTATGGCTAAGGTAATAAGTGAAGGTCTCATGGGCCTTTGATTGATTAATCCTATTGATTTATTCTCTTAGACGAAGGACAAGAAGACATACTTATAGGAGGAGTACTGGATTATCTAACAGTACTCACTAGCCTTCAGGCAGTTAGGCTTTTAACCTGGCTACTGCCAATACAAACACTCTTTCACTTAGGACCAATATCGACGATGATTCACTACATTACGAAATAGTCTACGTCATTCTTGAACATAACTAAGCAACTGATGACATTAGAAAAATAAACAGGGCAATAAGCCAAGTGATTCTAAGTTCAATAAATAATTAAATTTTCTAGGGAATTTTTCAAAAAATGTTAAAAAATCCGAGAAATTGTGAATGAATGAATATTTGTGGTTTGTGCAAAAGATTATTTCTTTTCAGTTATACTTGTACTTACACGCTTGATTTCATCGTATGACTATTGCCTAAGTACTAGTAAAACCATCACATGTCAAACGAGTTTTTCAATTTCAAGGTTTTTTCCTTGTATTTTTAAAAATCGGTCAAGAAATAGTTGAAAATCTTGTTTGGCGTTTTTCTATACCTTGAGTCAAAGAGTCCAGAAGTAATTCAGGTCAAGCCTTTTATGATCTTGAATGGCTTTGAGTTGTAACACATAATTTGTCTTTGTTTTTTGACGTTGACACACTTTTGTTGACTTTTGTTTGTTTATCTTGTTGTTGTGAAGTACCGGTTTGTTGCTTGAAATGTAAACAATTGTAATTGTCGAGTTGGATAAAGAGATGATGAATTTTGTGTAGTGTCTACTAAAGTCTCGTCTGTTGACTGCTGCGACTGATTGTTCTCTATTTCTAGCCACAAAATGAGGTGATGCTTGATCGAAAAAGTGAGACAATCCGAAATTTTCACTTAGCTTTCCCTTTCAAAAATTGATAAATTAAGTTTTTGAAAAATGAAAAAATCGTTGACGGACATCAAAACAAATTTTTGAAACTATTTTGTTAACAAGTAAAAATATTTTAATATTTTTTCACCTTATTTTCTTGATAAAATACCAAAAATATTTTGCCTCAAAAAATACTTTTTGCTACTTTTGCTACCAACCTCAATATAATTCGTTATTCGTACATTTCAGTTATTTTACTACTTTTTCGAAAATGATTATTGCTATATTTTAAAAATAAAATTCTTGAAATAATGAAAACAGGAATGGGAAAAAAGGAAAAAATATAGGAAAAATTATTGGAGATGCCGGGATTTGAACCCGGGGCTTTCCGCATGCGAAGCGGACACTCTACCACTGAGTTACATCCCCACCGTATCCAAAATTGGTCGAAAATGCTATTTTTGAAAATGTAGTAAATTAATTCATGCAGCATTCACTTCATGTTCGTAGATCTCCACTGATCTTAGTTTCATCAACGATGCAAAAGAAAGCCGAAGACACCAATGCCTGTCCGTATATATGGTTCAAAAACCGATAAAATCCTAATTGATTTCCAAGATAGTGCGAGACAGGATATCGATGAATGGAATACTGCTTTTGACAAGGTATCAATCGTGGCAACGTATGTAGCTGGGGATTTTCAAGCATTCTATTCATGATTTCGGCTTATCTTATCCATCTTATCACTTATAGCAAGCAGCAAAGCAACGCAGAATCCTTATCAGTTTGACTCACTTTTGACACTTTCAACAAAAGCCGTTGGGATAGTAAAATGGAGGATCCGGACTTAGAATGGGTCCAAATCAAGCCCAAAATGGTTGAAGATCAGTGGAATGTTTACCGAAGACCATTATCTTTGGTCTGTACCATTGGTTTATTCATCATTGGTTTGACTGAAGCTATAGTTCTGTTATGGCATCGCGGAACTTGGGGATTTCAAGAATGGATTCATGAAGCGACTTTTTATAATTTTTGGAATGGAACTTATATCGTCATTTCTGCCAGTATTCTATTGATGTTGACTTGTGCTTTAGGATATTATGCTATCGTCAAACGTTCAATTTGCTGGCTTATCGTTGTAAGTATCAAAGATGCGATATTTCAAACTTCCGCAATTATTTTATTTTCAATTTTCATATAATTCGTCAAATTGTTTTGGCGAATTTTATTCAGGAAAATTTTGTTCTTATTACCAACCCATACGTCTATGTATCGCACATGGGTCAGTCTCCATTATAAGATTTTCAGTTTGATGAACTATCTTATGGACTTTCCAGTCTTGCACTTGGCAATTCTTTCCACAGTACCTGGAATTTCCACAGTACCTGGAAATCCTGCATTTGGAGCATTTCTTCAAATCTTGAGAAGGGGCGAAGCAGCTCCAGCATAATTTGCTCCATTTCTTGGCCAAATTCTCAATTTCCACGCCATGCTTTTCCTTGATGAATTGACGCATTTTGATGTCGTACAATGCAAGACCCTTAGAGCTGATCATCATATCCGGGACATAATCAATGAGTTCTTTGACTGAGTGGTACACAAAGATTTGCTCAGCTTTTTCATCTGGACCATAGACCAGCCTTTCATCCTTCAAACTTCCCGTGAACGCACCTGTAGTACCTTTGTACTCCGGATTGGCAGGATCACCGTCAATGTACTTGGACTTCAAATTGATTTCGAACATTTTCTTGGGCTCATGCTGGTACAATTTCATTTCACCCTCGCTAAAGGTGTTGTCAATAGAGTGATCCGCAAGTAAGAACGACCAATCAGTTGCAAATAGATCACCAACGTTCAAGACCAGGAATGAGTAAACAAACCGATGAGTACTATGAATTGATCCGACAACTCGTTTCATGTTGACTCCAATGTCCAAGTTCTTCAAATAATACATCAACAATGTATTAATTTCATGAGGTCGACTAGTCACCAAGACTTTGGGTGGATAGATTACTTCCTCGAGCTTTTTGTTGCCGCGGTTGCCTCTCAATTCCTTGACAACAGAGGCAAATCCCGGACAAAGACTTCCTTGAGTTTCCCAAGACTTTATCAAGATCTCATTGATAATTTCGGCCTTCTTCTTCATTGATACATAATGACTCCTCGACACTCCTTCGTCCCTCTTTTCGATTTTAACAAAAAGACTTGATGGTAACTTGGAAAACAAATAGTCGTCCCACTTGTATTTGCGAACCACATTGAGCGTTCCCAAGTCTTCTTCGATTGCTAGAAAAGCTTCGAGGTAGTCTCCAGTTGCGTTTTGCGCCATTTTCTGTCGAATGGCGGCGAATTTACCGCGGTCGGCGACGGCGCGGTCGGCCATTTTTCCGGTTTCAGTTTCACGAGTTTTGGCTTTGTTTGAGTAGAGTAGAGAAACTGAGAAATTATTCAGTGTTTCTTTGTGATAGCGTCAAAAAATCGCCAGTTCTTTAATGAAAACGCCAATCCATGAAAATCCTAAAATTATCTTTTTATATCTTTCCAGGTTTGTGTTTTACATGGAGCCACGATATTTTTGAACCTTGTCGGATCCATTGCCATGTTCGCCGATGCCTTCGCAACCAAAGAAATCTGGTTAGCTCGCATGATTATCGATATGATTGATCCGACCAATTACAACAACAATTCAATCAAAGATGAGTTTTTAGGCAACATTTATCGTATTGTCGAATGTTGTGGAGCGGATGGGTACAAAGATTACACTGATCGATTTGATATGTCACCTCACCAAGAATGTTCAGATCATCGGCATAGGTAAAACATTCTATGAATTTTCACGCCAAAAATAATTCTTATTTTCTTTATAGTGGGGGAATTTATTATGAGGAAGGATGCGCTAGTAAATTCTTGGTATGGTTGAAAGCCTGGGCTGGTTGCGTCCTGGTCCTTTGTCTCATAGTCACCTTAGTCCAATTACAATTGATGTATTGGTCAAAACAACTTTTAAGAATACTGAAAAGACAACACAGAAGTGCCAAAAAATCCAAAGTGGAAGGTGAAAAATTGCTTAGTGGAGTATCCGGAACAACAACTGTAGCTAAAGGAATCATCAAGGAATCAAAAAGTCAGGACAATTTGCAAGTTCCCAATGTACCTGTTAGAAGTACCTCTCAGGTTACCAATGGTACCACTTTACCATCAATGGTACAAAATCAGGTTTGGGTACCTGCCATTCAAGCAATTCCTGTCATGTTCGCCAATGGGCAAGTTATGATGCAGACTACTCAAAATCAGGTTCCGCAGCAGCAAAATTCAATGAATTTTCATAATATGGTAAATGATACACAAGGTTTGGGATATGAAAAACCGTTGCCCAAAATCACCGATTTTCAAAGACAATTCCGAGGAAATGACGAAATGATGATGCGAAAGAAAAGTTTAGAACTTGAAGAACAACAAGCAACCATTGATTTATCTAGCGAAAACGATTCCAAATTGGGTAAATCAATCGAAAATGAAATGAAGTATCGGCCTCAATTTCAAAGCCCTAAAAGTCCCAAAAAAGTGAAAAAAGGGTCGGAAAATCGTTCCGGATCATCGCAAAAATCACATCAAACGGAAAGTACATTTGCAATTGACGAAACAAAATCACATGAATTTTCGTGGCGAATCACAGAAAGTCCTAATTTACCTCCAAGAAATTCGTCAAATTCTTTTGACCAAAAAAATCGTGAAAATGAAAAAACACATTTGTACGAACCCATAAACTATGATTTGGCTTCAAAAAATCAGCAGAAATCACCAAGCGAAATCAAGCAATTGTATAGGGAAATTCGACCTGGGAGACTCCAGGAAGGATCATCATCGCAAAATTCAAAAACGCAAAAATCCAGCTTGACTTCCCAAACTTCAAAGAATTCACAAAATGCGATGAGATTCAATGAATCCAATGAATCTAAAAATACGAGGTTTGAAGAATTGCAAAATGTGAAACAGCAAAATTTGGTTTCGTCAATGTCTTCACCAAGTACTACCAATTCTTCGCAAAATTCAAAAACGCAAAAATCCAGCCTGAATTCTCAAACTTCTAAGAATTCTAAAACTGCGAGATTCAGTGAATCTCAAAATACGAAACAGCAAAATTGGATGTCACCTAGTACTACAACCAGTTCTTCACAAAATTCGGGCAATCAAAGATTTGAAAAATCAGTTCCTACGACAAAAAATTCGCAAAATTCGCAAAGTGTGAGATTTGACGAATCACAAGAAACGACGCAAAATTCGATGGAATTGCAATCAACTATGATTACAAAATCATCAAGAAATACCAGATTTGATTCATCATTCCAAAATTCAAAATTAGAAAAATCATCGCAAAATTCACGATTTCAAAATTCGCCAACCACAACTAGTGGTTCAACTGGTTACCCACACAGTACCATTGAATCCCCAACAATACCCCAACCCGGAACAACCAATCGAGGACAATCCTCCGGATACGTCAACATACCAATGCCATTTCAAGTTCACCAAGAAAAATCCTCGACTTTAGATCGGACACGCGAGTGGGTGACAAGTCAAGAATCTTTGATACCCAAACCATTACCACCCAAACCTAATTTGGTACCAATTGAACCAATCAATAGTATACCATATGGTTACGAAAATGTGCTACCTATCAGTCAAAGATTCAAAGAGCAACCCTACTCAATCTTGTCTAATATGTCAAATACCAACGAGACTTGTACCACATTGACTAGTGATGATGACGAATCGGAGTATTTGACCCGAGGAGATTTGACGAATAATCTTAAATTCGCCATCAAGCAAAGAACGATAGTAGAAGAAGACGATCCCAATTCGTATCGGAAAAAGTTGACTCCAGAAACATCAATTTGAGAATAAAATATTTCAAAGTAGTAAAGCAGGGTATGCCAACAAGGTTTGGATAGAAATTTAGCAAAAAATCTATCAGTCCCAAAGACAAAAAAAAAGTCGTGAAACTTTGTTTACATCCCTTCAATTTGACGAATTTTTCGACTAAAAATTTCAAAATTATAATTTCGCGAATATGAGATTTTCATCAAAAAAGTTTCCATCCAAAACTTGTTGGAACACCCTGTATATCAGATTCTCTATGGGGATTTATATTTCAAAATATAGTAAGTTAAAGTATATCTTTAATCCACTGTATCATGCACGTTATTATTCTTTAATTTTGTAGTGTTGTGGATTCTTGATCAAGATCTTGCATTCTGAATTGAAGGTTGGTTTGGGGAGTAGCATCACAAATGCATTCAGGAGGGGATAGAGATTGAAAGAAGATTTGTTTGGTGAGAAGGAGAGGCGTTGGAGATCTTTTAAGTCATTTGAAGACAGCCGGCACCAATACCAAATCCAAATCCTTTGGGTCCAAAATTCTTTCCATAGCAAGCTTTGCAAAAGATATCGCCTTCTCTTTCACAAAGGTTGGAGGAATCCACTCGTTTGTTGCACAAATTGCAAGTGAAACAGCCCTTGTGCCAGGCTTTTCCGGCTCCCCGCATCAATTCAGCAATGAACACCTAAAAAACAAATTTAATAATATTTTTGGTTTTGATTTTGCTAACTAAATCAAAGCATTTTCACGAGTAAAATATTAATTTCTGAAAGTTTGATTTTTTCCGTCAAATTGCATCTGAGAATATCGTTTGCTGTTGAATTTTAAACAAAGTAAAAAATAGGATCTTGTAGAATGCATGACAGCATGAACGTACAGATTTGTCACATCTCGGACAGACTTCAGCTCCACCCCACTTGGGTTTTGTTCCATTGGCAATCTTGGGCGCATTTCCATTGGTTTCTGCCATGACTCGACGAGGAGCTACGTAGGCTTGTGCCTGGTGATCCACATGAGGTTTCGCTGACTGAAAAGCAGACAACAAATTTTCTTATTTTTTTTTAAATTCAAAAACTTAATTTTGAATTTTGCTTTTGATTTGAGTCTAGTCGGCGGCAGATGATTTTCCAATGAATTTCAAGTGAAGATTTATCATGGTGTGAAAATCTTCAGATTGTTGAATGTCGTCGTGTAGAGCCTAGCAGCGAATAAGACGCGATTCGTCTTCGACTTGTCACAGGAAACTTTACATCATCCTACTCAAGTTGCAATCCCAAAATTGTGCGCGTATATCTTATGCGTTGCAATAGTTCACAATGGGCACTTTCGCGCATCCAATGGGGAATTTCCACATTGGTTGAAAATGTCTCCCCAAAGTCTCACTATTACAACATTTTCACGAGATAAAATCTTCAAATTCTGAAAGTTAGTTTTTTCCGTCAAATAACAATGTTGGTTTTGATTTCGCAAAGTAACCAAAGAATTTTGACGAGAAAAAATCGTAGCAGCCATGTTGTAGATTGAGACATTTTTTGTATTTTTCCCCTGATTTCTGTCCACTGTGATTTGTAAAGAATTCATTGTGCAAACTCATTCTTCTGAAATACTTTTAAAATGGTTGAAATTCCTGGGTTTTTGGTTGTGAAATGAGGTAGTAGTTTATTACCTGATAGCCTTTGCCATCATCCATGGAAAGACATCCAGCACCACCGCCAAATCCATATCCTTTGGGACCAAAGAATTTGCCGTAGCAGGAGCCACAAAACATTTCTCCATCATGCTCGGTGATTCTTCCAGAGTCAAGCAACTTTTTACAATTGGCTGCAAAGGACAAAGAGTAGTGAAAGTTTCAATATTACTATCTTTGAAGTTAGATAGATTCAAAGACACGATAAAGTCATTTTGCGCAATTTTCTTCGAGTCAAGAAGAAAGAAAGAAGAACTATGGTCAGTAATCTTTCTTTTTTTCCAATCCTGTCATTCTTTCTTATCTAGATTAGAGGGATGCTGAACATTCTTTGGAAAATGTATCGTTTCAGTAAAAAATATAACACTCAAAAAATAGTCAAAAATGACACTAGAAGGAAGTAGTCAAACAAAAATGAAGGCGTTGAACGTGATTATTCTATTTAAATTGCATTGACACTGTTACTCAAATATTTAGGCGGAAATGATGCATAAACTGCTACTACACTGCTGGATGTCATCATGAACTAATTCTCAAAATTGGAGAAAAATGTTAATGAAGAGAGCATTAGTCACACACAATATTTCTAACTTTTGTTTGGGAGTCTTGAGGAGCAGTTCTTCTATCTTCAAGGATCTTGAGTACAAATCTTCGTTCCTGATTGAAACCCAAACTGGTGATTGGCACTTTGATCAGCTACAAGGCAGATTTTCTCGTCGTGATGATCGTGATCATTGTTTAATCTATTTTTTTAAATACTTACCACAGACAAAGCAAAGTTTGTGCCAACTCTTGCCAAGTGCTTGTTTCTCCTCAGCAAAGTAGACATTTTTAGAGCATCTCGGACATACGCCTGGCATGATTTCTGCAATGGACAAAACAGAATTGTAATTTAACCTTTAAAAGGAATTTTTCTCATGATCATCATTCTTCTGATGATATGACCTTCAATTTCCAGAATTTTAATGTGACGCAAAAAAGACAATTCCTTATGACACATCATCATCTCTTAAAAGTAAAATTAACCGCAATAGTCAATTCTATTGTACAAGGTGGAGTTTAATAGAAGAGAGGAAGACGTGACGAAAGTGGATTCTCAACGCATTGTTGTTTTACAAAAAAAAAGCTAAAACCAAGCAATCAATTTTTAAAAACATTGAATACTAAAGCAGTAGATAAATATCTTCAATACATTAAAATGCCGACACTGCAGAAGTACACGAAGTACACGTTCTTGAGGTCGGACACGTTGCTGTCGGAGCACTCCTGATGGTCGCTGTTGTACCTGTACATTTTTTTGGATTTTAGCAACGCTCGTGTAAGCAAATATTCACGATTTTATCTACACAGGAAATTCCCAATCCAATGAGCTGTTCCGCATGAGTAACGGAATGGTAATTGTTTTCTATGGGATTTCTTTTGATTGTCTTGCTACACTTGTTGAATAATGTCACACCTGTCAATCACCTTATGGCGGCAGAGGAGCTTATAGCGTTGAAAGTTTCATTGGTGTGACTTTGTAATAATGCAATGCAAATCGTCATTTAAATAGCTGAACATGATTGTTGTGACAGCTTGGAAATAATCTCGTGAAATTTCAAATTCAAGTACAGTAAAAACATAGTGTATCTCAATGTTAAAAATTGAGACTTTTTGAGTAATTTGCAAACACTGTGAACATTATTAAGGCGGAAATTCCTGGCAAAAAATTAGGGTATGACAAGGAAATGCTAAGGCATTACTGTTCTACTAGGTCGTGTTGTGAAGCTGAAAATCGCCTTAAAATCTTGAAGGTTTGATGACCAAAACAAGTGGAGCAAAAATGATGCTCGCAACGACGTGGATTTACACCGCCCTATTTTCACAGACATGAAAAGTGGCCAAAGAAATAGAAAACTTTTAACTTGGCGTGAAATATCAGAGATTTCTTCCTGATGACGACGACGACCCATTGTTGATCTAATGAAGCTATTTTAAAAAAGACCTTTTTTCGCCACAAAATGTCCTATTGTGTCCAGATTGTGTGTGCAGTTTAAAAGGCAACGACGTCAGGAATTAAATTGTAGCCTCTCTTAAAAAAACGGCGCACAAATCACGACCGAGTGAAGGAAGGTAGAAAAGTGCATCATAGGGAAACAAGATTGAAATTTTCAATCTACAAGCGCGATAAAATTGGACAATGTGGACAAACCAAAAAGTGTCAAGAAATGTTTGTTTCTTATGCGGTAAACTAATAGAAGAGACCTGAACTCCAAGGTCTTGAAAGATCTTTTTGATAGGAAAGAGATGAGTTGGCGGTTTTCCCAACAAACTTTTAAGTTTTAATTGTTACACGCGCTTTTGTTCAATCTGTTGCTTTGCGAATGAGGAAGACATTTCTATGAGGAGGGGCTAATTAGGGTCTACTCCAGTGTAAAATGGGCTACTACTCGACTGATGCTCTAAGCCAAGGTTATTATAGTTAAAATTATCCATTTTACCAATGGAAGGTCACGATATCAATTCAGTTCAGGCCAAAATACTCCAATGCAGTTGTCAAACTATACTCAGCCAGCTTTCAATCGTGACACAACGAGGACTACTCAAAGTAGTCCTGCTCGTCGTTCCACTCCTTTTAATGCATTTCATCAATTCCGGACAGAATACATCAACGTTGGAAAATCAATCATAAAGGTCTCATTTTAGTTAGCTTGGTAGTTAGATTAGAGCTACGAGTTGTCACACATCAAGTGGGCATCAAATTTCACATATTTAGTCGTTAGAGAGAGACACTCCCCTCTGACAATTCTAACATGACTGTTGATTTTATGACCAACGGACTAAAAATTAGATAGAGATGATGAAGCCAAATCAATCTTTTTCCCTTACTCTCTTGACCTCAGTCACGATTAGGCTATATTTGTCATGTGTCACCAAGCTATTCTAATGCAAAATCCTGTCATATGTCACGCTTTCCAATCACGTCAACTTTAAAGGATAATAAAGTATGACAAGCGCCAGTCACATAACTTCCAATAAAATATCTATTCTAGCCGTTGAATTCTTAGATCTTGTGTCAAAATAATGAAGGTAAAATTATTTCACACTTTTCACCACATAGTATGTATTCAATTTCAAAAACTCCGGAATTTAAGGTTAGGTAAGTAGTAAAGCGGTCAGGAATGGTCCTAATGACTTTGTAATTGAAGCTCAACAATTGGGGTCGATGGATCTTTTTTCCTGATTCTGTGACACATTAAAATCTGGCAATTCTGGGGTCATAAAGTGTAACGGTTTGTCAATGTTGAGAGGGCCTTTTTAGGGTAGTATTTTTATTCAAGCAATCTGGCATCATCTTAGCTGCTGATGCTCCTCGTGCGATCTTAAAATGTGCAACAATGCAACAAAGTCAGGAAGAGGATTTTTAACGCATTTTGCTGATGATTTATGACATAGATCAAGAGGACTCTTTATGTCAAGTTTGCCAGGCGCGATCATCATCAATGCCTCCTTGGAAAATTCTAAATTCTCTAGAGTGTAGAGGTATATCATGCCTACTAAAGTACCAGAAGACCAATTTTGATCGTTCTTGGTGCGTAACGTGAGCGATGGTGGAAAAATTCTTCATGCAGCATTTCAAAGGACGGTAAATCATAATTCAGCTATGGAGATATGCTGTAATTTGGATGAGGAATTTGACAATGACTCACAATACACACACATGCAAACCTTCACTTAGAAAATAGTTTTCTTTAACTGAAATCCCAGAATTACGCCCAAAGATAACCGATTTCACAGTGGGGAAAATATCTTTTAGTTTACCTCCTAACAAAAATTTATTTGCCCCATTGTATGTCCTATTGGCCTTTTAACACCCAAAACAATATTTCTTTCGTTTTTATCGTTAATCTTGTAAGTATTTGAATGGGTTTCAATTCTTACCTTATTTCTTTCTTTTATGACGCAAAAGAAATTACATGCAAAAACGTTGCACTGATGATACAAAAGTTTTGGTAGAGGAGAGGGTGGCGGTTGAAGCTCAACTGAATCACCAACGTGTGCCTCTCATCGCTCCGTGTAGAGCACAACGGACGCAATAGTACTACACGACGCAGTCAGTGGGACTTGGGACGTTAGGCCACTCTGCTCTGACTCATCTAACGTTCATCAGAAGACTCTCTAGCCTTATTTTAAAAGGCGTCTCTCATCTCTTTAGGAAAAGGAACGGAAAAAACGGGTTGCACCCATACTGAGATGATGAGCTAGAAATTTCCTTTAAGAGACTTGATGGAGAAATAAAATTGTGAGTTGGAAGCGTTGGAAGTCATTTTTGAGGTGGAAGGAATCGTAGAGTCTAAATTCACATTGGCTTTGCATGAGCGAGAAAATATGAAGCTAAAATAGTACTATACTTAAAATACATGCACAGTGTAAAAATATTCATCAAAACTCTTTACATTCCGATTTTTAAAGTCCTCTTTACTCAACATGGCAAAAAAAACCGCTATGCTATGCCCGCTCCGCTTTAGATCAAATCTAAGTTTTTGGTCATTTTTACGAGATATTTTAAAGGAATTTTTTAAACACTGTGACGCTGCATTTCTTTCCGATTTGGACGTCTAATATGTTAGGAAGAAAAAAAATTAGGACCTTCTGGCTTCTCTCAGGAATCTGTCATGGTCACAACTTAATGATTCTTAGGAATCATGATGACCCAAAAACCATTTTGCCTACTTAGAAGAAAAAATATCATTTTTAAAAAGGCTCATTTAAAAAAATGTTGCAAGGTGTCTACTGTCTAAAGAGAAAATCTTCCGCCATAAAGTATTGCTGTCAGGGTGTCACCTCAAATGAACTTTGAGGTGACCCCTAAGGGCCAAATTGGCAATTGTCTTGGGTTACTCCTCCGGATATTTAGGCCGCAGAATTTAGACTTATGGACAGGTGAAAAACAAAGTACATATCTCAAGTAGGTATGTACCATGATTGGAAAATCCTTTAAAACATGGGTAAAGTGACCCAAAAGGCTGTAGATTGAATAGGGTGAGGGTCTAGACAAATAGGCCTCTCGCCAAAACCGGTTTTAGGCCTGGCTACGTACAAATAAGCTCACTGCTTGGGTTACCAGGCATCCCATGTCAATTTGAAGCTAGTGAGAGTAGTGAGAGTTTTGCTGAAGAAGCAGAGAGGGCAACAAGAAAGAAAGATTACAAGCAGCAGCTTCAGGTAGAGGTCTCTTAGTTGAGCATCCATTTTCTTCTCAGAGTTGGTTCTTCTAACCATTGGCTACGGACTTGAGAAGTTACCTACATGCGATGCTAGAGCAGACAATATTATTAGTCTCTCTTTGTTCATCTAGTTTTCTTTTTTCTTTTCATTGTTCTAATGTATTCCAAAAGAGATTTACTACAAATGAGAAATGCATTTGCATGAAAGATGCATATAAAAAGTTCATTAGAAAATCAACTAGGTAAATACTAAGTACAGCTACTTTATAGCATGAAAAATGACCATTCCTGAAACAAAATGGATGGATGGCGTTTGTGACTTTTCCAACTTATATTATGTCCCTTTCATATCTTTATTATGTTTTGTTGGTCGCTTTCATGTCTCCTATTTTGACAGATGAATAGAATATAAGTGGAGAGCAAGTGTTCTATACTTTTACAATCTGCTAGCAGGAGGCGATGCATAGAAGAATGTTTACAGAGCTAGAGGAGGATGTCTCTTCAACAAAGATATTATGTTAAAAAGACTAATTGCAGTTGCAACGGCATGCTCCTCGGATATTTGTTTGGTTTTTGCCGGAGATCCTTTGCACACTAAGACTCCTGAGCCTCCTACCGTTTTATCTGTACAGGAATCAGGAACAAATGTCATAACTTGTGCATTTATTGATGCACATATCTCAGAGCAAACTGTGGATTTAATGGGGTAAAAATTGGACTGTGCAGTAATTTTTTCTTTTCCTTATCCAATAATGCCAAAGATGAATGCAATTTTCTCCTACTTCTCATCTCTCATCCGCATATGGACAGCATAGAAGATGATCTTGACTCACTTTGATTGGCTTAGCTCCATCTAGGGCTTGCATCAATAATGAGGAAAGTTAACAGGTAACCAACTACTGTATATTGTATAATGGAAAATCCTAGGCTAGGGATGTCAATTCCAATGTACTACCGAATCAATTTCCAACTTGAAAGTTAAGATTATTGACACAGCGAAATTAACTACTCCAAGGTCTCCAAGAAACTCTTGGCACCCACAAATATTAACCCAAGTGAAGATGGAAGGGGGAAAATTCTGGACAAGACCTTTATTGTCTGTTCGAAAATTAGATCCAGCTGGCATTTTGCTACAGTTACTTATCTACTAGGATATTTGAAATAGGATCTAAATTGTTGTTAGCACATGTAAAAAGAGGGCTTGAGGCTATTAATGTGTTGGATTTTGGGCAGCATCTAAGATTGATTGATGCAAAGCTCACGTAGGAANGGGACGTTATCATATGTCCTCCCGTAAGCAGCTTTTTTATTTTCTCCCATCAACCTTCATATCTCCTCCCATTTCTTATAGTCAACAATCATATCTCCTCCTGTATTTAATCAACTTATTTATTTCCTCCCAAAATATAAACTGAGGCAATTTTTAAGAGTGCAATATTTCCTCCCAATTTTCTTGGGGAAAAGGGCTGAGGGACCAAAGCGTTTGAATGTTTCCAAACAACTGAATTTTATCCTCTTTTACTCCAGTATATATTTATAATCATCACCATAATTGGGATTTTCGAAATTAGTCAACTTTTTAAAAATCAGATATGAACACCATATCTCAGATATGAACACCATATCTGATATATTCAGGTGACGAGGGCTGAAGATTTATGTGATTTATCAAATGGAATTCTATGTGAATTCCAACGATGGTTGACTCATCGAGCAAAAAGCTAAATTCAAACTAAAAATAGATAAGTTTATTAAAAACAGGAGGAGATATGATTGTTGATGGGAGAAAATGTGACTGGGAGGAAGTATGATGCCTATTGCCTCACCAATCCAGCTGGCATTTTGCTAGTTACTTATCTACTAGGATATTTGAAATAGGATCTAAATTGTTGTTAGCACGGTTAGCACATGTAAAAAGAGGGCTTGAGGCTATTAATGTGTTGGATTTTGGGCAGCATCTAAGATTGATTGATGCAAAGCTCACGTAGGAAGTACTTGAAGCAAGGAAACAGATCAAGCATATTACCATCAGACAACCTCTCTATTTCACCGTTGTCAAGAAGTGGGATGGGAGACGTGATTCTTGGCTCTTATGACCACCATTAATACATGGTCTCTTTACACCATACAAGGCAATAAGTCAAGGTTTGATTTTTTGTGAATTGATGCAAGGTTAATGAGAGTAGTAGTAGTACTTCAAGTCATTATTTGACACAAAGGAAGAACTACCTACTTCTTCTTGAGTAGCTTGATAATTTGCATTGGAGTTTGTTGTTGCTCCTGTGCAAGATCTTTTTTACTCCAATTGCTTGCTGCTGCTAGCTGATGGTAGCAAGATGGGATGAGAAGCAATTTTTATATCCGTCATGCAATTCTTTGGTGATACTGTGCATGGTGGGTGTGTTCTAACTCGTGAACAATCATGGTGAAGAGCAGAACACTTTTCGTATACATTGCTGTACATAGAAGGTAAATTTGGGCCATACAATAGAGAAAACCTGGATTCATCATCATCAAAGAAAAAAACAATTTTCCACAAAATAAGCTTGTTAAAAGTTGCATGCCAACAATGGGAAGCCATACTTTTTTAATTCTACCTTGTCTCTGTTTTTTTTTTTTTTTTTTGCTATCAGTAAGTCCAGCAAGATTGATTTTTTGCACACTACTGACTGAGCTGGTGAGGACTGAATGCTAGATGAATGATAAAAACTGTGTGTGTGTGTTGAAATGAAAAATATACAACTACTGACAAGCATGTTTTTGCACTAGCAGTCAGCTATAATAAAGCCCATCATTTATGTTATGAGAGGTAGAAGGAGCCTCTGAAGTTCTTAGTTGTGACACCTGTCCCCATTGCACACTTTCTCACTTCTCATGAGGAGCTAGATAGGTGGTTAAGAAGAAGGGAAAAGTTTAGTGCCGCAAATTTTCCCTACTACCACCCGACCCGACACTGTCGGACTCTATGCATTTAACCCCAGGAACCGCAAACAATACTCAAAGGAGGAGTAGGAGGAGGAGGAAGAAGAAC
The DNA here is from genome assembly GCA_900157175.1 of Oithona nana. NCBI lineage: Eukaryota > Metazoa > Arthropoda > Copepoda > Cyclopoida > Oithonidae > Oithona > Oithona nana. The sequence continues at coordinate 269,353 of LT727909.1, read as the reverse complement.
GGAATAGGATGATCACTCTCCAAAGAAAATGATACTCTTCAACTGAAGGAAAAGAAAATCCCATCCCAACTAGATTGTAATGTCTCCACCAGAGGATCATCCCGGGATCAACGAATGATCAACGTTGATACTGTTGCCCACTTTGGCAAGGCCAAATCCCAGCTATTCGAATGGACATTTGCAATAATTGAGGACTAAAAGAGGTGTATGTAGTGGTGCAGGTGGTCTCAAGGTTGTTGCCAGACTTCTCAAAACCAGAGACAGATTATTTTATTCCAAGAGACTAGGATGACCGTCTGGATTGGATTGCTGAGAAGGTTAGCTACAACATACATGTTGGTATGTTGGGTGGCAATTTACATAGACTATCATTGTTCTGATGAAACAAGAAGCAACTATAACTAATAGGCGAGTGAGTGTGCCCAACTTTTTTCGTTTTGGCTACAAAGTGCATTTCAGCAGTGCAGAAATGCACATTTGAAAATAGCACATTGCGCACTAGAAAGAAACCACAAACCATGAGTTGTGTGAAAGTGGGGTTCCAACCCACATCATGAGATCTTTTTAACTTCATTTTCCAATACATATAAGGTAGTACATTTGGGTATTAGCGGTATTAGTGGGTATTTTAATTCAATCTAAGCCAGTAGGCCCAAATAGAAAAGGAAAGGGAAGTCATATCAATAACCTTTTGTGGTGTGGTTTTAGTCACATGAGCATGAAGATTGAACATTTTTGAACAACGACCTGTTGACATAATAACGGCATGTGTTACAACGACGCACACGCCTGGTTCTTATTTGTCAAGAGTAGTTCCTCGCTAATCATCATCATTGCTTGGGGAACTTTTTTGAGAAGAACAAAGATTACCTTTTTTATTATTTAACAAATTGTTTGTCTAACCTATTCAAACTTCCTTGAGTAGTTGTGCTAAAAATGTCATTAAAATGCCAATCTACTACCAATTTTCACACCTAATTTGAAGGCCGGAACACTATTTAGTATGTAGTAACTCTAGAAACTTGATAATAATGTTGGAATTTGAGAAGGGGTATGGGCAGCTAGCACTAGCCAGCAAATATTTAAAATTCACATAATGAGCAGGGGGTCCTGGCAAAAAAATCCTTTAAAGCCTCTCATATCCCTAGCATTTTGCGTGTCAAGGTTTTGTTATTGTAATCACAGCAATTTTCGCACACTTATTCATTCTTTTCCCTTTGCCTGCAAGACTAAGGAGGCAACAACATTCCTCTATCTCTACCACGTTGCTTCCTGACATTCCAATTGCAAAAAGGTAAACTTTGATTGGAGTAGTGAAGCTGACCTGTTCTTCGATTATTCTTCAAACTCAACTATTGTCATTCTAAAAATGAAGAATTCCGATAAGAGGCAAAAGGTCTGAAGGTATACTTCCTAGTGATCATCTCAGAAAATTCCGTCAAAACACAACAAGGCATGCGCCATGAATTTACAGAATATCTGTTGGTGCAGCTCACAGTATTGATTTGCTCTCTGGAGGCCTTTCTTGGCCTTGAAGGCCCTTTTTAATGAAGAATTCTTCTGTTGCTAATGTTGTTTTGAATTTTGCCTCAATCTTCAGATCTCAAGTCTTTGGTACAAATATGGGCTACTGGAAGAAATCTAGACTTTTGACTGACAACAATTCATGTTTTTAAAGACTTCACGTCTTCAAAAATTGGTCGTTAAAAAAAGTTTTCCTTTCTGGTTCTGCTTATTGAAATTCAGCGAAATAAACGAGATGTCAGAATTGTCAGGTGAATTTTACGCATTCAGAGAATTAATTTTGATCTTACCTGGTGACTTGTAAAGCTTTTGAGAGGTTAATGGCTTTGATAATGGGGATTTTTGATCTGCTTCAATTTGTCTGATTTTGAGATTTTGAATTTTTTCGCTGGGTTGAGAGCAAAACTCAGCTTTGAAGTAGAATGTAATTTTCATGAAAATAATTTTCAAAAAATATTAAAAATGGTCACTTTTTAATATAATAAAAATCCTAAAAGTCCCAATTCGACTTTAGTTTGATTATCATTCATTTTTATTTTCAACTTTAAATACGATTTTAGAATGTAATATTTCATGATTTTATCATTTCACTTCTTGTTTTGAAGACGGTTTTGAATAAAAAGAGAAAAAGTTCCAAAAATTTGCGGAATCAATAAAACGAATAAAACTAATAAAAATGGAGCGATTGAAAGCTTCTCTCAAGAAAACTATTGAGAGAAATAAAGAAGCCAACCTCCAAATCAAATCAGACGATGAGTATTTCCTCGAAGAATTCACCAAAGTTAATTTAAAAGGGTCAAAAAAGGCGGCCAACGAAGACATTTTGCCCAAATTCTATTCCGGATTACCAGCGGAAACCGACGAACTCAAGCAAAAACTACGCGAAGAAGCTCGTGCACAATTTTTACAGAGACGCTCAAGATCATTATTAGACAACGAAGAACTCAAAAAATTATACAGTATTTTAGAAGCTCAATCTGTGCCTCCAGAAGAAGAATTTTCCAGTTTATGCGAGGACAACCTATTGAATTACGAACAATTTCTCAAAGCCAAAGAGGAATCAAGTGATAAATGTCAACAGTATTTTAAGGTACACAGAAAAAATCTATTTTTCCCGTGAAAACACTTCGGTTACCAAACAAATCAAAGCCAACATTGCAAATTGCAATTTGACGAAAAAAAATCCAATTGTTAGAATATGAGAATTTTTCTCGTGAAAATTCTTTGGTTACCTCGGTTACCTAGTGAAATCAAAACAAACATTTCATTTGACGGAAAAAAATCCAACTTTTAGCTTTACTCATAAAAATTCAATACTTCCTTAGAGACTGCTTAATTTTTTAATGACAATTTAATTACAGGCAATAACATTTGCCAAACTTCAACATGGCGATCCTCATGGCAGAATATCCGTTATGGCCTTTTTTAACTACGTCATGCGTAAAGTCTGGATCCACCAAACTCGAATAGGATTATCATTATACGATGTCAATGGACAAGGATTTCTACGCGAACAAGATGTTGAAAATTACATAGCAGAATTGATTGAAACCCTACCTCAATTAGACGGCCTGGACAAATCATTTCATTCCTTTTATGTCTGTACTGCAGTACGAAAATTCTTTTTCTTCTTGGATCCATTACGCACAGGCAAGATCAGAATCTTGGACATTTTAGCTTGCAGTTTCCTAGATGATTTGCTTGAGTTGCGTGACCAAGACTTGGCCAAGGATGTCCAAGATGCCAATTGGTTTTCTGCCCCTTCGGCCTTGCGAGTTTACGGCCAATATTTGAATTTAGACAAAGATCACAATGGAATGTTGTCCCGACAAGAGTTGCTATCTTATGGAACAAGTACCTTGACACCAACATTTGTCGATAGAGTCTTTGAAGAGTGTTTGACCTATGGCGGAGAAATGGATTACAAAACTTACTTGGATTTTGTATTAGCTCTAGAAAACCGAAAAGAACCTCAAGCGTTAAATTATTTCTTCAAGATTTTGGATGTGAAACATCAAGGATTTTTGAACACTTTTTGTCTCAACTATTTTTTCCGAGATATTTTGCAACAAATGGAAAAGTTGAGTCAAGATCCAGTGCGATTTGAAGATGTCAAAGATGAGATCTTCGACATGGTGCGACCAGAAGATCCTTTGAGAATCAAATTGGAGGATTTGATACGTTGTTGTAATGGAGATACGGTGGTCAGTATTTTGATTGATCTCAATGGATTTTGGAATTATGAAAATCGGGAAGTTTTGGCTAGTGATAATAACAGTGAAGACACGACTTCGGAATCTTAAAAATTCAACCGCAATAATTATTTAAAATTATCTCGCAACATCTTATTGCTACAATACATTAATGTAAACTAAATATACCCCGATTATGCAGGGTCATATAGTACATTTTTGAATTTTGACATCAAGTGTTATCTTCCTTGCTGGTACCTCCAAACGCTTGTTTCCTGCCACGAATATCTCAATTTGGCCAAACTTCTGTTTGAACGGGTTTAAACTTTGGCCCCAATCTTCAGGCTACAAAAGTAGATAAAAATGAGGTGAAAATCTTTCATGTGTAACTTTAGCAAAGAATACTTACGGTGACAATTGACACAAGGCTTCCACGCTCTTTTAATAGACAGCACAAGTCCTCAGAGAAACTGTTGAACACACCAAAGATTGAATCGAATTGTTTTCCATGAAGTATCTGAAAGAAGAAAGCATCATTGTTACTGTATGTTCTACTGCATGTTGTTCTTATCCTTACTTTTTCAGCGGCCTTTGCATTCATGTAATGAATTTCGAAGTTACGTTGCTCCATCCTACAACATTTTTCCAATTGATCTTTGATGGTTTGTAATTGTTGATCATTGTTGTCCAATACTACCACTGACCCATTTGGACCAACAATGTGAGAAACTAAAGCTACTTCATAGGCGGATGGTTCAAGAAGAAGAACATCATGTCCAATATCAACTCCGAGCAATGATACCATAAGACCAAGAAGATATAATTCATATGAATCATGACTAATCCCCTGAACTTGCGTACCCCAGTAAGACTGCACAATGTGGAATTTTCTATATTGTAGCCTTCCCCCAGTCTTGAAGCAATGCTTTGGCACAACTTTCATAGCGGCATATACATTTGGCAAAATCTTGTAATCTCCAAAGAAAAATGCATCGCTTGTATTGCAATCAAAGTTTTGGATGATTTTGACTTCATTTAAACGTGTTTCTTTGGAATTGCCTTCTTCCAAAGTAGCACTCCACACTTGATCAGTATTTGAAGAGAGCAAAGATATCTTATTCCTTGCATCAATCAGTAGGTATTTGGTCAATGTACATGTCGCATCAATTTGCGTAGGGGGGACAGATCCTTTTGGGGGATGCGGAGAGAAAAATGTTTGGCAGAAATATTCGAAGTTTTGATAGAGGGTTGACGGTTCACTAGAAGTAGTTGGGTTCATGGCCTCTTTTGGAATGGAGTCCTTCATGATTTGGAAGACTTGCACAAATATATCTGTTTTTGGCCTTGTTTCAGGGTCTTTACTCCATCCATTGGATATCAAAGACGAGATCTGTCTTGGTATTCCATCAGGAATTTTTGGTTTTTCACTCTTTTTCACAGCTTGAATTTTAGCCATTTTGTTTTGCATATCTTGGCATTTGAATGGGAATCGTGCCTTTGTGTACAATTCAAACATCAGGATTGAGAGGCTGTAAATATCAACCTTGAAGTCATATTTTGGTTTGTTTGCAACCAATTCTGGAGCCATGTAATAAAAGGTCCCAATAAGGTTTGTCATGTAGGTTTCGACCTTTCTTGTTAACCCAAAGTCAGTGATTTTGGCTACCAAACCTTTTGTTCTCTCGGTCTCGCCAACCAAGACTACATTCTCCAATTTCAGGTCCCGGTGGATCAAGGATTTCGAATGAAGGTATTGGAGACCTTTTGATACATCAAGGCCAACAACAATCCTCTTGTTTTCGTCTAGGCTCTTGTAGTGTTCTTCGAGACTTCCTAAGTTGGCAAACTCCATCATGATTGCTGTAGACGTAGAATATTGTTCAGGACCCTCATCATTAATTTTGAATAGACCATGTATTCGGATGACATTTGGATGGGAAAGTCTTAGGTTGCTTTCGTCTCTCTCTACATCGATAGATGTCAAATCTTTCGCTGTCAATACTTTGACAGCTACAGGTTTTGGCCCTCTGAGGTACCTCATTCCTCCGTGAAGTTTGGCTTGTCCGTTGATTGGACACTTAAAAACTCTTCCATAACTTCCTTGTCCAAGTAGTTGTCTTTTATCCCAATCTAATTTTTCTGGGATGTACCTAAAGATGTTGAAAAGGAGTACATTCAATGCATTGGCATCTCATTGATTTTGTTTATATGTTTTATGTTTTTTCTTACCCCATCTCATTCGATGTGTTAAACAAAAGGGACATGTTTGATTTAGTTTAAAACTGAAGATTCCAGAAAATCAATCCTGCAAGAAAAAAAACTGGTACATTAATTTTGAATGCCTTCGCTTGAATTGAAATCTACTTTAATTTTTGATCTTTACTCAATGATTTTCTAACAATTGTTTTAAATCAGTAAAACCATGGGCTTTGGCATATTCAATAGCAGTTAGCTTCTCATTGGACAGCTTGCCATGAATGTTCAGACCTTTCTGAATGAGTCTTTTGCATTCAGTTATGTCATTGTTTTTCACTGCACTGGCAAAAGACTCATAATCCTCTATCATGCCATATTCAAACCACCATGGATTTTTGCATAAACTGTTCAGCTTATTGGCATCATGAGATTTATGGCGGTTTCCACGAAAGAGTTCTTTTTGTTTCTTCCCAATTTGATTTTTCACATAATAGTCCAAAGTTAAGATTACGTCACTTTGGTACAATTCAAGCTTGTCGATGAGTGCTTGGTGAAACTTCATGTATCTAACTTCATCTTCATTTTTCTTTTCTACGGTGATTTCATGGCCTTTTTTAGGCCTCACAACTTCTGCTTGAATGGGTTCAAACTTTGGCTCCAATTTCATGAGGGTCATAGCAAACACTTCACAACTAACTGCTCTCATATGGTAATGGAAAAAGGTACCAAGACATGCCAAAGCTCTTTGGAGAACAAGATGCCTTGTACTTTTGCCTCTTGAGTCTCTTGGTGGAGAAAGCACAAAAAAGTGAGCATCCTCTTCAAATGCGGCTTCCAATGGCACAGCAGATATCATTCCAACATTTCCAAGGTCCGGAAAACGACCACCGTTTTCAATGACATAATGCTTGCCGTTACATTTCCCAGCATAAACCGCAACATGTAGGTAAGGGTACTTTCTTGGCTGTCCAGTGTAAGCACCTAACAGCAATTTGGAAATGCGGTTCGTAATCTTACCCCAGCTTGTGCCATCCAATCCTCGTGCATGTTCTAAGGACACAGTTCCAAAAATTATTTGTCCTACTCTAAGCAGCGGCTTGCTTTCTTCATCTTTCCTATTACCACCAGCTTGCTTTAGCTGTTTCAGGCTCTGAAAAACTTCCCCTTGCTTATCATGTATCACCTCTTCAATGTATTTTTTCAAGAATTCTGCATTTTCATACGCGAAAACTGCATTGTGTCCAAGTGCTGTTGAGGCTCCTTTTCCTTCGGAGCTTTGAGCCAATGCTCTCCTCTTTTCACTACTAAGATTTGATCTTCTCAGGTGGTCACTTGGCAACATTTTCTTTTTGACAACGTGTTTACAAGTCGAATGTCGATTTCGTCAGACAATTTGCCAACGAACTCGAACAACACCACCCATTGCTGCCCACTCCTGCTATGTTACTTCATTTTAAACCGGACTGAATGTAAACATTGTGCAATGGGGAGAGCTTCTACGAATTACGATCGTACGATGATCGTACGACTCAACCGCAACAATTGTTTTGAATTATCTCGCAACCTCAGATCACCAATAAAAAGACGGACTTTACGAACATTGCAATTTGAATTTTTACGTCAAAAATCTAAAAAGGTTGCACTATCACATTTTGAGCGCAAAATTTCAAATCAAAAATCAAAGGCCAAAATCAAAGGTTTTATTTCCAAAACTTCTCAAGCAGTTTTGCAAGCATCTTCATCTTCTTCCATACACCATTGTTTCCTATACTGGAGATAATGAGCTTCAAAATCTGCTTTACTACAAGCAGACCATTGCATTGGAGGCTCTCCATAGCTCATAATCCCAGTTTTGTCGCATCCATTGTTCTTATGAGGAGGATAATGATCATGTTCCATTCCAATATTATGGCCAATTTCATGGGCTACAACTGAAGCTGTGGTAGAGGGATTGAACCACCACAAGTTCAATTGACATCGGTACTTTTTGGATCCATTTTTGCAAGCAACTCCTTGGTATGCTACGCCCCCAAATTTACCTTCTTTGCTTTCGTCGTGACCAAAGAAAATAGCGATATCAGCTTTGCCTAGTTTTTGTTCTGTCAATTTTCCACATCTTTTTAGTGCTTTAAACTGGGCTGGCCATACTTCACCACTCAAGTGTGAGTATTCTCCAGACTTCTGAAATTTCAGACAAAAAAGGGGGCAGCATAAAACTCGATTTGGTTTATTTTTCAAAGTAAATCGATAAAAGTCGATTTGGAGGCAAAGTTGTAATTACAGCAATACTTATGGTTGAAAATGGTTGAAACGTGAGCAAGTACAAGGGGTGCACTGAACCTGGCACAAGCTTGAGCTTAGCTTGGCTTGGTTTGGCTTGCTTGGGCTTGGCTTGACCGATTTTTAAGCTTTTTGGAGGCTTGAAGCTTGAAGTTCATTTTCAAACCTTTGCAGTAATAAAAGTGGCAAGTGCTTCGTAAACAACTTCTTGACTCGATCTTGATAATCCAAAGCTTGAAGAGCTTGAAGTTTGAAAATCTCAGGCTGGTTGCACCCCTAGCTAGTACAGTAGTTTCAGAAAGAACAAAGTAAGTATATATTTTTAAATATGTATTTCTGAAAGTCGACCCGGCCAAATCGACTTTATTGATTTACTTTAAAAAAATCAACCAAATCAACTTTTATGCTGCCCCCAAAGCCTCATCTGAATTTTGTTTTAAAATAGATTTCTTTTCGAAATTACATACCTTCAATTTGATTTTGCTACCCAACGAAGCATGACAATAATGGACTTGGGTATGTGCAATAGTAGCTCTCAATTGCTTCCTAGCCTCCTTGATGGTTTTATGCTTAGCCAAGAACTTATCATCAAAGAAAAGCTACAAAGAAACTGCAATAAAATAACTTTTCCAAAAAAGTTTAGAACTGAAGTTTACCTTGTATGTCAAGACATGAGTACGTTGAATCTTATCAGCGCAAGTTCCATTAGGACAACCTTCTTCAATATCCAGCATTGAATCAACGTCGGCCTGTTTGAATTCGACATCACCATCTACTTCCCAATCATCATCTTCCCTTGGAGTTTCCAAGCGTTCAGGTCTTGGAACATCAAGTTTAGCTCGATCCACTAACTCCACCGATCCATCCTTGCTCCATTTCATCACTCCGGACCTTTCAGCATGTTTGGAAAAAATGGTCAATTCTACATTGTCAATGCCAGGACAACCAGTCATGGCAATGCAAGCTGAAGTTTCTGTCTCTAGATGACCCATGAAGATACATTCATTTTCTTCCATTTCTTCTTCGTCAACTTTGTTCAAAATCATGTTGTCAGCATAGCCATCCGGAAAGGCAATAGAAATACTTGGGATTCCTCCTTCAGCATCCCTATTTTGATTAAGGGTTATAGTTGGGGCCCGATCAAAGGGTGGGATAGCGACAGCCAATCCTAACAGAAGTGTGCCTATCAAGAACTTCATTTTTACTCTGACACGTCTGTTAGAATCAGAAGCTTTTATAGGTACTTGAGATCCTGTTTGTTTTTTAGGTTTCACAGGTGTTTTGGAAAAAGTATTTGTCTTTGTCAAGACACCATAAATGTCATTGTCATACTTTATTTCTTTATATCCAGGATCTAGCTATGACACAAGTGTCCTTTTTGTAAAAGACATCTCCAAAACATGTTTTCAACTCAATCTAAAAACAAAGATCCGGCATCTTCCCTAAAAATGATTTTGCACTATCACATTTCATTTTATTATCATTCAAGTGAAAATTGCACTCCATCCACAGCTAATTTTGTCTCCCAACAGATGAAGCCTTCATTTTCCAAATCTTCTTTGACTGCATCAATTTGTTTCTGTGAATGCCAAGGGGTCAACAGCGCAAATGCAAATCCACCACCCCCTGCGCCGGTCAATTTAGCGTGAATCTGTTGTTTGGCGGTGATGCTGATGATTTTTTCTAGGCTTGGATGAGACACTCCCAAGGATGACAAAAGGCCTTGATTGGTATCAATCAGTTCCTGCAATAGCAACAATTTTTAATAATTACACCGTTTCGCATCTAATGTTATTACAAATGTCACACTTGTCATCATTACTTCCGTGATTCTTCAAAGTACTGGGTGTCCCAACAAGTTTTGAATGGAAAAAATCTCAAATTCGCGTAATTCGAATTTTGATAAATTCGTCAAATTGAAGGGATATCTGCACTGCTTAGCCAGAATGTAAACAAACTTTCACGAAATTTTCTTCTTTTGTGATTTGAGAGATTTTTCCTCTACCAAACCTTGATGGGACACCCTGAAATTGTGAGTTATAGTTACCTCCAGTTTACGAAAAAGTTGTTGGTCATCTTCAACAATCTTGTTATTGTTATTATTGTTCAAAAGCTTCCCTAAAGTTTCGGCCGCCTCTTTGGCCACGCGATCCATGGCCTCAAGTATCGAGGCCGCCACCTTAGGCATCAGATTAATGCGATTTGCACGGACATGTGAGATAAGAGCTTTGGTATTTCGCGATACACAACTGTTGATTAGGAGAACCCGTAATGATCCACTATTGGAGGCTAAAGGCTTTAAAGGCTGACCAGTGATGTAAGACATGATTCCCCCGAAAGTACAAATGGAATTGTCCAGACCTGAGGGGTTACCATGAATTATTTTCTCAGACTTGAAGGCCCAATTGCAAATACTGTCTCGGTCTTCAATTTCCGGCCTTTTCTGTTGGCCTTTTTGGAGGCAGTTTCGTAATTGTACTAAGGCCGCGGCCATTGACACGGAAAAGGCCGCGGATGAGCCTAGTCCGGCGCCCATGGGGATTTCAGAACTGACAATGATTTCTAAAGGCCTTAAATCAAGGTTGGCCTCTTGCATAAAGGCCACTAAGATGTAAAATAAGGCCAAAAGGCCTTCTTTGTGTTTCAATTCTTCTGTATCCACGTTATTACAGATGACATTTTCTAGCCTGTTACGCAGATTTTCATCGATTTCAGATGATGAGGAAGGTTCGGCATACGGAAGTGACCTTAGCGTGTCAAGGTCAAAATCTAGCGGCCTTTGGGAAAAGTCTAAAAGGTTAACACGCATGTCTTCATGTTTTTGACGTAATTTGAAAATCACTTTTGTCCGTAAATCTATGGAAGCGGCTAAGGCCAATTTTCCGTACACAACCGAATGTTCGCCGTGCAGGATCACTTTGGCGGGGGCCGAGGCTGTGATTGACCTCCACTTGAGGTCATCTTCATTCATCTTTTACTATTCATCAAGCTGCAAAGAAAAGGAATTTTTTGCTCACTTTAAAGTTCAGACATTTTTTGTAAGAAAGTGTCTGTCTGTTAAAAACTTCAGTCAACGTGCGCGGCGGATCGCGGAGTCGCGCGGTCGTGGTTTTTGGCCTTGAAATCCAACTCGCATGAATGAATCAGGCACACATAGTAACATTGTATTTTCTTAGAAAAAACTACATAAAATATCTCGCATGGTTTAGACTTTAGAATTGCGAGCGTAACGACTAACGAGCTTTGTTATCTAAAGCGAAGCGTTTTGAAATCTTTTTTTGTCAAAGCGATTTTTGCGCCAAAATTTCAATTCCATTATAGGAAACTTTTCTGTAATATTTTAATATTTTTAAAAGTCATTTTCAAAGCAGATTATACAGTGTGTAGCACGTGTAAAAGAGGCTTGTTTTGCCATTTGAAAAGGCATTAGTAGGCAGTCTCATCTTGATATAAATCAGAGCTCAATATTTTAAAGTTCAGAGTCGTGCTGCCTTCTCAAGTAACTCATTGAAAATGCAAAAACCGTTCTTCAAGCCAAGTTCTACTCTAACTATCTTGCAAGCGCACCAGATGGTCTTCTACCAATGGTTTTTCCACTTTTCAACAATTACTGGCAAACTTATGAGCTCATAAAAAATTAGAGTTTAGTGTCGTCATAAAACCAGCACTTACTAAAAAATCTAGGAAAATCGGCTCGAAAAAGAGGGACAAAATGTGACCCCTTCGTTTTTCGTTCAATTTGGGGCCTTCCGGCAGAACCTCATACGGCCCCTCGAAAAAAAATCACTTTATCACTCTACATAGATTCAAAGTAGACTGAGGATTTTTGCACATAAAAATGCATCTAGAATCTGCGATAGACACCACATAAGCGACATCTGTTGGAAATATTTCATCATTTTTATTTTTGGTGGCTTTTTAGAGAAATCTTTTCGCTTACCGCTTAGTGCATTTGCGTTGCAGGTAGATTTCTATATTTTGTGTCAAATGTTGGTTTTTGGCGGGGTCGTTGACTGGTTGTTGGTGTTCCTTTAGTCTATCGACGACTGATCTGGCGTGTTTTCATGCACAGGTGAAGAATCAGCGCACCCTCCAAAATGGAATTGCTCTAGGCTAGTGAAGAAGTACAAAACTTGGAAGAAGAAGAAGACGAAGTCGAATGAACGAACCGAGAAGAAATTTACTTTTCGGCTGATTCTATAGGCACGGCCATGACAACGCCAAGAAGTAGAAGACGAACATTTAGAAATCTTTGATTTTTTTCTGTCATTTCTCTGAAAAATAAGTTGACATGTGCTTTGATTCTTTTTTAAAATGCGCGGCCTACATTCAGAAACTAAACTTTTTTGAAAGATGTCTCAAAAAATCATTGCATGCAGTAATCTTGATTCATTGTTTGAACAATGAGTGATTTTTGCTTGGTAAGCATGATGATGCGTTTAGGAAATTCAAGCCTAATTGCGCCGTTTAAAAAGACAAGAGAATTGAGAGTTGACGGAAACTGCAGAACCAAAGAACCCCACAAAAAATTCGCTAAAAATGAAATGGATGTTCAAACAATGTGCAGATACGCTAAAAGATGATATTTTTGGAATAAATAAGTATATCAAGGACATTCATTTTTCCCAACAAATTGTTATCAATCAAAGGCAACATCGTGAATTTAGGTGTGGTAAATAAGTTCTTATCTCTTCAACAATGTTGCTTGCCCTTATATCAGCCTTCATAGTGACCGTTGGTGTGGGGCTTTGTACATAGGTACCTATCGATAAGAGCCTTATCTCTAAAAGTAAAGCAGTGACTCATTGACATTCAAATACTAAACGACGCCATCTTGAGCTGACTTATTCAGCATGGCGTCATTTAGACTAATAGTGGGTGCTACCCTGGGGGTAGTCTTGGTCTTACCCTACTTAGTAAAATCACAAGGTAAGGATCTTATCTAAAGCGTTTTATAATCATTTTTTCAAGTAAGCTAATTTTGGTTAAGAATTGGTCAAGTCAAACGTAAAAGACCCGGAAAGATATCGGCCGCAATCACGCAACCTCTACAAATACTTTTTTACAGATCAACTGATATCGAATTCTCGGGCCTTTAATGACGATTGGCCAGACCGTCTAGGATCCAATGACGAACCTGCTTACATCATATCCAATGACCGCCTCGAAGAGATCCGCGGTCAGAAAATGTATCCGTTTTATGACAAAGGCGGTAACGATGGCAATGGGGATTTTCAAACCAATATTCGGGACACGCAACCTCAGCTCAACAAACAATTGAATTTCTTGTTGCCATTCTACGGTTTTGGATTCAATTACACTTGGTTGTCATTGCATGGGTACATGTCCTTTTCTGAGACTCCATTGCAGTTTCCGGAATATCCCCTGTACTTTCCAATCCGGGATTGGCCCAGAGTTGACGATCCCAGTTTCATGGGTATCTTTTATTCTCGATGCAAAATTGGTCAATTGAATGGAAACGAAGTTGAAGAATACGCTCGAAGGCGGCCCGGAGTTTACTTTAGGTTAGAACGAGATTTGTACTCCAGAACTGATCAGTTTGGGGTGGAAATCCGCGAAAGAGCTAAATGGGATATCCGAGAATCCATGGTGGGAACGGAGACGTTTGAGCCAAAACATATTGTCATTGCTACTTGGAAAAACGTCTCTTTTGCTGGGGGAATCCCTTCTGCATCGAGAATTGTAAGTTATTAAAAAAGTTTTATTTCCATTTGCAAAATCTACTTTTGAAATAACGAAATAACGTATTTTCAGACCAACACTTTTCAATCCGTTATTGTCACGGATGAAGTCAGAACTTATGCGATTTTCATTTATGAGTGGATGGGCTGGACTACACATACTGAAGCGGGTGGTGATACTACTGAAGGTCAAGGTGGTACACCAGCCTTTGTTGGTTTCAACGCTGGTAATGGTACCAATTCTTACGAATATAAGCCTTATTCACAGGTAATTTGAATTTACCGCTTTTTTAGAAACTGAGCAGCTAGCTGTTGACCCACAGTCGCGACTGCGCCTGCGGGCCGGCGCTCGTAAGTGAACCTAAACAAAATTAATTTTTCCGCTTTTAGACAACTTATGTCCGTGATCTGCCCGGTACTGGAGGTGCCAATGGATTCCCTGGCCGCCACATCTTCCGGATTGATGAAAAGATCATCCCCGGAGTCTGTATTCGTGACTTGATTGGAACAAATTTGCCCTTGACATTTGCCCCCGAAAATGGCCACATGCTGGGCGGTACCATGGTCAACATGACCGGTCCCTGTTTCAAGCCCAACATGAGAGTCACTTGCCGCTTCAACACTAAAGACAGTGAAGGTGTAGTCATGGACGAGAACCGGGCCAGTTGCATCATGCCCTGGACAGAGGCCGAAGGTTGGGTTGACTTTGAGATCTCCTTGGACGGAGGACCGTTTTACTGGAAAGGAAGCTACTTTGTTGAACCTCCCAATGTGTCTCCAGAGTTGGTCTGGTTCAAAGATGAACTTGTTCATACATTGGATCCTGGAAGCCTAAGACTCATGTGGGACCCCTATAACTTGACCATGAACAGGGACGCCAAGGTGACCATTTCCCTCTGGGGATACAAGGAAACCCACATCCAACCGGAGTTGCTTTACATTGACATCATTGAAAACAATGAACCCAATGACGGAGAAGTGATGATTGTCCCCAAAGACTTTTTCGATCGAGATAACGGAGCTGAATTACGGATGTGCGAAATGGGGTTGATCATGATCAACTTGACCAACCCAGTGCAAGAGGTTGGCATGTCGGCCAGTCCCGCCATATGGAGCAGACCCATACCCTTAGGTTGGTACTTTGGTGAACAATGGAAACGATTTGACGGACCCAACTGGATTGAACAGAAATGTGACAAGTGGATTGCTCAGGACCGGTTGCTCAAGAACTTTGCCAATGAGTTGCCAATGTGTCCTTGTTTGCTAAGACAAGCCATTGTTGATCGGGGACGCTACGCTCCAGACTTTGAATGCGACCAGGATGGAAATACACAATGTTTTTACCATCAAGGAGCTCAACATTGTGTGACCACAGGTCTACCTAATCATGATGGTGCTGGACAGCAATGCTGCTATGACTTGGCTGGCTACTTGATGATGACTTCCGACAACAAATGGGGCGGAAATCCTCGGCGAAATCACAATTTAGGACTTCTTCCTTGGAACGAAGCCAACAAGATCCCAACCTTGTCCCATTGGTTGGCGGACAAGATGCCATTTTATCCCTGCTGTATGTGGCAAGATGAACAGAGCAATGGATGCCAAGCCTATAGGTCTGAACGAAGAGCCTCACAAGATTGCGTTGGCTACCAACCGCCAGGTGGCGCCACCGTCTTTGGTGATCCACATGTGTACACCTTTGATGGTATGCCCTACACTTTTAATGGAAAAGGCGAGTTTGTCTTGGTCAGA
Source organism: Oithona nana (assembly GCA_900157175.1). Taxonomy (NCBI): domain Eukaryota; kingdom Metazoa; phylum Arthropoda; class Copepoda; order Cyclopoida; family Oithonidae; genus Oithona; species Oithona nana. The sequence continues at coordinate 253,707 of LT727909.1, read as the reverse complement.
GCCGACTCACCTAAAGTCAAATTGGATGTTCAGGGAAGATTTGAACAGGTGAATATTTTACAAATCGTTGTTATTTGCTATCAGCGATCATTTGAATTTTCACGCCAAAAAATAATGACATTCACTCTCTTTGTAATTGTATTGCAAGTTTTCATTTTATCTTATTTTAGTTTTTTTGGCGCGAAAATTCAAATAGTTTCACATACCACGTAGGCGAGTAAGTACATAATTACTTAAAACGCATTACCTTGTGAGCCTTGTGAGAAGAAAACTCTAAATGAAACGTTGCCTCGTGGATGATTTTCTACTGTGTGTCATACACTCATAGAATGTAGCCTTCATGAGTCAAACAGATGTTACAAAAACTATTCTGAGTTCCATTTTCTGATTGATATCCTTGATATCGTCACTTTGACTAATGACTACAGTATTACATTCATATTTTTCATAGGTTTGGGATTCTCCCTATGGCGATGTCAAAGCCTCCACTTTGACCTCCATGGCCGCCAAAGACAACGTTTCTGCCACCGTCGAGGTCAGGTTGAGACCTTTGCACGCTCAATGGCGATACAAATTGGACGTTTTGGTGGATGGCCGACCCATTTATTTTGACCGATATCCCCAAAAAATCCAACACTTCCCCGGAGTCACCGTCTACACCCCAAGCAACATCTTGAACCAGAGTCATGTCATCATGATGTTCCAATCTGGAGCCGGAGTTGAAGTCCTGGAAAACAAGCACTACATGGCTGGACGGGTGTACCTGCCTTGGGAATTCATCAATCAAACACGCGGATTAATGGGAAATTGGACTTTTGATACTGAGGACGATTTTACTTTACCGGATGGACACGTTGGTCCGATTTTGGACACCAATAACATTGAACGGACTCACAAAGACTTTGCCATGAAGTGGGTTGTCCATGACAAGGAAGAGGACGGGATCGGCAAGTCTTTGTTCACCCATAACAATGGCCAATCATCCAATACATTTTTCGACCAATACTTTGAGCCGGAATATGACGTGTTACCGGAGATACCGGAAAATGTGACTTGGGTTGACGCCCAATTAGTTGAAGAAACTTGTGGAGAATCCTACCAATGCAAATATGATTATTCCACCTCTTTGAGTCGCGAATTTGCCATCTTTACCAAATACTACCAGGATCAATTTGTCAACATTCGTGAAGGAGTACTTAAACCATCCGCCAGAGGTACTGATTTTTAGTTTAGGTATCTTGATAAGCGAAATATTTATCTGGATTTTGTTCGTTAGTAATATCTTGTGGAGCACTTGGCACGCCTTCCAATGGCCGTAAAAGTACTTTTGCTTTCACACCGGGTACCATGGTCAAGTTCGATTGCGATCCAGGATACGTCTTGATGGGTGAACGTCGACGTTGGTGCTACGAATCCGGAGATTGGAATTGGGCTGAGAACGGCGATGCTGAATGTATCCGTAAGTATTATGTCTAAAGTAAGGGATGTCCCAACATGTTTTGGACAGAAACGTTTTTCTTAGAAAATCTCAAATTCGTTACGAAAAAAAATCGTCAAATTGAAGGAAGGTTTGCATTCCTGTGCTAAAATGTAAACACACTTTCACGAAAAATTCATCTTCCGTGACATTTAGATATTTTTTTTTCAAATTCCTGTCCAAAAGTTGTTGGGACACCCGGTAAGTGGGTTCAATACTGTACTAACGCTTCATCAGAACAAAATGTGTACAATCGGCGGAAGGCTGGAATCAGCACAGCCATAGCCTTGTCGGTCTTGATACCCTTCGTCATCATTGCCGGATGCTTCTTGGTCCGAATGCGTGAAGTGGTACAAGGAAGAGGGAATCAACGTATCGAACAGCGAAACGAGCCGAGTAATGTGCGAAATCGGTTAAGCAGCGATCCTAAAATCCAGACCAAAAACGCGACCGAAAATGACCAAAATGGAGAAGCAGGAGGCGAAATTGCCCGAAAAAATTCTAAACATGAAGGAACTTATTATACTAACGAACCACTTGATTATTATACTCGTAATTGAAAATAAATGTACATACTACAGTAATTTGACCTTTTGCAGCTCAAAACCAGTATAATGCCCGGCGTGCTGGTATCACTTCGGCCATCGTTATCGCTATTTGCATACCCGTGGGTATTGCAGGATTCTGTCTGATTTTGACCTTGAGAGAAAAGGCGGCGGAACGAGCAGTGGCAAAAGGGTAAGTTACATAATGGCGTGCGCTCTAAAAAGCGCGCGCTTAAAAGTATAAACAAACCGATTGCATCTCTCTATTTTAGGTACAATAGCGGAACATTTCAACCTAGACAAGAAGCCGCCCGAAACAACTACGATTACGTAGATACCAATACGACTGAAGTCAAAAAGTCCTCTTCCCATTCTTCTCTCAATGTAAAATCGTAAAATATGATAGAGTAAAAAATAAAGTAAAATGGTGATGCTTATTATATCAATTTATTACAATACACACAAAAACATTATTTTTAAAGTAGCGAGGGTCTTTTTAAAAAAATGCACGAATATCTCCAGATTTTGATTTCATCACTTACAACACGAGCTCTTTTTCTTGTCTTTTCCTCCATTAGGTCGGCCTTGACCAATGCGAATATTGGCTTGCGGCCGATCCAGCACTTCTTTTTGCGCTCTTTTGGAACTTAAAACCAGGTCAGTGATTGCGCGAAACATTTCTTCCACATTGATATTTTCTTTCGCCGATGTTTCAAACAACTGAATGCCCATTTGGGTAGCGAAACGACCAGCGTCATCGCGGATGACTACCCGTCGATCCGGATCGTCACACTTGTTGCCGACTAACACACGAGCTACATCGTCACAATTTTGATTGATTTCATGTAACCACCTGTAAGAAAAAGGAATGTGTCAACAAAAGAAAAACTCGTCAATTGACAACGTCACTATACTGGTTCTTCTTTATAACCTAGTTTTTTGACGAGTTTTTTTGTTGATTTTGGTCTGTCCAATAAAGGTTTGTTTACATACCTTTTGACATTAGCGAATGAATCCCCTGAACATACATCATAAACGACGATAACCCCATGTGTCCCTCGGTAATATGTGGAAGTAATTGTGCGAAATCTTTCTTGACCGGCAGTATCCCAGATTTGCAGCTTGACCCGTTCGCCATTGATTTCAATGGTACGAATTTTGAAGTCTACACCAATGGTCGTAATGTAGTTGCCAGAAAATGTATTGTCGGCAAATCGCACTAAAAGAGAGCTTTTGCCTACACCAGAATCACCAATGATCAGGAGCTTGAACAGGTGATCATAATCACGATGAGATCCCATTTTTTTATGTCTTTTTCTAGTTTGTTTGTGTGTCAAATGAGTCACTTTTTTTCCAAGCACATGCCAAAGTTTCCCGTTAGGTCTCAGAGATCCAAATTCAGGTTGGGAACGGTTAAAAAATCTTGCAAAAATGTCTTACAAATCTATTTGCGCCATTTTAAAATTCTTGATTATCACTTTTTTATCGCAAAATTAAACATTTTCAACTTCATAATTATAGCTGCAGACACTCAATTTACGTTTCAGTACTGTACTCCTTCAACTCTTTGAAAGAACTAAAAAGTTTTCAAAAAGGCCAAATCCATCAGTTTCTAAAAGATTGAGGTTTGAAACTGGTAACACTGTCTTTCGGCTGCTTTGTGGGCGTAGAAGCTGAGCAAAGTAAGGTTGCGTGATTTGCCGGGTGGGGCATCTTGTTGAACATAATTAATCAATCAATTACTGCAAATAATTATCTCATTATCGTTTTTGTAGCCTTTTAAAAGTGTATTTTTCAAATATATTTTCTTGCTTTTGCTCTGAAATTAATGTAATACTGTGTACCCGCTGTGATTACATTACATAAATGCTATTCCAGGTAAAGGACCTAGAAAACTAGTTTGATTTCTTTTTTTCTTTTCTTAGAACTGCCATGAACTTGCATAGGACGTTGGCCTTTTTTCTTGGAATGATAAAGGACAAGACATGAACGACAAATAAAAATAGTTTCTCTGAAATAAATGTTCCGCCGGCGCTTTTTTTGTCACTAATACCAAAAATATCTGGTACTACTGATGGAATGTTTATGTTTCGAAATTTCCGCGAATTCTACAGGTCGTCAGGAAAAAACTTGTCGAAAATTCCGTCAAAGCATCAGACGTTAACTGTCAGTTAGTGGGCGAACACGTCCATTTCCCCAAATTTTTCCAATGACAATACAATGGCTAGTGCAGACAACGTTGAAAAAGTCGAAGATTTCTATGGAGTTTATTTGCTGATCTCACAATCACCCAATCCTAGATTTAAGGGAAGAGCTTACGTCGGTTTCACAGTTGATCCGGAACGCCGACTCAAACAGCATAATGGCGGTCACGACGCTGGCGGAGCCAAAAGAACTTCCAATCGAGGCCCTTGGGCAATGATTGTCATCGTTCATGGTTTTCCCAACATGATTTCTGCCTTACGGTTTGAATGGGCTTGGCAACATCCAAAGCGATCCAGAAGACTCAATACCATTCCAGCGAAAAAGAAAAGTGAAAAATCATTCGATTATCATATTCGTTTACTCAGTGAAATGCTCAATATCGGGCCATGGTGTCGATTACCATTAAGTGTTCGATGGCTGAGACCAGATTTGAAAGGATCGGTGGATTTCCCGGCCGAAAGACAACCGCCAATCCACATGCCTGTGCTTTATGGACAAATTAAGGCCGTCAAATTAAAGAAAAAGAAAAGTAAAAAGAATGACGAAAAAGGCGACGACGATCAAATTGACTCAACGCCACTCCTTTGCGGACTATGTTTTGAAAATATACCAGTGATAGATCAAGTCAAATGTTTGAATACCAAGTGTGAATCAGCCTACCATTTGGTTTGTTTAGCCAACAGTTTTAGAGCAAAAGCTGAAGAAAGTGATGAATTAGGTCGGAAATTTTTCTTGCCTATAGATGGAAATTGTCCAGTTTGCGAAGCTTATGTCCTTTGGGGAGATGTAATTCGCAAAAAGAAAGGCTGTTATAAAGATGTAAATGTAATTGAAGATTCCCAAGTGATTTGAAAATTCCAAACATAAAAAATTGTCAAAATGTAGTGGCATATCAGTCATCGCCTCCTTTATAAACAAACTTTCACGAGATTTTTTTCGCTTTTTCAGTTACTAAGCGATGGAGCAAAAGAACGGACCTACTACCTCTAATGGATGTCATCTGAAACGTCATGATGAGTACCAATACTTGGAATTGGTCCAAAGAATCATGGAGACTGGAAACAAAAAGACTGATCGGACAGGTACCGGAACCAAGTCCATATTTGGAGCTCAAATGCGGTTCAATCTGCGTGATGGAATTTTCCCCTTATTGACAACCAAAAAAACCTTTTGGCGAGGCATTGCAGAAGAACTTTTTTGGTTCATCCGTGGTTCAACCAATGGCAATGAATTGTCTGAAAAGAACGTCCGGATTTGGGATGCCAATGGATCAAGAGACTTTCTGGACAAGCAAGGATTGACTCATCGTGAAGTCAATGATCTTGGTCCTGTTTACGGATTCCAATGGCGTCATTTTGGTGCGGAATACCAAGACATGCATGCTGATTACTCTGGCCAAGGTGTGGATCAGCTCAAGGAGGTCATTGACAAAATTAAGAACAAGCCGGATGACAGGCGGATCATCATGTGTGCTTGGAACCCGACTGACCTGAGCAAAATGGCTTTGCCACCTTGTCATTGTCTTGCTCAATTTTACGTGGCCAATGGTGAGCTCAGCTGCCAATTGTACCAAAGATCCGCTGATATGGGATTAGGTGTACCTTTCAACATTGCATCTTATGCCCTTTTGACTCATATGATTGCTCATGTGACCGGTTTGAAGACTGGAGACTTTGTTCATACCCTCGGCGATGCTCATGTCTACTTGAACCATATCGACGCTTTGAAGACTCAGCTTGAACGTGAACCTAAGCCGTTCCCCAAGCTTGTGATCAAGCGAAAGATTGAGAACATTGAAGACTTCAAGTTTGAAGATCTGGCCATGGAGAACTATGAATTTCATCCACCAATCAAAATGGAAATGGCTGTTTAGAACAATGAAAATGATGCATTTACAGAAAATAAAGTGATTTCAATAAATCTGTAGCATTTATTTATTCAAAGCACCAGCATCAAACTTGTTTACAATTTGTTGATCAGCAAGATCTGCATGATCTTTAGCAGTAAGCCCATTGATGTCCAAAATATTTGTATTAAAGTACTTCTTCACCCTATTATATTGCAACAGTTTTTCAACAACGACAAAGTGTTTGTTTTTGCATGCAAGATGTAATGGAGTCATTCCGTTCATGTCTTGAGCATTGATGTCAATGGAAGGGTCTTTCTCGTCTGGGAAGAAATAACTCAAAAAGTATTCAATTTTTTCAATATCTCCAGAGGATGTTGCGATATGAAATGGATTTTTTCCACTCTTATCTTTGAGGTTCAAATCAATGTCAATCCCACTTTGTTTGGAGTACTTCAAAAGCTCTTTGAAGCTTGAAGTTTCAGCCAAATGAAAGACAGTATTTCCATCTTTGTCACTAGCTTGTAATTGGATGACAATGTCTTTCTCGTAACAGTAGTTCAAAAATAATCTCAATACATTTGAATTATTGGTAACTGCCAAAAGTAAGGGCGTTTTGCCACACTTGTCTTGGACATTCATGTCAATCCGCATTTCGTTCCTGTCTAAATAATCAAACAGTCTTTGTAAACCTTGGTCACTTTCAATGGAGAAATGTAATAGGGTCCTTCCAAACTTGTCAGATTGCTTGAAATCAACTTGCGTTTCAGTAGCTTCACAGTAGTCAATGTATTCTTTCACATGTCCTTTCAAAGGAATTCTTCCAGCATTATTCGAGGCGAAAAAATCCAATCCTTTTCCGGCATTTTCAAGAAGTACTTTGATGAGTTTTTTGGGGTCAACTTCATATGGATTACTAAGTTGACATTGAGGATCAAATCTTTCGTCAGTAGCGATATGTAAAGGCGAATCGCCGGAATAAGATGGTGCAGCATTGAGATCCAAATCGAGACCTTGTGCTCGTGATTCTTGTAGGAGAATCTTGACAACTTCAAAATTACCTCTCACACAAGCCCAATGCAAACGTGTTCTTCCAAATCTTTCTTTTGTGTGCAAATCTAGATTGAACTCATCACGGTACTTCAAAAATGTTTTGACAGCTTCTGGATCTCCAGTTCCGTGAAAGGCAGTAAAACCACTATCATTCTTAGAATTGTAATCAAAATTTCGGTCCTTGGTCAAATCTAAAAACGCTTTCAAATTTTCTTCATTCTTTGGACATAAAAGATGGAAAGCAGTATTTCCGTGTCTGTCACAATCTGATAAATTGATGTTCAACTGATCTTGATTCTTCAAAAGAAGTTCCATCACTTCTTTCTGTCCATTTTCACAAGCAATAAATAGAAAGCTGTCCGTTTTAAAGCGAAATGTAATTTGAAATTCAAATTCATTTTGAATTATGTAATTGAATAAATAGAGATTGGTGCCTCTTTTGGCAGCTTGATGTAATGGAGTTGACCAATCGTACTCCAAATATCTTCGATTTTCTTCCAAGTAGTCATAGATGAGCAATACGAACTCTTTGACAATGACATTGTCTTTCACTTCAAATTCATAATGATCTAAAGCATGGGTCCAAAAAGTCCAAAAGTATCGTATTACTCTGTCATTTCTATTACTAAAGTCACGAACGTTCAGAAATTCTTCATTGCGCGAGTCGATCAAATAATTTTCTCTGTCAAACCGAAGGTCTCCATCAATGCGAACACGTTGCCTTTCTTCCATTAATACTCGAGTTTTTGCTAAGTGTCTTCTCCAAAACGACGTTAATTCGTCGACGAAGTCCCTCCATTCTGTTGAGACTTTTCGACAAGTTGCAAGGCTTTCTAAATCCAGACATTCGAAGATAAAAATTGGAATGAGTTGATAGCCAGGATTTCGAATCCAATTGTTGATTTTGCACTCGTTTTCTTCAGACATTGTAAAATTCGACGAAAAATGACAGGAATAATTCTAGCCTCTTCTTTGATTTCACGAACAAAAACAAAAGAAATGAATCGGAAGAATTATTGATGGATTTTCGCGCAACCTCTAACCTTTAAAATTGCGCAAATTTTTTTGAAACATCACAATTTGACGAGTTTGCAGTTTGGACTCTAAATTGAAGTGATAAATGGATGTGAACGTAGTAAATGATACATACATGAATTTATATCTTTTCAATGAGGTTTATTTCACAAAGTTAATTCAAAATCTGAACTTTTTATATTCATCTGGTCAAACCACAACCTTTTCTTTCTTTTTAGGCTTTTTAGGTGGTTTACCAATGCAGATCTCTCATATGATTTGAAATCACACTTGTTGCATGCATGTTTCCTCAATAAACCTTCAGGGTCTGTTATCTGCATGTTTCGACAATTCATGCCTCTTCAAGTTTGAAGAACCTGAAAAGCTTTCTTCGCAGTACTTACATTTATATGGTTTTAGTCCAAGATGTATAATTTGATGGTGTCGTGTCACTGCAAAAGTATCAGGAAACCGTTTTCCACAAAGTTCACAAGTTTTTGCCTCTTTGGTAGAATGTTTACGGTAATGATGCTTCTTCAGTCCACTTGTAGACTTGAATGTCATTTCACAGAATTCACAAGTAATACTTTGGTTCTTCAAGTGGTAGTCATTGGTATGAGTTTTCAATTGTGATTTGAGGGTGAAGCTTTTGTCACATTCGTTACATTTGAATTGCTTGGTTTCGTGTGTTTTGGCGTGAGCAGTCAAATTGGGAGAGTGGTTCGTAGTGAATTCACAAAGATTGCATTGATACTTCTTCATATCTTCAGGTTTTGTATGCTTGAGTTTAATATGGGCACGCAAAATAGATTGAAATGCAAATTTCTTGTCGCAACTTTCACAAGCGATTTCCTTAGGTTCATGAACATTTTTCAAATGCTGATGCAAATGAAGTTTTTGAGTGAATGATTTGCTGCACAATTCACATTTGAAACTTCTGGTTTTATCGGATTTATCATGATTCTTCTTATGTTTGATCAAGTAATTTTTTAAATGTGTTTTGAAGCCACATATCTCACATTCGAAGTCCTTTGCAACGTTTTCAGAATGAATATTTGAAAGATGATTTTGAAGTTGGCTTTTGCTGTAAAATTGATTAGAGCAAATTTCACAGCTAAAATTCTTGATCTTCAAATGAACTCTATCAGTGTGTTTTTTCAACCCACTGGAAGAATAGCTCTTAAATTCGCAAAAATTGCAAACATGTGCCTTTTCTATCTCTTCATGGACATGCTTTATATGATCATTTAGTCTTGTTTTCCTTTTGAAGGATTTTTTGCAAAATTCACATTCATGCTTTTCTGCATCAATTTCATGTACCTCCTTACAATGCTTTTGCAATGCCTGTTTCCAAGAAAAGGTTTTCTTGCAATCAAGGCACTGATGTTCTCTTTTCAGTAGATGCACTGCGTCATTGTGTCTTATCAAATCGGAATATTTTTTGGCTTTGTAGTCGCAGATGTCACATTGATGAAAATCATCATTTTCTTCATGAATATTTTTGTGATGGCTTCTAAGAGTGACTTTTGAACCAAATGTTTTCCCACAAATTTCGCAGTCATACAATTTCAAGTCTAAATGCTTCGAGTTGTAATGATCTTGATAACGAACATGGCTATCATAACGGTAAGGACAAAGATCACATTTATATTTTGGGTTGTAACTCATCGTAATTTTCTTTCAAGAATTGAAACAACCTTTGAAGAATGGAACTTTTCTTTTTGATTGATGCCAATGAACTAACAAAAAGTCAATCACTGCGTCTTGTCTCTGACTGATGAACGAATTTCTGCCCTCGATACGAACGCTAATTCAGAGCTTTTTAGTCGAAAAGGGAATTTCAACTTTTTTTTTTGTACTCTGAATTGTTGAAATAAATAATGATTCTTTTTTAGAAATGACTCCGTTTATTTACAAAAAGTAGAAAATTGGCAGTGAGCAAGTTTTGTGAAGAAAGTAACTATTTTTCAGAAATAAATACAGTATTTTGTGAACAGTTCAAGAGGGAAGAGAGAAAAAATTATTTTGTACCTATTAAATCAAATAAATCAAACTCATCCAATGTTTGAATGATGAGTTATCCTTTTTGTATCTGTTTGTTTGGTAGTCTTCTGAATGAATATCTTGGAGGATGCGGTGAACCATTTGCACCGCATGTAAAAACTGAACCTTTGAGTGTAGGAGTCTTGTCAACAATTGATGAATTCCAGGAGAGTAGCAGGAGGAGAGGGGAAATTAAGAGATCTTGGAGCAGAATATGAGATCAGGTTTGGTTTTTGGCTTTTCAAAAAATCGGGGTGGGTTTCACCTCTGACACGCTGTAGTAACTAAAAGAAAAAGAAATGCAAAAATTAGTTTAAAAATTCGTCAAAACGCAACATTCACTATCGAGGCTTTAACCGAAATAATATCACGAGCAATTTTCAATTTGTCAAAATTACCTGGCGTTTCTGTATTTTTCGCGGATAGCTTGTTGGGGTAAGTTAGGCGCGGCATCAAAAGTCTCATGTAACCGGATCAGGCACTCTTTAAAGTCTTCGACATTGTAGCCAGTCTTTTTGACCATGCTCTCCTCCCAAGCAGCCAATCCCAAAGTGTGTCTGGCCAAAGCCACGGCCGCGCTGGCCTTTATGGAAGGTACAAATTGCATGAAGGCCTCGGCGTCGACCAAAGAGAGTTCCACAAGGTAATTTGCCATGGCCGTGGTTTTGGGTCCGCAATTGGCCAATTGTGCCAAGTGGTTGACAAAGAAGTGTGCGGTCGGTGGAGCGCAATCATAGTCCAGACACTGGAGAATGAGTTGTTCCATGCGAAGCACCTGACGTTTCGAGTACGTGTCGTCCGTGATGTAACAGAATTCCGTCAATTCTGGTGGGTAGATTTCTTCGTATTTCCTGTAGGAAACAATCAAGATATTTGAATACCGGATGGAAACTTTTTTTAAAAAGAAAATCTAAAATTCGTCAAAATGGAATTTTGAAATTTTCTGTCGAAAAATATCGTCAAATTGAAGGGAGAAACAAAGTTTCACGAATTTTTTGTCTTTGTGAAATGTTTTGAAAAGCAACAAAAAAGTGCTACTTTGAATTTTCGCGCCAAAATTGTAGTATTAGACTTACGCAGCAATGAACATGCATGCAGTGCCAACAAGCTGTAATTTGTTACGCTGCACAGACATGTAACTGAGAAATTTGTCGATGTAAGTCACAGCCAAAAAGAGGGTCTCGGAGCTCAACTTGTACTCCTCGCAGACCTCCACCAACCAATCAATGAGGATGGACCGCATCGTAAAGGTAATGTCAGGCTGCTTGGTCATGTAGTTCCACTTGGGCATGTGGTGTACCTCACGCTGCATGCACGACCTCAAGATGTCCAAGGCGTATTCGGCGTTTAAGTTGTCCAGCAAACGCGACTCCAGATCCACTTCATTGTCAGCCTCATCATCAAGACCATTTTGAGCAACAATGTCTTCGCTTTCGATCACGTCATCTTCTGGGTCCTCTTGGTCCAAGAGGTCATCACAGTCTTCATTGGTCGTAGTGGAGCTGATGGATTCGTTGACACGGAAGTTGGAGGCCGAAGACTTGGCGTACAAATTACAGGCGTCGAAATCCTCTATACTGGCGCCACTCGCGCTCGAAGATTCGCGCTCTCGTTGGCTTTTGAGGCCGGCGCTTAAGGCCGGTGATGATGTAGCTAAAGGAAAGGCTGGGATCAGATGGGCTGGGGGTGGAGGTGGAAACGAAGTCTTGGCGCATTTGGGACCGGGAGGCATGGCATTTTCGTCATTGACCATCCTTGATTTGTGATGATCTTCGGTTTTGTGTTTGGTTGGTAGGGCATTTTCGTTGTTGGGTTCAGGCTGGTTGTCTTGGAAAATGGTGAAGGTCTGGAAAGAATGAATAAAAACCTATTGAAATGTTCACGTTCATTGCTCCCAATGATCATAGAGGTAGTTCAGCGGGCAAGGCGCATCAACAATTGTTGGTGAACAGCAGGATTTCCTTTCCTCCTGGGAACTGCAGTCAAAAGGACAGAAACAACAAAAAGAACGTGACAATGAAAGAAAATCGGTTTGTCAAAAAAAGAAGTTGCACAATTTCAGGAAATGAAATCGAACTGGCAAAATTAGATCCAATTTTCTTTTTAGTTCACTACTTAGCCAACATTTCTAACCGTTACTCGCAATGCATTTTCCAAATTTTCCGCAATTTTCAAAATTCAAAAATTATGGATTGGTGAAAAATAGTAAGTATGTTCTAAACTTCGTTAATAGAGATGAAATATGCAAAGGCAATTTGGAAGGAATAATGCGAACATCAATTATAGTAGTAATTTGAAACGGAAAAGCTAAAATTACGATAAAGGTGTCAGAGTCACTTTTTATTCAGTACAGGTATCCCTCGATTTGTACGATACTCGATCTATACGAATTCGATTTGTACGAATTATTTTTACTGACCAAAACATTCGATTTGTACGAATGTCATTCGATTTGTACGAGTTTTAGCTTATTTTTGGGTAGATTTTTTTGACAATTTGGAAAAATTCTGACATTTGAAGGCAAAATGCTTAAAAATTGAAATGATTGAAATCAACTTCTAAAAGTATTCAGACTTATACTGGAGATTGATTGAATTCTGATTTAGACTAATTTTGAATTTCAATTTGTATGAATTTTTCTGAGATTTCTAAATCATTTTACAACTGTAATTTGATTTCTATTGATATGAATTTTTATGAATTTGGCCGCTTTACTACGTGTATTCACTCGCGATTTGTACGAATTCGATTTGTACGACCTTTTTTTGGAACGCATTAGTCGTACAAATCGAGGGATACCTGTACCTGATAAGCCTGATAACCTTTACGAAGTTTAGATAGCGGGACAAAAACAATGAAAGCAAAGACGGTGATTACCCCGCAAATTCACAACGCATGCAACTTCAATTCGTACACTTATAAGATAATTAGGATAGTTAGGTACAAATGGTACAAAAAAGAAAGCCACTAACGGTCAATATGGACTAAAATCAATTCCAAAGAAAAAACTCTTTCTGAATTGCAATTTTGAAAAATAGATTTGTTGCAAACAGGATTGAATTTCAATCAAGAAAAGAATGTTTACATTTTGGGTGTGTTTCTACAAACATTAGTTCATTGCCCTAAAACCACATCACAATGGGGTCCTTCTCTCACAGGACACCCAGGATTCCAAAAATAACTCGGACCGCGAGGAGAGTTCAATGAACGTGTCCTTCCAAATAATTGACTTTGGGTCGAGGAATAAATGTACTTACGGGTTTGCCTGGAAGATTGCCTTGTCCACCATGTTGTTTTTGCAAATGTTGCAAATTATTTTGTTGACTGGTGAGGTCTCCCAACGGCCTCCGACCTCGACGAAACCCAATTTGTTGACGTTGCGATGATGCCATTTTAATTTCCCGGATCCGTCACGAGAAAATAATTTTTCCGGGAAACTTTTTTTAAGATGGCGACCGTAAAGAATGTGAGTCGGAAAAATTTGATCTTCTCAGTGTTTCTGCCTCCAACCGTTTGAAAAGACGAGCAAATTGTTGGCGAGCGTCCGCTTTCGGGGTTGGAGAGCGAACCCAGCGGCGGCGGCAGCTGATGAGATAACTGAGCGAACGGCAATCCCGGCCTGCTTTTTAGCCGTTTGACAGCTGGGAATGTAGATCGAGTGGAGCGAGAAACTTTTTCGACTTTTTATTTTTTGGTTTACACTGGAAAATTTGAATGCTTCATTTTGACTTGCTTTAGTTTCCCCGAAAAACTGATTGTTTTGATTTCTTCTTTTTGACGAGAAAAAAATTGTAATTTTTTTTACTTGGGCAGTAATATTTTCCCAACTTTAAAAATGTTCGGTAATCGGTAAATTCGGTAAATATCAATATTTTCGAAAATATGGTATAAATGTGTTACTTTGGAAAAGTTTGCCTATGGATGATAGTAAAGAACAATGGAATATTCCACGATTAATCAAATTGTAAAAATAGGTCGCGATGATGACATGATGATTGTTTTAGATAGTCGAGGCCTGGGGGCTGTCAACAGCTGTCCCCAAAGGACGAAATCTGTGGGAATTAGGGTTAAAGATGGATCATCATTTCGGCACTACTCTCAATGTTGATTAAGTCCCAGATGCAAATGCGATCCTGATGACCAAGACGGGCAGCTGAACTTAGAGACAAGTGTTCGACATCTTGAATATTCTGGTTGATATTGATGAGAATGATGACTCTTTTTCTACGCAGTAACTCCCACCATTGACCTAAATTATTTCTTACAAAGAAATGAAAATTCATATTCGTATCTCCATTGCCCACTTTGGACATGCAAACTCCAGGAGAAAATTCAAACTGTGCCGGGAGGAGGGTGGATTTTCAGCATTATTACAACGGCGAGAAGGAACGACTGCTGCTGCGGTGAGTAGTGCAGCAGAAGGCAGGGTGCCGCCGGGTCTTACCCTGGCCGGACGAGGCAGTCCTAGGATCGAACGGAAAGATGTTGATCGCAGTTCACCGCCGTCACTTTCGTTTGTTCGTTAGACTTTAGCCGTTTGCTATGTAGCAAGAGAGCTCAGAGTTGCTGCGGACGAAAAAGCCTAAGCTCGGCCGGGCACTAAATTACCGTAGGTTCACATCTGCGCTGGAATGCAGTCCACCCAGACTTTTTTTTCGCGCTTAAGTCTTTTTACTTTGAAACGACGTTGGACCTATCTAGAACGAACCTCCTCATAAAAAACTGCACAACAAAAGAGCAAAAGGGCTCCACAAAGTACTTTGGGTCTTTGACTGAATTGCAACATTTCAAATCCAAAAGCCGTTTGATCCTCATCAGCCTCATCTGATGATCCAGATTGTCTAAAACTTTGGTCTAAAACCGGACAGCGGACATCCTCAGTTCCTCAGGAACCGGAAAGATATCTACAAATCTTTGAAATCAACACATTTGTCAATGTCTTTTTGAGCAGTACATACTAGAAAATAGCTAAAATGGCTAAAATGGATTATGTAGTTATAACGGACTGGAAACGTGCAACAGTTTTTAAAAATGTGTAGACATATTTCAATTGAATTTGAAAAATACTACATATCACGGAGCAACTTTCAACTTTACGAACCTCTCTAACACAGCCATTTTGGGCATTTTGGGGAATTTTTGACAATGAAAGAAGTTTTTGCTGCTGAAATGATACTTTTTTCAGGCGTTTTCCCAACATTGAGTGTATCGATGCTTTTTTATTAGCAATTCTGATCTGATTCTGCATGAAGGAGAATGAGGGGGATACAGATACAGTGTTTTCCAGCTGCTGTTTCTAGAGAATAAATCAATGAATGGCTCTCTCTGAACTCTGATGTAGGAAGCAGATGAACTTTAGGTGCTGTTCTGCTTATGATGCAGAACAGCACATTCAGCTTTGAAGTCAAAGAAAAAAGAAGCCATGGAAATTACCCTCCAGACTAAAGTAGTGTCGGAGAGCAGAGGAAATGAGTAACCTGTGTTTGAGCTACTTGGCAGTTACTTCAAAATGGGACGAATGAATGAAAAGCGCGGTGAAGTAGTACTATGTGTACACGTTGCATTTTTGTCCAAAAGCTCTAAAATCACACTTCATACATATATAAAAGAAGCGAGCGAAGCGAGTTGTTGTTTAAACTTAGAAAAATTGTTAGATGGCGTTTATGTCTTATTTCCCTGATTGGTGATTTTGACAATCTTCTCTGAAGTGAAAAGTCTTTCAAATTCTGATTCTTTGAGACATCAACTTTTATTTGATATTTTTCATGGAAGCTCGCTTCGCTCGCATCCATGTCCAATGATAATACCTAAGCCATCAATGGAATTTTCCATCTCATCATTATCATCATTCATCTCCCCCTCAAAAACCGAAATGTGTAAAATTCAGATGTCCAAAAATGGTCAGCCAACCATTTGTCAAAGTAAGACAATTCAATTTTGGGTACCCGAAATTCTACTTTGTAGGTAGGTTTATATATTGACCCTAGACCCCACACAATGTCAAAGCAAAAGCAAAAAATCCGTTTATTAGAGAAATTCCGAAATCCAACGGAACGCTTGACCGTAACCTTGACGGAACTTAAGGGAAACACAAAAGAGTTGGATTTTCCTGGAGCTTCCACTAGTCTGCTGGCTGGTGAGCTCCTTCTCTTGTTCTTCTTGTAAATGGTCCCATAACCCCAAATTGTAGATCAATTGGGAACGGCCAAGACAGCCCTAGAAAGTGAAAATTACGGTTAAGATTGGCGCCAAAAATGTGTTCTTTGCAGTTAGACTGCCACACAGCTGGGCACTCTTCGGTCGATCCGATAGCACTCGGTTCTGCTCAAAATGAAAGATGAAACGGTCAAGAAAATAAGGGAATGGACACATTCACCGCTAATGCGTAAAATATATTCACGGCCAAATCGGAAGGAAAAAGAGTTCTTCTTGTTGTAGAAAATATGTCCAAAGTTGAAATGCTGTGCATTTGATAGCTTTGGAAATTCGAGTGGAGCTATCCCGCGAAATGACCACGTTTCAAAAAAGTCAAATATGATTGGGCCAAATATTGATTTATCTTTGAAACTAATTATAATCTTGCTTCGCTTGAGATGTAGCAAGATGAGTTATTTTAAAAAATTCTGCACTCTTAAACCTGATTTGGTGTTTTTCACCTCATAACTCAATTCAAAAAGTTTAGTATTCAGCACATTTTCAAAGTTTGCAACAATTTTAAATTCCCAGTAAAATTCCTAAATCAGTTGGAAATTGGATTTCAAAGCTCTCAGTTATAGAACAAAGAATAGGTAAGTTGCAAAGAAACAAGAGTCAAACCTATGCAAACATATGTACAATTTCATTGATTTTAGTCTATTCCTGACATTAACTATGAACCCAATCATTACTTTGAGCCTCTTATTCGCCGCTGTTTCCGCGTTCAAAGTTCCCGAGATGTATGAGGACTTTTCGAGAAATCGACCACCCTACTGCCCAGACATTTTCCCCATGGAATGTGGACCTGAGGACATGATTTGCCCAGGAGGAATGGACCCCGAGGGTTGCCCAATGCCCGACATGTGTTGGCCCGCCATAGGTCCCATGGGCGAAGATGGGATTGAATGTCCCTCCCATTGCCCAGTCATGTGCGGCATGGATCAAATGATGTGCCCAGGCATCATAGATTTCGCTGGGTGTATGGGACCTGAGACTTGCCAACCCATGATGGATGCGATAGGTTGTCCCTTGGCTTGTCCAGCCCCTTGTGGTCCCGAAGAAATGGTGTGTGCTGGTGGTATGGATATGAATGGTTGCCCATATCCCGATATGTGTATTCCCTTTGATGGACCCATGGACTTTAATGGAGACCCATGCCCAGTAGAATATTCTATCTCTATCTCATGATAAGAAACATAAAAATAATAATTAAAAAAGAAAAAAAAAGAAAAAAAAAGAAAAAAAAATGCAGTCTGAAGGATTCGAACCCACCTCCTTCGATCATGAAAAAAATGATGCCCCAGACCGCGCGGCTACGCGGACTTCACACTAGAGTTGTGTATAAAGCATTTAGTCTTTCGTCTTACAGGCTGACCAGTAGAATTTCAACTTCCTAAAACAACCGGAATTATCCGGTAATTTCGGTTGAAATGTTATACATGATACTTCTTACATGCAAAGGAGTCATTTTAACCAAAAATCAGAATTTATACGAGCAAGCGATCCAAAAAGCTCATTGTGTTGTGGTCCCGAAGAAATGGTATGTGCTGGTGGCATGGATATGAATGGTTGCCCATATCCCGACATGTGTATTCCCTTTGATGGACCCATGGACTTTAATGGAGACCCATGCCCAGCTTTTTGCCCAACTGTCTGTGCTCCAGGGGACATGTTGTGCCCAGGAGGGGTGAATGAAACTGGGTGTGTGAACCCTGATTTTTGCCAACCCGAGGGGATTGAGTGTCTTATGCCACCCATGTCCATGGAAAAATAAAGAACAAAAGTTCCTCATAACGGGTATCCCAGCAAGTTTTGGACAGGCAGGAATTTAGCCAAAAATCTCTAATTTTTACGAACGGCGAAAACAATTGTGAAAATTTGTACATATACATTCTACCTAAGCAGTAAACAGTGAGATTTCCCTT
>LT727909.1:166186-235187 GCA_900157175.1 Oithona nana | reverse complement strand
ATGTGTATTCCCTTTGATGGACCCATGGACTTTAATGGAGACCCATGCCCAGCTTTTTGCCCAACTGTCTGTGCTCCAGGGGACATGTTGTGCCCAGGAGGGGTGAATGAAACTGGGTGTGTGAACCCTGATTTTTGCCAACCCGAGGGGATTGAGTGTCTTATGCCACCCATGTCCATGGAAAAATAAAGAACAAAAGTTCGTCATAACGGGCATCCCAGCAAGTTTTGGACAGGAATTTAGCCAAAAATCTCTAATTTTCACGAACGGCGAAAACAATCGTGAAAATTTGTGTACATAGTTACATTCTAGCTAAGCAGGAAACAGTGAGATTTCCCTTCAATTTGACGATTTTGGTACGCGGGGCTTTGAATTTTTCTGTAAAAGCTTTTCATATAAACTTTTTGGGACACCCTGTAGGTTCAATGATTCAATCATTTTTTGCGCGAATCATTTTTCATACATCGATTGTGAGCAAAATCTCCTGTTGCAAATAAGAAAGTGACATTGGAGCTTCTGAGCTGCAACAAGAATGTTTGTGCAGATGTTCAATCTTGACTTATCATGTGTGAAATCCAATCTCATGATATTTAGCCCATATGCTAAATTGCTAAGACGACATCTACTCATTTTATGCTCAAATTGATTCTAAGAAATTTTCGCTACTTGGAGGGGGGAAATTGTGGCCTCTGCTGTTGATCCCCAACTTGAATAGTTTGTCTTTCATGGATGAAATAAGTCTATTTTAGGATGATCAGGACACGAAAATTCCATTTATTGAACCTGTGGAATTTGACCCCTGATGACCCTTTAGATGCTATGGAAAAAGGATTATTATTGAAAAGATGCTATGGATGTCACTGACCTGAGCATCCACCTTGTTAGCCAGGACAGCTATGGGGATTCCACTGATTAATTGATTGTCGTCCAGCACGCGTTTCAACTCCTCTTTAGCCTCGGCCAGTCGAGAGGGATCTGCTGCATCTACCATAAATACCACCGCGTCAACACTTTGGTAGTAATCTTGCCAAACACGCCGGACTTGATGGTGACCTCCAAGGTCGATTCCGGTCATTAGCAGTGATCCATTATTCATACTCAAGGTTTCACTATTACATGATAAAGAACAAAAATTCACTGTAGACAAATTTAGGGTGTTCAAACATGTTCAAGAAAATCTCAAATCTCGCAAAATTAGAATTTTGAAATAAAATAAAATAAAAAAATATGCATTCTCTGTTTATCTAGATAGCTATAATAATTTAAACTAACTTTCATGAATTTTTTCGTCTTTCACGACAGCGACACTTTTTTGCTAAATTCATGTCCGAAACTTGTTGAGATACCAGGTATTTTTAGCGTGAAAATTCAAATAAAATGGGAGGATATTTGCCATTGGATCCTTACCTGGTTCCATGGTATGTTGGAGCTAAAGCAGCAAATTGTCCAGTTTTCAATAAGTGTAATAAGGTTGATTTTCCAGCGTTATCTAATCCAATTAGCAAGAATTTGCCTTTTTTCTCAGCTATTCCTAACCAATTAAGTAAAAATGAGGGTAAAATCTTGGTTAAAAACCACATATTGCAAGGATAAAGAATTGTTTTCTACTGAAGGAGATGTTTTTCGAGCCTTGAAGGCTGCCATGTCAGAAATTAGGACGTGATTTGAAGCTACGTGGAATTTCATCATTCTGACTCATGAAATTGAAAAAGAAGTGAAAACGGCAAAAATCGGTTAGAAAACCATTTGCTCAGGTCATCATATGGCAGCTTAGTGACCAGCTGTGGTCACAACTCAGAAATCCCTTTTTGTTCAGGCGCTCCTCGCATTAACGGTTTCTTGATGAAAGAGTAAAACTGGACGGTCAATTCCCACCTCATTTTACAGATTTTTATCATTTTTTCTATTTTCAATTTATAAATCAATTTTTCGATGGTGGTTTTACCTACTCATCCATTTCGTTAAAATTATTAAAATTTTTGCCATATTTTCTTATTTATTGAAACTAAATAATTTGTCAAAACGTTAGGTTCGTGAAAAGGTTGAAAATTACACTTTGTAAAAGAGGATTTCATGATTGTAATTGTATATCACCAAATCCAAATAACAGAATAAATGTCAGAATGTAGAATAAAAGCTCAAAGTTTGTCAGAAAAATGAAACTATACAAACAACTGTTTTATTGCTGTCTATTATAAAGTTAATCAGCTTCGAAACAGCCTTCCAAAAGACGACCACCACAGCCAAAGATGTATTTGGTAAAAGGTAATCTTCAGTTGATCCAACAAGGACTTAATTGAAGTCTTGAAATAACACCACTTGGTTTGACAAACTCGCATTTCTTCAGCTCTAATAACCTGCATGCAAGTTTTGGTCATCTGAACAAATGAAGTTTTGTTGTTATGGGTACCAAGAGAAAACTCAATATTCCGAAGTAGGTCATTGGTTTTGAAAATAAGAATCATTTGTCGGTCAATTTTAGCTAGAACATCAGCAATATACTTGATATATTTTGCAACATTCTCCTTGACCTCTTTACTCTGCAAAAAATAAAAAAAGATACGAAATAATCTAGAAAATGTAAATGGGATAGATTACATAATAGAAAAAAATACCTCTGCAGCATTCTTTTCAGATTTGTCTATGCCTTTCTGGATCGAGTTCCAGCTTCTCCCTGTTACCATACATGCAAATAATCCATACAATTGACCAACACCAAGATGATCAGCATTCTTTTTCATTCCTTCTAGATCTGCCTTTAAGATGCTGCTCCAAAACTGTGAGTAATGTAGTCGAAATTCATCTGTGAGTTGCTGGAAGATGCAAAGGATAATATTATGGAAGAGACTCATTTTCCTAAAAAAACCAATGTTTTACCGTATAGAGCCCATGATCTAAGAGGACAACTTCATCATTTCCATGCTTGTTTTTCCGCACAAGTACATTTCCAGGGTGTGGATCACAATGAACAAATCCATGGTGAAATATCATGTCAGCGTACATTTGGCCAACTCTTTTGGACAGTAAACTTCTATCAATTCCATTTTCTTCAATATACTTTTTGTCATTGATGTGGCCACCTGAACAGTATTCCATGACTAGGATTCTGTCTGAAGTTAATGACCAAAAGATCTTTGGAACTTTTAACCAATCATAATTGGCATACATCTTGGAAACCTTTTCTGCATTTTTGCCTTCTTGTCTAAAGTCTAATTCAAGAGGCAAATTCTTCCTCATTTCTTCTGCTAACCACATAAACTCAAATTGTGGAAATACATAGTTGACCACTCTGACAAGAAAATCCATGGTATATATATCAACAAAAGAGTGTTGCTTGACATATCTGTGTTGAACTTTCACAGCTACTTCTTCTCCACTTTCCTTTAATTTAGCTTTATGAACTTGAGCTAGACTTGCAGTACCAAGAGGCTCTTCTTCAAAGTCATCAAATATTTCTGCTGGGTCAGCCGCAAAGTGTTCATTTAGGACAGCCTTAATATCATCCATATCCATCTTAGGAGCATTGGAATGTAAAACTTTGAACTTGGACACATATTCTTCTGGAAGTAAGTAATCTAAGGCTCCAATGTGTTGACCTACTTTGGTAAAGCAGCCACCATTCTTGTAGCAAAGTTCAAGCAATGTTTGTGCTGATCTGTCATGTGCCATTGTCTTAGCCTTTTCGTACTCATCTGGGCTGCCATATGAAGTGGAATAGAGTGTCTGTTGGTAATCAATGCCAATTTTTCCAACTGCTAAAGCTGCACGTCCAAAGCGAATCACACCAAAATTGTTTGAGTCTATTCTGCCATCTTTATACACTTTTTGACCAATGTACGCTCCCGAAGAGCCTGTCACAGCCAACAGCAAAATCTTTCCTAATCTCATTTTCAAGAACCTTCACTTGCTTGGAATATATTAGGACAATAGGTATATTTTACAATGACATTGTACTTCTCGACCTTCTCGAGTTGTCAGAAACAAACACTACAGAGACAGGACAGGTGAGTCGACTGAGACTGTGTTTACGTTTACTGTTGCTTTTAAAAACGCAAGAAAGAACGGAGGAAACAATCACCCAACCTTGACAATTTTTTTCCGTTAAAAACTACACTTTGAGGATTTCACACAATTAATTACCATGATTGTAATTGTACATATGTCACTAAATAACTGAATAAGTGTCATCAATTGTTCTCTATTTCACATCTAACACCAAAAAAAAAGCTCTGTAAAATGCATCTCAGAGAGGAAAAATACTATTACTGTTCCAATACATTCTGTGGCTGTACTACTTTGTCATTAGTCACCATTTCAACTTCTTTCGTTGCTGCTGTTTTCTCTTCGTGTTCGTTCTTTTTTGCTTGTTCTTGAACTGCAACTTCGGAACTTAAAACCAACTGTTTTTTAACACTTTCCAACTTTGATGTCTTTGACGTCTCATTTGTTGTTTTCTTTGTCATAGGTTTAAAATAATCTGTGATTTTTGAAGGTGAATATTTCTTGCTTAAATGAATAGTCACATCATCTTCAACTTCAGGTTCAATCTCAGATTCACTTTGCGAATTCTGTGAATCTTCTTCAGAATCGGGGATTTTTTCCATTTCTTGGGCGATTTCATCCCGTTTGTTTTCTGCTTCTGCTGTTTCTTCATCTTTAGAATTCGCAAAGTGATTTTTTCGCCTCTTGTGACGCGACATATTGGAATTGTATTGGGTTGTAAATTCACAAAAATCACACTGTAAAAGTGGTAATTTCATTAGAGGAGGTGCTGGGGATTTGATGGGGGATTTGGTGTGATTCGTGGATTTCCGATGTTCGGTTAATTTCAGTTCGGATTCTGTAGCAAAGGCACAATTGTTGAGTTCTCCGCATTTTAACTTTTTAGAAGAAGCTGAAGATTTGCTGGAAGAAATGACTTTTTCAGGATGTTCAGCCATAATTTTGAGGAGTTTGCGGACAGAAGGTTGGTAATCTTGACGGTTAAGGTCTGGATGGAATTTATGCCAGTGTCTGAAATAAACAAAAATCGTGAAATTACAATATGACGAATTTGACGAAATTGACAAAATTGACAAAAATTCAATTAAAAAAATATCGGGAAATTACAATATGACGAATTTGACAAAAATCCACTTTGAAAAAAAAATCGGGAAATTACTATATGATGAATTTGACAAAAATATAGAAAGTAGAAAATGACGAATTAGCTTTTGATCAATTCTCCATATTACCTGGCAATGTTTGTAGCAGAAGCTGACATATTGCAATTAGGTGCCTTGCATTGGACTCTCCCATCTTTGTCAAGCTTAGAAAATAATGGGCTGTTTTCTAATGTCGTTTCCACTTTTGACTTAGGCTTTCCTCGGACAGCCTCTTCGAAAATTGAATCGATCTCCTCGATTCCAAGATTTTTGTGACTGCAAAAAAATAACTCAAATCTTAGGATCCATTTTCATGCTTTTGATTTTAGAAAATTACCTATGAAAAATATGTCTCCTTAGCGTCAAAGGAGTACACTTATGATCACATTTGGGACATTGGACATGATCCATTTTAGCAGTGGTGATAAGTCTTCGTGGCATCAGTTTTTGCGCCTCTTTTTGTTCCATATTATGTTGTTTCATGTAATGGGATATCAAACGTGTCCGTCGGGTCCGGAATCCGCAGCCCTCAACTTGACATTTGTACTGAAA
This sequence comes from Oithona nana, assembly GCA_900157175.1. Lineage (NCBI taxonomy): Eukaryota > Metazoa > Arthropoda > Copepoda > Cyclopoida > Oithonidae > Oithona > Oithona nana. The sequence continues at coordinate 229,491 of LT727909.1, read as the reverse complement.
GACGAAAACGAAATTTTCTTTACAAAATTCCTGAAATATTTTCTCCCTTTCCTTGATAAAAACTTTCCCTCTTACATTTTTTCGATTTTTGTATATTTTTGGGGGATTTTTTAATTTCTTGGCTTTTCTTGTTATTCTTTTTTCATTTTTTCTTGATCTTTTTTTGGACTTTCTTTCTTTTCTTCTTGATTTTTTCCATTGAATCTTGATTTTTGATATTTTAGGAGTTTTAAACGGAGTATTTTTACTGGTATTTCCACCTACCTGAAATGGATTAGCTTGTCCAAAAGGCCGATTTTTCAACCTGCCTTTTTGCATTGCTCCACTAGCATTACTACTCGCCCGGCTAGAATACTTTTCCGCCAACGTTTTCCTCTTATTCCCGGAAGTCAATTTTTCTTTTTTTCTCGCCACAATTTTCAAAGGCATGTCATCTTCCGAATAAACTGGCTCAGAATTTTCCTTGCCCAATTTGCTCAGCTTTTTTACCCTAGCTTCGTTAGGGTAATTTGGGTCCTTCATTAAATATGTAACGCCACCAACGCGTCGGTAAAACTTGATCAGATCCGCGATATCGTCCACATGTTCATCACAAATCAAGCCAAGTTCATCATGATCTTTGAGACTGTTATGGGCCTCGCAGTACCCGTTGGGGCAATGAATACAGTGGTACACAGCTTTCTTGGCGCAGACCACGCAATGGTGCCAAGGACAAAACCACTTTTCACGGGGGAATTTGTCCCTACCAAGACATGCCAAGTGGTAAACTTTTGGGCAATATTTGTAGTCGCACATCATCACTTCGCCGTCATCAAAACACCTTAAAAATCAGAATTCGTCAAAATTAATAAAATTGTCCAAAAACATCATCGGAATTCAAACCTCACAAATACATGAAATTGGCAAAAATTTCGCTAAATCTCAAATGACTTATAAATTCACGAAATTGACAAAAAATCGTCAAAAGGAAGAGTAAGAGAGCTTAGCTTGAATGTAAACAAACTTTCACGATTTTTTGCGCCAAAATGGACATATGAAAAAACTTTACCTAAAGCAGAGATCTTCCCAAACTTTGTTGATTTTCTCCTCTTTAGGCTTGTCTTTCTTTTCCTTCTTCTTGACCTTTTTAGCCTCCAATTTGGCCTTTTTAGCCTCCAACTTGGCGGCCTTATTGTTGACTTTTTCCCCAATGAATCCGGAACAATTTTTGGCTCCACATAAGCAATGTTTTTTCTGGTCACCCACCGATTCAAATTGGTAATTAAAAGTCAATTCCGTTCCCGCTTTGATTTCTTTCAATGCAAACAATCCCACACGGTTATCCCCATTAACTGTCCACTTTTGCGTTTCAGCATTGGGATCACAAGAATGATTACAGAATCGCGCAATGTTGCCACGCGGTCCAGCGTCCAACATCCGTTGGGAGTCTAAGGACATGTAATAGTAATTTTCCTCTTCTCTTCTTTCAATAGAGCGATTTATCCGGCGACGGAATTCGTCCATGGTGATCATTTCACCCACGTATTCTATCAAGAAGTCTCCTTCTTTCACATCTGCCATCACAAAGAGGCCCCAACCTCGGCTTGGCGTCCGCATGACTTTTAAGGGAGGGTACATCCGACGTTGAAATCTTTGATTTTGACAACGTTCAACGGCTTTGCAAGTACTTGGTCGACATTCGGTCATGAGCAGCCTAAAAAAAGAAGATTTTTTTCTCATGAAAATTCTTTGGTTTCTTAGATTTGACGGAAAAAATCTGACTTTTAGAATTTTTCAAACTATTTTTCTCGTACAAATCTCTAGAAAAATTACCTGTTGATGCAATCCGCATCGGGTCCACAAGGATTTTCACCCTGAGAATCACAATCACATATTTGTTTATCTGTCGGATCGGCAGTGTAGACCGGACAATCGGCAAAAGGCCGGTTGGATTTGATTTTGGTAAAACTGGGAGGTTTTGCCGTTGAACACAAATGAGCTTTGGCAGCCATCGCCGTTTCCCTCTCGGATTTTTCGGCCATAAATTTCTGGTGAAATTCGGCTGCTTCACTTAATCCCCTCTTGTAAGCACCTTCTAATCCGGATCCGGATTTCAGTCCGGGAATCTTTTCAGAATCGCCTTCCTCGTACAGAAAACACCGTCCGCGATTCATCCAAATGTACTCATTGGACCCGCAAAATTGGATGGGAAACTCGCCGACGTCATGAGGCAAATTCTCGATGTTGGCCGGGACCTCCGAAGGGTGTAACACCCGGGCTGGCCACCACCGGTACACCCCCAATTTAGCCCAAATGACTTCGCCATATAAAGGCATTCGTCCTGTTTCACAGTTGTCACAATAGTACTTGTCGCCAGGAGGCTTGTCCAGCTTAAGACACTCGATATGGAAGGAAGCCGGACATTGGTCACAAAGCACTAGTTTACCGGCCTCCGAGCAGATAAAGCACCAAGTCACGTTGATGTGGGTGTTGACAGACTTCTTCTTGGAGACGGGAGGCACGTAGTGCTTGGGACAGACGATTTGTGTCAAAGTGATCTGAACGGTACCGGCTGCCACGCAGTAGTCGTTGGCATGGTAAGCCGTCGGGCATCTGAAAAAGAAAATCAATTTTGTTATTGAAAAAATGAAAATCCTTCGAAAAATTCGTCAAAATGAAGTTAGCTTGAATATAAACAAAGTTTTACGAATTTCTAAAAAGTACATACCTGATGCATCTAACCAACTTGGAATTATACTTCATGTAGGGATCCTTTGGGTTATCTGAAGCGCAGGTGTGGCAACTGTGGGCGGGGCAGGTCAACTGCTGATCCCCAGTGATGCGGTGTTGAGGCCAGAGGTTGTTTTTGTTTAGACACTCAAAGTGGAAGAATCGGCCGCAATTGATGATACTGCACTTGACCACATCGCCTCCAGAATGGCAAAGGTTGCATTTGTATTGAGCACTGAGACAATTTTGGCACTTGAAGACTTCGGGAATCTCTTGGCCTAAACATGCTTGATGAAAAGATTGGCCGCAGGGGCCTTTGCATTTGACCACAGGATCTTGCGAGACTTCTTCGCAAATATAACAACAAGATTCCTTCTTGAACTGACCAATCATGCTATTTTTGATCTTTGGAGCACTGGAAACACTTTTGGTTTTGGGCGTCTTTTTCACCACCTCGAAGGTCTCTGAGGCTAATGAGGACGTCTCTGAAGACTCATTAGAAACCTCTTCGGACACCTGAGGTTTGGTCAAGGCTGTAGCTTTGTCCTGAAAGTACTTTTTCTCAGCTGCAGAGATCTCATTCCACATTTTGCTCAAGACCTTGTCCAGTTGGTCTTCTTGATGATTTTTCAAGATATCATCCCTATGCGCTAACTGAAACAATTTAAAACCCGTTTTCAATTTCCGTTTGTTCTCTTCTAGAATCTTGATCGGTATGGCCTCGATCAACTTTTCAGCCCCGTCCTGAAATTTCGGCCTTTTCGAACTGGGCTGTTCTTTGACATCTTCAAGACTCATACGTCGCGGCCTTTTTTTGTCCTTCTTTTCAACTTCTTCTTTAGCCTTATAAGCCTCCAGCCTCTCTTTACAGCTGACAGACTCTAATTTGACAGCCTCATCCACGGCCTCTTTCCATAACTTTTTGTTGGCGTTGCGCGGATAAAAGGCCGGTTTTAAGCCTTTGGGAGCTTTCATTGATAGGTCACTAAAGGCTACGAGACCCTCGAATTTCAACATATGAGGCTGTTGGACCCAAGCCCGTTGTACTCGAACACCAAAGAAATGGACGTGGTATTCGCGTTTGAGGATCTTTTTGTGGAGTTTGACATGCGTGAATTTGTCTTGGGGAGATGAGGGGTCGTTGGAAATCAGACAAGGCCAGTAGGGAGCGTTGCCCACGCGGGCCCAAGCCAAGTTGCCTAAGTTGAAGGTTGAGGGCAGGGCCTCTTCGTCGGCACTGATTTCGGAACGCGTGTCCTCTTCGTCCTCCACCAGAGCCTCAGCAAGCTGTTGGACCTCAGAGGTCGTTTCAGAAGCTTCCTCGGGAATGGCCTCTTCAGTTTTTTCATGGACTTTGGGGACCTCGGGCTCGGCTTTGATTTCTTTGACCTCATTATGGCCTCCATTTTTGTGGCCGTTAATTATGATTTCTGTATCTTCTTCTTCAAGGTCATTTGTGCTATTGTTCTTTGTGAGGTCACCATTTTGCGATTCTTGGCCGTTTTCGAGGTCTTTTTCAATCTTGATCACGGGTGGTGCAGGTGCTTGAACGACTGTGATTACTGTTCTACGGCGTCGAGCAATCGGTTGGTCTTCCTCAGAGTCAGCCTCACTTGGTACTTTGGCAATCCCTGATGGAGGCTGTTCTTGGACTGCATTTTTAGCTCTTTTACCGCGTTTGTTCATGATACGTTCAGCTTCCAAGTCTAAGTCACTTGACTCTTGGCCATTTTGGTCTGAAATTACAGTTTTCAGATCATTTTGTCAAAAAAAGTGGAAAAATTTCGTGAAACCTTGTTTACATTGAAGCTGTACAGCGCTGAACTGCCTTCAATTTGACGAGTTTTCTTTGAAGAAAATTCGAAAAAACAAGTTTTGAGTCAAATCCGGAATTGACTTTTAGTCAATCCGGATTAGACTTCAATTTGACACTGAATTCTGCCTACCTGGGTCTAAAGGTTCTTCTTTCACTTGTACACCGTGTAAAACGATGCATTCGTCATCGTCATCCATGATTTCATAGGAATTATTGCGAGAATACGTTTGCAAATTGGAACGGTTCACCACCAATTCGTCCTCAGAATCGTCCATGATCTCAACCTGAAGTAAATTGTAAAGTAAATTCGAACTCGAGGTTCAATGCGATTTCAAAAATTACCTCGTCTTCCACTTGCATTGAGATGGATTTCTGCACATTTTTGACCAAATGAATTTTGGTCTCTTGAGCGTCCATGCTCAATCCAGTGAATTTTTGGCGGCAGACGCTCTATGGCCGGTACAGCCCGGGAAATGTTGTTAGCTGACGTCGCTGCACTGCTGCCTGAGTTGACAATAACGCTCTGCTCAGTCTGCTGCTACTACTGAGCGCTTTCGCGGAAAAAAACAACACATGAATTACGGCGGGAATATTCAAACGTCAAAATTCAGTATACATTGCTGAGAATTGAGATTCTCAACTTTGAGGTTATTTTGAATCTCATTTTGTGTTGCGCCTTTCAACAATCGAAAACTTGTGAAAATGGCTCCGTCTCTTGAAAATTTGAACAATACTGTGACTGAAATCCGGAACAATTTGGTTTGCCAAGTTTGCAAAGACCCTGCAAGGCCAGGAAAACGGCAGTGGTATCGATGTATGAACCTTCACCAAATCTGTCAAGACTGCAAAGAGAAGGACGAAGAGTGTTCTTGTGGTGAACCGATTTCTTACGAATATTGCAAGATATTCGAACAATTGTTGAGTGTTGAAGGCTTTGAGTTCAATTGCATCAATACGAAAAATGGATGCAAAGAAGCCTTTGTTGGAAATGCTTTAGGAGAACACGAATTAGAGTGTATTTACCGATTGGTTCCTTGTCTGTTTGATACAATGCAGCGCAAAGATTGTTGTGGAAAGCAAGTTTTTTGTAAATTTATTGAGCACTATGAAAATCAACACTCAAAACTTTTCCCTTACATTGTATTGTCAACGAAATACAAATACAATCTGAACGAAATGGGCTTGGCTGGAGAAGACGGTTACAGTGATCCAGATAAGTTTACTTTGAACAATCAAACATTTTTACTACTTGAAAAAACTGAAGACAAAGTAGTGTACAAGTGGGTTTACATTCATGGATCCCCAAATGAAGCCAAACACTTTTCTTATACATTGAAATTGTTCGGGAAAAATAGCAAAATGTCCTTCGAAGGAAAAGTGGCTGCGATTGATGAGTCATTTCACACTCTATTTGAGGCTGGAAAGTGTTTTGCAATTCCGCATAAAGCTTTGATGGCCCATTTAGTGGATGAAGACAACGAGTATGAATATTCGCTTGAGATCAAGAATTTGAAGGAAGAAGTTAAAGATGAGAATTACGAGTCTGGAATCTCTGACAACGATGAAGATACAAAAGAATAAGTTTGAAATTTTAATGTTGTGTGTCTTATTTCTTTGCAGGCACAATCGAAAACTTGTGAAAATGGCGTCGTTCCTTGAAGACTGTGGCAAAGCCATAACAGGAATCCTTAACGATTTGGTTTGTCAAATATGCAAAGGACATGCAAGGCCGGGACAATGGCGGTGGTATCGATGTATGAACCTTCACCAAATTTGTCAAGAGTGCAAAGAACGGAAAGAAAAGTCAAAAAACTGGAAAAAATGTTCTTGTGATCAACCGATTTCTTTGGAATATTGCAAGATTATCGAACAATTATTGAGTGTTGGTGGCTTGAAGTTCAATTGCATCAATACGAAATATGGATGCAAAGAAGCCTTTAAAAGAAATGATTTAGGCAATCACGAATCAAAGTGCATTTACCGACCGGTTCCTTGTCCATTTGATGCACTAGTTGATGACCTTGATGAGTGTACAATGGTGGTCACTTTTCATGAAGTCATCAAGCACTATGTAAAGGAACACTTAGAAGATGACCCAGATGACTTTCCATATAAATTTCTTCCTTACGTTACATTGTCATGGATCGAAACATGCAGAATGAGCCGGTCTGGGGAGAACTCTTTTCACGATCCATTTGAGTGTACCTTGGACGATCAAACATTTTTATATTGTGGAAAAACTGCGGACAAATTAGTCTACAGATGGGTTTACATTCTTGGATCCCCAATGGAAGCCAAAAATTTTTCTTATACATTGAAATTGTACGGTACAAAAGGCGCAATTTTCTTCATTGGAAAAGTGGCTGCGATTGATGAGTCATTTGACACTCTTCTCGAGGCTGGAGACAAGTGTTTTGCTATTCCGCTCAACGCTTTGATGGCCCAATATGTGGATGAAGATGGTTATCATAGTTATTCGCTTGAGATCCACAATTTGAATGAAGAAGTTAAAGATGAGAATAATGATTCTGGAATTTAAACAATTGAGCAGCAAATACATAATTGTAGTCTCTCTATATAGTTGATATTTTCGCCACTAGAGTTGAACTTTTTCAACAGCCAATGAGAATGCAGCACGTCCAAGTTGTCAACAAAAATGACAGAATGCCGATTCAAAGAGAACATTTCCAATTCTTTCTGATATTTCTCTGTGTACCTATCCAGTATTGGATTGTCAACCAGTCCGGATCCACCGAATCTGCCAGGTCTTACCAATTATCGCTAATTATTCAGGAACTAAAGGACTTCCATACCAAATATTTCAAAATTGAATCATGGGTAAAGTGGTTGAAAGAACTTCAACTTGAACAGAGACCTGATCCTGGAACTGGAGAGTCCATTGCCAAAGAAGTATTTGAGTATAGAGAAAAAATTGATCAAGGTCATTTTGCGTCCTCGACTAAAATCAGAGATGTCAGAAAACCAGAGGTAAGAAAATTTCTTGAAATTAAAAACAAGGAACTTCTTCAATTTGACAACTTTTTCTTTTGTGCCAATTTTCAGGTTAAATTCCGAGTGGGTCAAGTGATCAAACACAAAAAATGGGGATACAGGGGTGTAGTAGTGGGTTGGGACGAATTCACCCAAGCTCCAGAATCCTGGATCAAACAAATGCACGGTCCGGATCGTCCGGAATGGCGAAAACAGCCCAATTACTCTGTCTTAGTTGATACACGAGACAGACAAGGTGCTCAAATCACCTATGTTGTCCAAGAAAATATGGAAGTGGTCAAAAATGTCAAGGTTTTCCATCCCCAATTAGATGAACATTTTGAAAGTTATGATGGGTCTCAATACCTACCAAGACCTTGGTTGAAAGCCAGGTACCCATTAGACTAACTTGAATCTGTGATGTTGCCCAAGAAGAGATTTAAAATTGTGCAATTTAAAAAGAATCTTCAAAAATATATTTCGTATATGAAATCGAAAAATTCGTCAAAATGGAGAGACTTCTGCATTGCTTAGCTTGAATGTAAGCAAAGTTCATCAACAAGTGACCAAAAATTGGTCGATTGGTTTTCGGGACAATGCTGGAACAGTAGCATCTGGAGCGGGGTATCCTAAAGGTAACAACATCAAAAGTTTTTCTTCTGAAGGTCTGTTTAATAATGACCTCAAGGCCGGCCCGCAATTCAATGGCGTGCTAGTAAGCGTGACCAGCCCAGCGACTTGCACAGCTGCCAAAAACAAACCGGCGGAAATCGAACATGAAATCTCATTGTAATAATGTGTCTTTTTTAGTCCATTTTCCGTCCACCCATGGACCTGTTTGAAGAGCAGAATTATAACTGGTGCTTCAGTCAAATATGGTTTTTGCCAGGTGGTTTTTAGTGGTTTCAAATCTGTTGTCCATTGATCTCCCATCCGTTTTTCATAGTTAATTCTTTCTTCTAATTCAATAATGTGTCGAACTTGAGCTTTGACCTCGGGATCACGGACTGCCACATAGGTCCAGGGTTCGGTATGAGCACCTGAAGGAGCTGTTCCAGCAGTTTTGATGATGTTTTCAATGACTTCATCCGGAATGGTTTTGTCACTGTAAAATCTGATGGTTCGACGCTTGTTCATTTCTTGGTAAAAATCCCTCGACTTTTGAATCATTTCTGCTTCACTTTTGGGTTCATGAATAAATGGCACATGTTCAAGATCATCCGGAAGTGCTGGAGCAACTTCTTCATCATCATCGTTGTCTTTTATTTTCTGTATCACTTGTTTTTCATCTTCTAACATTTCCAATTTCACTTTTTGATTCTTGGACTGAAAGAATTTGTATGTCAAGAAGAGTACAAGGCTTACAAGGCCAAATTGAAGGCCAAAGTTTGTGAGAAACGGAATTATGATTGCCATGATATTCACTTCAGATTTGGCTTTTGGTGAATGGTGATCAACAGCAACAACCTGTTTTTCAAGGACAGGAACCTTTCAGATAACGCGGAATTAGAACACGCGCATCTATGAAATTCCTCGGAAATTATTTTGATACTAAATCCAAAAAGTCATAAATAAATAGGTAGTTAGAAGTTAGAACTGGCAAATGAAAATCAAAGATTTTAAATATTGTATAGTATACTAAGCTACGTAGGTGGTGTCCATCTTCTTGTTTGGCAAGGCGTGATAGTATTTCATCTAAACCTCGGACTTTCCAGTCTCCATTGGTTAAGTAGGACAATTACAAGCACGTTTTAAGCAGAGAAAACCACCCATAACCCCAATGACGATCAAGAAGATCACGATCATAGAGAAAGGGAAAAAGACTGCAGATACCAGGAATTCTGTCCAAAAGCTCTTATACAGAACAGGGTACTTCACGATGGATTTGACAACATCTTTGTGTCCCAAATAGAAAGCCCACATGAATCCAGTTCTTCCATCAAGATCTGTTATTTTCGTGAAAATCTCCATATGTTTGTCCAAATTCAACTTTTTGGCTATTTCAGCAATCTTCCAAATACATTTTGAAATTGCGTGAATAGGTTTAGAGACTCTTATTCAATAATTCCGTTAGAGCGACTTGCAAGTTGCAATCTAATCATTGCATTGCTTCTGCGGTACTATAGAGTAAAATGCGAAAACCTGGTTCTAAACTGAGTTATACCTGAGATTACAAGGCAGAAATATGCCTTTTAGAATTCTACACAAATCATGCATCGTTCATACCTAATTTAGAGAAATATTCATCGTTTCGTTTCTAGATAGTTTCCAATTTATCTTAAAGAATTTGATTTACGTTGCCATAGAACAGGAATTAACTTCGATTTACACTAAATAGCTGAAGCTGATTCGCCAAATATACTGATTTACGCCAACGGCCGATTTACTAAATAAAAGAGCCGGCGCGTCACATCAGCGCCAGCTGTACACGGACGTGAAGCAGAGCAGTAAGGCAATTCTTATAAAAGCGGGAGCGCAGTGTGCTTGCCTAATGCCTGTATATGTTTTGCTGTTGTTGACCGCAATCAACCAATCAGGTAACAGCGGACTCGCGCGCGCTTTTGCTATACACGTCACTTGCCTGCATATGTTTTTGTTGTCGTTGACCGCGATCAACCAATCAGGTAACAGAGGACTCGCGCGCGCTTTTGCAACACACGGCATGGGTACACAGTACACAGTGGTCAAATGGAAGTCAGATGTGCTTATTAACTGCAGGTATCTACTAAAGCGGATACTCGTAGACCACTGTGTTGACCGGCCGGCTCAAACTGCCAAACTTTCCAAACAGCCCCATGATGCCCAAGTAGCCAACATAGGCTTATGCAGTAACTTGCATTGAAGCCGCAGTCATTTCATAAGCGTGCAAGTCAAAACAAGCCAAGACTTGTTTGAAGTGTAACAATTTTATGACCTAAATGTCATTTAGACAAAGTGAGATCGGTTCATTTTGTCATGAAACTGTTAATCCTCTGGAGAGCTGTTGTTGACAGAGTAGAAGCGCCAGAAGTGTTAGAAATTCCAGAACAAGACCAAACTGGCTCGTGTTCCCAACACTTCTAGGAAACCCACGTGACTCGAATCGGAGAGCCGAATAACAGACGCCAAGAACAACTAACAAGATAATGAATTTCCGTCTGCGTTTAGTATTTGAAATGTAAAACTAGATAGTAGATACATATTTGGTATACAAGGAGCATATTCATCAAGTAATCTGGCCTTGATGGCCTCGATCAGGCCGATGAAACTTTAGCTTTAAGTTTAGCATTTCATAAAAAACGACGTAATCCGACGAGATTTTTTAGAGTATGTACTTGTTTGCAATTGTTTCCAAGGTCCATAAAGATAGTCGACTCAATTTTGCTTTGTCTATTTTCAAAATAGCTAATTTTTTCACCATTTTGAAAAATGAAACTCATGAAAGCGAATCAAACTAATTTGTGATTTTTAGATAGAAGGTTTTTTTAATGAATTACATAAAGATTTTTACGATATAAAATATTTGTATGCACCTTGAGTTACAAGTTGAATCCTGAACCTGGCAGACTACTCGTTGTTCAAGTTATCTGCGTCGGCGCGACTCGACGCGATTCCTCCATTTTTCGTCGCCGTCCAGATTCGACGAAAACGCCAGAACTCACCTAGCTAAGTTAGCAGGCTTAGCAGCGAATATGAATGAAGATGAATTGGATGAATAATATGAATCTAACGTTACGATTTTCCTATCCATTTAGAAATTATAAAATCTAGCCAATTTTAAAGTGAAAATGTATGTTTTTAGAGGATTTTCTCGACAATTTGTTTAAGCAATTTTTCTTGTGAAATCAAAGTAGTCTAGGCAAACAAAACTGGAGAACCGTTGCGTTTTCATGAATTTTATTCGACTGAACAAATTCGTAATTTACCTTGTGAAGTCGTTGCGTTTTGGAAATTTTTCCGACTAAAAAGTAACAAAGAAGAAAAGGATTCCGAATTTCGAGCAATACATCCTATGTAGAAAATGGCGCAATTCATTTCCTAAACAAATGTAGAATTCTAGGAATTTACTAGAATTTACTGGTGTTGGTCCTCCCCCCTAAAGGTAATCATGTTGTCCAATGAGCTGGAAGCGAAAACAAAATTGGGAGGAAGAAAAATCCGGTATATTCTACCGATTTTACGTTGAACAATTCGTGACGAAATTCGACAGTATTGAAAGGGAAGGAGCGCCCGTAAGCTCAAACTGCAGATTCTGCACTCTGCAGCTGCGTGATACTGTCAAATACGCGCCGCGTGGACTGGTAACGCCGCCAACTACATTTACTTTGGGAACGCCAACAAGCGCAAGACACTTCTCAAAACCTTTGTATTTCACTTTGAAAGCAAAGTTGGAAAGAAATTGGTTAAGGTAACTATCAGAAATTCACCCCAAGAAAACTTGAAAAATTTCGTGAAAACGCTCAAGTCACAGGCAAACCCCGCCTTGAGCTTCTACGTTTTAACGATTTTTTTCAATCGTAATGTCAAGTTCGGAACATTGCTTATGGAGTAACCCAACCTCTCTTTTACTTTGCAGATTTTCAAACTTGTATATTAAAGTTTAGGAGGCCAGCAGCCCATTTGAAATCGTTTAATCATGTCGGTGAATACCTCTGGTCAATACACTATTTATACTTTGCCTCGGAAATTTAGAGCTGATGCTAAATTGCATCCTTTCTTGGCTATGAAGACTCCAGACATGATTAAAGCTAACAAGGTCGAATATACACTCTTCACTGTAAGTATCATTTGCTTTGCAATTTATTTTTCTAGCATAATGGGGTAATTTGGGACATTTAGGGCGTAATTTGCGTCATTGCGTAATTTCGAAAGCATTGTGAAATTGGACTTTCCTACATGAGTAAGACTTACAAAGGAATGAATCATTGTCTAATTCTAAGAACCAATGAATTTCCTAGTTTTGAAAAGCCTTATTTGCACATGTTTCAAAATGCAAAAGTAAACGATTTTGACTTGAAGTCTGAAAATTCTTTAAAATCAAAAACTGTGAGATCAGAATGTCAAAAAAATCGCCAAATTGAAGGAAAATTCTGCAATGTTTAGCTACTTACAATGTAGATAAATTTTTATGATTTTTTTCGCCATTTTGAGTTTTTGCTAAATTCCTGTCCAAAACTTGTTGGGACACCCGACCCGATACGATAGGAATGTAGTGTGAAAGATTTTGCCACCTGCCACGTGGTACTCAATTGTGAAATGCGATCCAAAATCCGGAATCCACTCTCTTTTCAGGTGTTATCGGCAATGCGTGGCTTGATTTCAAGTGAACGGTTGTACGATGCCAACAACACTACTGTAATCATTTGTAGTCCGGAACTGGAACAGGCCCTTGGAATGAAGTCACTTCATGTGACTGAAGTCAGGTAATTTTGCCCTCCTTTTCTCAACTTGGCTAGGATTCGGTACAAGACCATAAATTGAAATGATTAGTCATACTGCAGGTTCTTTTGGGATACCATCCAAGAATCCTTCCGCCCGTAGGATTCAGAGGATTGAGCATCCATTACATGTCAATTTAGAATCAAAGTGTCTATTCCAACCTTAGGATTGCAAATCTGGAGAGTTAAAATCACACGGTACAGTATCATAATGTGCATTGCAAATATTATTGTTTTAAAACAATAGTGTTTGTTATGTTTATTGTAACATTATAAATGATGTCATCGACATTTTCGACATATTTGTCGAATTTGCGATGAGATCATCAAAGCCTCTCCTCTCCAGACGAGATCCTCCTTAGCTTATTGCACTTCCCAGGTCCTGATCTAAGTTCGTCCTTAAAAAGGATTGCACTACATTGAAGTCTAAACTTCGAGATTACCTTTACCTGATGAACCTGCTAATGCAGCAGTAGAGACCTGAGCTAAGTTGAGTTGATGATGATCATTGGTATCATTGATCATCGCTGTGCAGAGTTAGAGAGATGAGTAGTTCAGAAAGTTCAGCCTGTCTGCTGAGCTAGAACTGAGCCTTGAATCCGGATTCAAATCCGCAGATCCGGATCGGCCGATTGTTGAAATGAGCTGAGATGAGCATTCTTTAATGAGTTCATCAGATTACTGAGTTGCCTCAGTGATGACAAAGCTGTAAGCTTTACTGAGTCGTTAGCTTCTTTAAGTTTTCGATTCCCGCTGAGTCAAATTATCAGCAGAGCAGCGAGCATGCCGGTCAACTGGTTATCAGAACTTCTGAGATCAGCACCAATTCCGCTAAATTGCGGATCACGTATCCTACAATGCCAATCATTGTTCAAGCTCAAAATGTCTTCTTCATTGACCAAACAGGGATGTGGTACTGACGCAAATGGAAGTGTTGCAGCCTGAGCTGTTGGCCTCCTTACCCGAAAGTCAACTCTGTGGAACAGGTTCGCAACAATGCAGTGGGAGGCACGCAACCTCAGAATGGCAACGTCAAATTCGACGTCAACGGTCGCTTCTATGTCAAGCCTCACTTCCTTCGAGTACTTCGCAAAGTCGCAGTGGTGGACAAGTCACAGATTCTCTTTACTTACAAAGAGGTTACTTCGTATTTGAGTCAATACATCTTGGACAACAAGGACCGATTTTTCGATGATCGCAACATCAAAATTGCCCATGTTGAACAGGATATCTTGGGGATCGCTTTCAACGTCAAAGCCTTTCATCGTACCCAAGTTACTACCCTTTTGAGGAACCAATTAATTCCTTGCAAGGAGAATAACTTGAGTAATGGGTCAGTCAAGCCTCAACCCCCTCGTGGGCCTGTGGTCGTCAATTCAGCATATTCGGTCACTACGGAACTGACGAACCCATTACAGCAATTACATGACGTTGCTAGTCGCAAACGATCAGCACCTATTCTAGGTAAAATTTGTAATATTCTTCAAGTGTGAACAATGCTTTAAAGAAATGAAAGGTTACGATACCAGAAAAACTTTTTTTCGTGAAATTGAAGGGAGGATGTAAACAAACATTCATGTATTTTTTTCGTTTATTGTAATTTTTAAAGATTTTTCCGTGACTTTGCAATTTCACGAGATTTTGTTTCTCGTCCAATAAGACTAAATTTGGATTTCATTTTTAGATGCGCCTTCACCTAAAGGTCGCCGCCGAAGCATAACCATCGAATTGCCTGAACCTGCGGAAAAGCATGAGGATTCAGACGATGATGAAGACGAAGAGGTTCACGAGTACGATGTCTATGAAATTGAGTACGAACCTGAAGAAGATTCAGACAAGGATGAACCTTCCAAGAAATCCAGTGGTGAAAACTCTTCCGGCGAATCTGAGATCGAAAATAACATCATCTTAGCCACAGTGGCTAACATTCTAGACCAGGGCTCGGATGATTCCATAGGTGCTGACGCTTCCAGCGATGATGATGATGACTTTACCAAGTGCGATTTGGAAAATCGGGATTCTTGGACATGTCTGGATTGCAAACAGCCCAATACTCCTTACATTCGCTATTGTAGTACTTGCTACAAAGAACGCAAAGGTAAATAATACCGGGTGTCCTAACAAATTTTGGGTGGATTTCTTCGATTTCATTTATTAAAGAAATATTGACACAACAAAATAAGATTTAAAAATTCGTCAAATCTAAGTGAGATTTTCCCGAGTTTTTTTCCCCGAATTTTTGCTAAATTCCTTTATTTCTTTTAGGTTGGTTACCAGCTCGTCCTAAGCCAAAGAAAAAGCGTAGTAAGAAAACCAGTGGTGTATTGATCAAAGGCAAAGCTTCTTCAAGTACTAATTATGAACGTAGTCTTTCGCAAGAAACTGTAAAAACTTCGTCTTCGCAAGATTCGGGATTTAGCGAAGATGTGAATCAAAAGTTGAATTTCGAGGAGTCGAGCGACGATGAAGTTGCCAAGCAGAGCGACGATGAAATTGACAAACAGAATGAAGGCATTAAGAAATCTTTGGCAAATACTTTAGGAGCAAATTCGTCATTGGCATTGACGGATTCTTTGTGCAATTTATGTTATTCGCGACCGAAAGATGCGTGCTTGATTCATGGTAGAACTTCACATCAATATTGTTGCTATTCATGTGCCAAGAAACTTTACAAGAAGCGTCAGGGATGCCCAGTTTGCAGGCGAAAAATTGAAAAAATCACCAAAAATATCGTCGCTTGAAAAACTATCAAAAAATCAGCTGTGATAATCCAATCATTTTTTCTTTCCTTACCCTAAGGTATACACACTGTGGCAAATCTAGGACATTGTCGAAACTGTTACTGTGAATGACTGAAATTGTTCAGTGGCTTTTTGGCTATGATTGACATAAATTCAGTCGTGAAAAAAAAATAATCAAAGAAGAAAAATGGCATAAAATATTCAAGTTTTGCCGCAGTGTGTGTCCCTCTCAATACTAATAATTTCCTTGTTTTGTACTTTAAAAAGTCTAAAAAAAAATCCCATATTCCTTTCCTTAATTATTAAAAAATTCTTGAATTGCTTAAAAGAATCTAATTCGGCAATAAAATAGAAATAAACTGAATTTTTCCATCCCGTAAAGATGGAATTATCCGGTAAATGAGAAAAGAATAAAAAACATTGCCGAAGAAGAGCTTTTTTGCTAATGCAAGATTTTTTCAACCACTTATTCCTTCGATGTCAATGTGGCATAATTTTTGCATCACTTTTTGAATTTAGCTTTCTTTTTTCTTCTTTGCTTTGATCTTTGAGTACAACGATGTAAAAATAGTTGGATTGGCATTGACCGAAAAATGGAAATCTCATTGTTTGGTTCAGTGGCCTTTTCACTGAAAAAAAATATTTCATTTCAATGCTAAAGGCCATTGGAAAAAACATATTACCTTCTAGAAATAGAAAAAGAAAAATCTTTTTCAAATAAAAAAATCAGAAAACTTAGATTATCTTTGTCTTGTCTTTTATGCGAACGCCCCATATGATCTTTCCCAAGCAGGTACACCTATATAGTTGAGGAATGCGGTGGTCAGAATTCGGAAAAACGCGTATTTTAGAGGATTTTTGATACGACATACAGCCGAAGAGATGGTGACAAATAATCTTTTAATTTCAGGGAATGATCCAATCGTAAAAATTCATATTTGTCAACCTGCATAAAAGTCTTAAAAGATACTATTGAAGAAATCAGGAGAGACGCCGTGACCGAACATGTGGAATGTGGAACGTGGACCGGACTTGGCCTTGTTGATCTACGCTTGATGCTTTTTCATAGGTTGGCTTTTCATTTTTTCCCAATTAGATACCTTGCTGTCGATGTCTACATGGCGCATAAGCGACGACGAATAATTGATGCAATCTTGAGTACAAACCAAGCATTTCAACCAGAATTACACTAGAAAATGCGTGAATCTGTAACGCGACTAAGAAATGTGAAATCATTCTCATTCTGTCAAAAAGTAGTTCTGGCGCTGAAGATGAGATCCGGACCGATGAAAAAGAAAATCCCTCTTTTGCTTTCAGGAAAGCCAAGAATAGAACCTTAAGATTTGGGAACCTCAATCTGTGTGAAAACCTGAAGCAGGTGAGTGACTTTCAAAGCATGTGACCTTTTTAGTAGTGTACTGTGTATAAGACAAATCATCAAAAAGTGTATCTAATTTTTGACCGTAGATAGGGATGCCCGTTGGTGCATGTGATCGCATTTTATTATATAAGTGCTTTGAAAACTTGATACTACATGATATCGATATGCCATCTGCTAAGACAAAAACGTGATGAGCCGCCCTTAATGGAATTTCACGTGGATCTGATGACATACATAGTTCGTACTATTGCAGTTTGCAGTTTGTACTTCATTGTACAGCAATTGCAGTAGAATTATAAAGTGAAACGGGAACTCATTGCTTAAAGAGAAAGAAGAGGAATAGTGAATACTATTTAGATTTTAACTTTTGTAGAACGGGGTTGGGAGATATATTTTTTCCACGCAATAAAAATCCTGATTCAATCACGATATGGGGTGAACGACTCTGTGCAATTGCATTGGTACAATCTGGACTCGTTTTTCTTCGTGATACTCACTCACTGCAAGGACGTTCGTTCGCCCCTTTCACGTACCTAAAATACGATCAACTAGCTTTTTCAAAGCACATTTGATTGACCCAGTGAATTCTAGGTCATTTTTGGCTTCTGTTGCCAAGAGGTCAACTAAAACAAGGACTTGAGGGAGGGTGATGAGACAATAGACAACATTCTTTTAAAGGACTAATTGTACTTGGCTCCATCAATACATCTGTACATCTGGAGAGAAGGCTAAAAAAAACGACTCGCGATCCTTGGATTTTGCCAGATGGTGAGCCAGTACTCAGTAGCTAGTTTTTCCACTATTCAAGACGAAGAGTACGTGTTCATCATGAGGTTTCCTGATCATTTCCCCCTCGCGTTGTCAAATGAGACTTTTTGACTGACTTTTAAACACTGTGTAATAGCCTTGAAAAACAGATTCGCTAATGCGAAGAACAATGAACAAGACTTTTGATAATAAATCCACGAAGTTTTGGACTCACAGTGCAAAAAATAAAAGGGAGGGCAAAACAACTCCAAAGATTGTAAATGTATCCGTGAAATCCTGTGACATCTTCTTTTCTAGAATAGGTCAAAAGGAGTACAAAAAATATGGAGGAACATACAGCATTCATGAGATTGTAGGTATGATCAGTGCTGACATCTGGATTGAAACGTTCAGTGTTCAATTGGACATTTAGTGGTAGGTTTTCCACTTGTAAAACCACCAAATTTGAGGGTCTGGGAGTAGGTGTCCAAGCTTTGACAGAGACTACAGACACAGTATTTTGTCTGATTTTGAATGTTTGGCACCAATTGAATAACTTATGCAGTCCAAATGTTAATGTGATCATCGAAAGGATGAAAACCAGAATGGAGGGAATAAGTAAAGGTTGCTCCTCAACCTCTTTTACTGAGAAAAGACTGAAGGTTTGCAAGGCCCCCAAATAGAAGGCCAATCCAAAGATTGCCGCTTGAAAGCCAGTGGCCAAAAAATCATGGTCATAATTGGGTGTACGTTTCAAAATCAACCTGCTGAAGTACTCGGAGAATGAAGCGACAATGTAGATCAACGTCAAAGCTATAAGAAAAGATAAACTCTAGCTTCAATATAACCTGTAATGGCCGCTAGATAGTAAGACTTTGGTGGAAAAAATCGTCAAAATGAAAGGAGTAGTGCACACTGTACAGCTTGAATGTAAACAAAGTTTCACGAATATTACCTATAGTGTAAGTAACCATTAGGTACTCCATTGGGATCAAAACAAACAAGGGTAGGTCATTGATCAATAGGCAAATGAAAGAGCGGAGGATGGTGACTATGGATAAGTTCAATGCCCAGAGCATATGAGTGGATATTATCTGTAAGAAATTCAATCAGGAATTGCAATGAGATTTAACTGGACAAGTTTACCTGATTGGTCAAGCTGCGTTTCATTGGGTCCATTTCATTGCGCTCATAAATCACTATAAAGCCCTGTTGTATTATCCCTAGGATGTGCAAGGGGATTCCTATGATGAGAAGGCCAACGGGGACGCCATGAAAATCTTGGGTCAATTGGATCACTGATGAAGTGTTCAACCACTTTTCAATCCCATGATATTCAGTCCAATTGGCAATTGGCACAAATTCTAGATTCTCCATCGTACTATCTAATTAGTTGAGTTTTGCAGTGGAAGTGAAAGCTTAGCTAGAGTAAGCACACTATTCCCAAAGTTCATATTTTGTTCCAAAATTCATTTAGATGAAAAAGGTAACATTTTTGGTGTGGTTTATGAGTTAAAAATCAAAATCTGGCTTGTTGACATGACAAACTACTACTTTTTGGACAAAAATGAGACTTTTAAGCAAAGTGTGGATAAGATTAGGTTTCTCTCTGTTCTAGGAGAGAAACCAGGTATGCATAAAGGATTTGTTGTACATACGTAAATCCACTTTAAATAGACTCAAGGAGGTAAAGAGAAAATAAAAATGCAACTGTTTATTTTTTCATTGGCAGATGTTAACAAGAAGTTTCATAATTTGTCATCAAATCCAGTTGAAAATTGAAATGCAACATGATGACTGAGCGGAAAATCTTCAATTGTTTATTTAATTTTAGAAATGGATTTGTGAAAAGAAGAATTCACTGT
Source organism: Oithona nana (assembly GCA_900157175.1). Taxonomy (NCBI): domain Eukaryota; kingdom Metazoa; phylum Arthropoda; class Copepoda; order Cyclopoida; family Oithonidae; genus Oithona; species Oithona nana. Next base: position 209,824 of record LT727909.1, on the reverse strand, counting down.
TGCTATTTGGATTTTCTTCAAGTCAAGGATACAAAAGAATGTGCCTCTCATCATGTACATTTTTTGGTGATCATTACAAAACGTCATAGTTCAAAGTTCAAGCAGAATAAGTGCATTTTCTTCTCAAACAAGTTTTCCTCAACTAACTTTAACTCTTTGCTAGATTGCTGTGCATTTTTTTGCCACTTGTAGGGTCAGGCTTTGTCCTACTTGTTGCTTACTTTGACGTTCCCAATTTGCATACTTCAAATCGAAAAATCGACAAATCGATGCAAATCACCTATTCTAAAACTCCCATGCGTTACAAAAAAATTGCCCGAGGGGCGTTGATTAGGATTGTGCGTTAATTAGGAGATGGGCGTTAATTTCTAAAAGGTTTTACTTATTAAGACGTATTTCAACCTCTCCCTGGGCGTTATTAGGAGAGGAATGGGCGTTCTGTAAATTGGAGAGAGGAGCTTTAAAAGTAATTGTAATTTAAGGTAATACCTAATTGTAATTTCAAAGAGTTTTTATTGACGAAGAGCGAATTTACCTACTCACCAAAAATGAACTGACAAAACTGCATGAATCAATCAACAAGATGATGATGCAGATTTTGTCTCTTCTTTATTTTCTTGATTCGCTTTCTCATTTTCCAAATTAAACATCTACTGTGCTCGTCTCTTTGCTTTTTTAGGTACCAAACGAAGACTAGTTGCTTTGAATGGAACAAGGTATGTACTTAGGTACCTATATCCAGCTCCATAGTCCATAATAATAATATGTATCACGTTTTGACCCACTTGAAAAGAATTGCGCAATATTCTTGATCAAAACCGGAATTAAAACCGGTTAAAATCATCTGGTTAAATATGTTCTTTTTTTTCAAGATGTCAGTGGTGCAATGACTTTGAAGTGACCTCATAATTCATTCAAATTGTACCCTTCAACCCTTCAAAGAAAGGTGAAAGAACTTTTAATTGAAAGCATAACTAACAAAACGTGATATCGAATTACATGCAACGTCTATGACCCCCCTTCTTGCTTTGGAATTTTCGCGCCAAAAATATTCGTCTCTCTAAAAAGTAAGACAAAAAATCGTCAGGTTTTCGTGCATAATAACTTTTCCGCTAACTATTATTATTCACATGATGAAATATTCTATAGGTTGATACCCTTCGAATGAGCTCTTTTACATTTGATGTTGGACACTAAATACGTTTTCTATATCAAAAAGAAAAATCTGACTTTATTGAGGAGTCAGTGTACAGTACAGTACTTATTGTTCAAATATGAATGTCTCAAATTTCGCGCCAAAGTTGACCGAAAGTTGCTAGGTTTATTTTTGGAGCAAAAAATCAGTCGAATATGCTTGCAATGTTGGACTCATTGATATTGTAAAAATGCGTCTGTTTTGCTAACAAGTTCATCTGAAAAATGTTTAGTGAATTGACGCTACAGGGTGGGGGATAATGGTTCGGACCAGTAGTATACTATTGTATTAGTATACACAACTTGACTGAAAAAAATCCGCACCCTGTATCACTTTTTGAAAAGTACAGCGAGCGTTACGACGTATACTCGGTCGTCGTGGATCGGCAGCTTCCTCTCCACAAATGTCCCATGTCCGATTCTCCGTCCATCCACACACTTCACTGTTCACTTCACAGCGCGCATCTGGCACTCTTTTTAAAAACTTGTCAGCATCATTACTTTTGTTGATGCTTCTGTATTGTGTGCGTTTGATACAAGACAGAAGAAGCGTCAGTTAAATTCTCACCTTACTTGCGAGAAGGTGTCTAAAAAGATCCTTAAAGAGCGATTTCAGTCTGATTTAATACCAAAGCCAAAAATCAAAGGTAATTTTCCCCTCCCTCAAAGAAACTTTTTTTTTTGCTTTTTTAACTTGCACGATATCTACAGAGAAATCAAGAAAAAATCGAACCTTCAAGAAACCAACAAGAATAACAAGAATGAAGATTTTTAAAACGTAAGGAATACAATAAATACATTATTCAAAAATGGCCTGAAATATATGTCTCATTTTGCATGGAATATGTGAGTTATGGTTTTTTAATCAACGCGGTAATCTACTGCTTTAATCAAAAATAAATCTGGGAAAATAGTTTAGCTTTAGTTTTGATAAAAGCAATCTAACATTTTTTTTGCATTTTTAATAATGGACCTTCGGCTTCAATCCGCTCGCAAAAAAATTATGATAATCCAAACTTATCATCATGCACACTGCTTTAGTTTTAATCAAAAATAAATATTAGAAAACACTTTTTAGTATTTCATAAATACACCTTCAGCTTGCTTGTCAGTCTTCCGGCAGTTGCTCGCTACGCTCACCAAAAAATCTATTAATCCAATCTAGATTAACTTTATGTACTATGTAGTTCAATATTAGCGGTTTTAACCGCGATTCCTACAAGTTTGTAATCTTGGGGACAACTTTGCCTTTAGTTATTGTTTTTGTCACTAGGTGGCGCTGTTGTTGCTCATTACTGTAATCACTGCTGAGATTTTGGTATTGAGACATTACGGACACTGCATTGATTGGATTGATTCTAAGTTCTGTATGAATATCGCGCGCGGTCTTTGAACTGATAGGCATTTTCAGTCTTGTTCAAAAAATACATTTAGTGAGGAGTAAAAAATTGTATTTTGTATTTTTTGATTTTAGATGCATCATTTTCCTACTTCAAAACAAAGCATCGTTACTGCACTTGCATTTCTGGTCATTCTACTCGCCTCCACCGCCACCGATTTGAGTGAAGCCAAGTCAATTTTCCTTCACAAACTCGAATCTTCTCATATCCGACACATTGTCAATGTGGATGTCAATCGAGATGCTCAACCCAATCGGGATGGTCAAATAGCCGTTATCTTTACTGTAGCCAGACCACCTCCGCTGCCTAAGCATCGCCGCAGGAGACGAAGACAGCATTAAAAATCATAAAATACTTTTACACTGCAGCAGTATCAACTCTACCGATTTTATATCTATACTTTTTTATGAATTCTGACGATGCAATAAACACATTTATAGACATTTGGGTACAACTGCATTGCGAGTACTTCCATAAAAGGCAAATAATGGTACACGTGAATGTCTATGTAGACGACAGAGCTGATGTCTAGCTATACTTTGGGTACAAAATTGGGATAGTGTTCGACCGAACCGACGATTTTCAAGTTCGGCCGAACCGAACAGTTCGGCCAAAAAAAAATTGTTCGGCCGAACCGAACCGAACCGAACACCGAACTTTTTTCATTGAAAACGTATAGTGTTAAAATGGAGTCCCAACGATACAAATCGATACAAAACCCAATAAGAATAATTTTCTAAATATTCTGAACACCTTGCAAATGAATTTCGACAAAAAACTTTCTTCCCTAAAGTTTTTATTTGCCGATAAATCGCTTGATATTTCCCTTTCCTTTGATGGAAATATGTTCGGTGGCGGCCGAACATTTTGTCTCCAGCCGAACCGAACCGAACCGAACTGTTCGGCCGAACTTCAGAAAAAAGTTCGGCCGAACACTCAACACTCATTATGACTCTGGTTACGACTTCGAAGTTAATTGAGTTCAGTGTTCATCGAGGCCACTTTTATAGACATTTGGGTACAACTGCATTGCGAGTACTTCCATAAAAGGCAAAAAATGGTACACGTGAATGTCTATGTAGACGACAGAGCTGATGTCTAGCTGTACTCGCTGTACTTTGGGTACAAAATTGGGAACAACTTTTTTGAACTATATGTACTGAAACAAATCCCGAATTTATAAACACATGGCTTCAGAAAGTCCAATTACTATGTTGAACACCGCCCGTGTCATATCTGTATTAGAACATCGTGGAATGGGATTGGAAATGAAAGCTTCGTTATTGTCAGTCAGTCCGTCAACTTGAGGTTTATACAAACTCACACCTTTAGACCAAGGAAGTTGAAACTTGCCGTATAGCCTCAACACTCATTATGACTCTGGTTACGACCTCGAAATTAATTGAGTTCAGTGTTCATCGAGGCCACACGAGGCAGTTTGTAGAAAAATCTGACTTCTGACAGGTTCAGACTAATTTTAACGCTTTGTTTTGTCTGGAAAGGGTCAATTGTCATCACTTCTGTCTGGCCGTGTAATCGATCAAGAGGCCGAAATCGTATATTTTTTGTAAACATTAGGTCAGCAACAAGAAAATAATGTGCTGAATCTAAAGGATTTTTCAATGTCTGATTGACGACCTTTGTACCAACTTCTTCTGATGAAAAGAAGTGCAATTGCACTTATTTTCAGCCTTGAACTTCTTGATTAAGTACTACTGTCTGCCTCAATCATCATTTCCAAATCAGATTTTGACTCAAAGGATTTGAATTTTTTTTATTGGAAGGTTTGGTGAGTTATCATAACACAATGGCGTTTAAAAAAGAATACAGATTTGATGATTTCAACTTGATTCCTCCTCATCTGACTCCAAACGCAAATTGATCATTTCTTCTTCAATGGAACTGTCTGGAGAAGAGGTACCCAAATCGTACCCATTCTTGGGAGGTGAGCACTAAAACAAAATACATCTAAAACATGTTTTCCTAAAGTGTGAAATCGAATGTATCGTTTACATCGCTTAGATTGATTCGCGGTGAAACCATTTGTTCCGGATTCAACCAATACTTTTGTTCCGGACGATGATTGCTTTTCCACTGAGGATATTGTATACAAGCCTTGTGGATCTTACGGAGCATTTTGGGTGCCACATAGGAGGTGACTTTATTGGTTAAAACGGAAGGAATCTTTCCTCGAGGATTGACATGGGTGACATAGCCCACCTCACAGCTTTTGAAGCCCAAGGGTTTGATTAAAAACCCAGTCAGATAGGAAAGCGCTCTGACAAATCCCCTCCTGGGCGGATACAAATGGTGATGCACAGAATGATTGATGAGAATGTATTCCTTTTGTGTTTGCAACCATGAGCTTTGCAGGACAAAATCACGATTTTTCATGGGCGAAGGACAAGAAGCTGAAAAAAAATTTAATGTTTTTTTGTTAAAATCATGTTGGAAAGTGACTAGGTATGTACTTAGTACTTACTGGCATAATAGCAAACAGTGTTGTTGGGATTCAAATGCCCAATGTCTTTGACTTCTAGGCAATACTTGTCCCAATAACTTCTGTACTCTTGGTCATGTAGCACGTCGTAAACCACAGAAGCTGGGATATCGGGAAACGTTGTTTTTATCTGAAACAAAAGGTCTCTTTATCATTGTCCAACTTCATACTAAAAAGTTTTCTCATCTGAGACCCTCTTCATTCATGAAAAACTTTTGTTAAGAAGCATCAGTGAATGCGCTTAGAATAGTTAGGTAGCCATCACCTTAAGTACATTGCTCTGCAGTGATTTCTTTTGTGCTTGAGTCATCAAGACCAAGAGAAAGCAGATATACTGTGTGGTACATACTACTATGTAGTATGTACTTGGGCATGGCCAACTACTGTACCATTTTATGCCTTTATTACTCGCCTGCCTTTTTGATGAGAAATCTGCTGCTCCGCTACATATACTACATCTATACTACATTGGCAATACGGCCTTGAAAATACACTTTTGTTCTATTCAGCTGTATTTTATCGTATTGATCGGGACGTCAGTAGCAACAAGTGTTTTTTGACTTCTGGCAACTACGTGTATAATAAGTGTATAATAAGCCTGTATTTTTGACTCATTGCAAAATGTGAAAATATTAACTAAATTCAAAAAAATGCCTAGATGGTGTTTATGTATCACTCTTCCGATTTTCAACGATTTCTTTGTGACAAAATTCACCAAAATTCCGATTTATTTGAGGAAACATTTCTTTAGAAACATTTTAAATTCGCATACTTTTCTAAATAGTTCCTTTCTAAGTAACTTACCCGTATCATTTTGAAATCTGATTCACAGGCTTGTCGGGTCCAAACGGAAGTTTTACTCTGCTCGTATTCTAAAGACCATCCGTCATTTCGACTCAAGTAGATTTTCAGCACTTCGAAGTCTTTATCCTCTGCCACTCTGACTTCATTCACATCCATGGTTGGAGGCTCGAGGACAACTAAGGTTCTTGGATCCCAAGTGTCTACTGTCAAGCAGAAGTCAGTCTCCTCAAGCAAGCGGAGACCGAGATGAGCCAGAAGCCAATAGCAGAGTAGAGGACCTGGAAAGTGGAACAAACGCGCAGAGGAGCTGAAGTAGAGCTACAACAGAGCTTGTCTACTGGCGCTAGTACAGCTACATACTCTTCCGAGTTACCGGCTAGCTGCAGTAGTATAGTAGAAAGCAGCTGCTGTAAGGCTCTGTATCGCATCTTTCCCGCCGCTTAGCCTGCCTAACGCAACAGCAAGTATGACGAAACTGAAAGGGAAGGGCACTTCTATGCAATGAATGTATGTATTCATGGTTTTGGCGCGCAAAATACGCTGTGTATTGTATTCCATTGCATAAATGTATTTTGCAAGTACAGTAGACTCCCGATTTACTGATGTTTTCGGTCAACATGTAAAGCTTCAATCAAAATTCTTTGCTAAATCTATTGGACCAGTAGTACTGGTTCATTTTTACCTTCACTAAATCGGGAGTCTACTGAGTACGTTTCAAAGTCATTATTTTTAGGCAGTTGCATCAGTAATTTGATGTTAGGTAATATATATCGTGCCACTGTGAGTCCTAACGATTCATCCAATTGTTTCATTGCTTTCTTTCAAGTCGATCTAATGATTCATTCATTCATGCATCATGCTGACTTGTCAGATCACAAATGCGTTCTACTCTAAGATGCTTTGCATGAAATAAATTCTATTTTTCTTTTTTGCTGTATTGCAGCTTCAGTCAATGACGTCAAAGTATTAGTAAAGCTGTTGAAGTAAAGAGGGAAAGCTCTTTTTTTCCTTTTAGCATTTCTTTAGTTCCCTAGTTGGTTGTAGTTCCAATAATATTGAAGATGGAATGACAACCAAGATGATACGTGCGATGTCTCAGAGGAGAGATAGAGCTTGCCACAGTGTTTAAAAAAGCACCAAAAATGTCTTACCTGAATGTTCGTATGTACCTTTAAAATTCTTTTCACAATTGGTCAATTTTTCAAATATTTCAATTTTTCGCCCAAAAATTACCCAATTCTTTAGTTGATCTTTAGCCAGACCATGAAAAGGTCAAGTAGAGTTACCAGATAGCGAAAAGCCAGAATTTAAATTGCAAAGTCGATTATGGCGCGAACATTCAAAGAATTGAGACGTTATGGGTGATCTTTTAAAACACTGTGCATCATGTTTGTCTCGTTAGTTTTTTTAACAATCTGATGTAGTATGCTGTATCGTAATGCTGCTTTTCAAGCTTTATGTCTCTCGCCGGAAGGAAACTTCTGATGTGAAAGTTAGCGTCAAGAAAAGTTTCTAGAAAAAAGAAGGTGAAACTTTTTTGTTTCAGTTACCAAATACAGATGCTTGTAATTTATCCACTTCTTTGTCTTCTTCTTTCTGTTTCTGTGGCCTCCTTTCTCCAAGTCTGAGAGGTCTGAGGAGAAGAGGCTGAATTGACGTCACGCTTCAATTAGGCATGTTTCTTCAAACTTGACAGCAGTAACAGCATCTCTACTCACTCTAGGCTGCTTTAACAAGGTTTACAAACTAAGAAGAAAACATTTTACTATGGTTGTTTAATAGGGATACTTCTTTTTATTGCTGTAGCTTGTCTAGTCTTTACAGAAGAGAACAATTGAAATCATACATCTAGAATCATAATTTTCCAGTCAAAGAAACATTCAAAAATCTTGGCACTGATTGAATGATAGTGATGCATTGATACTAAAAATAATCAATCGATATTATTGATATTTGTGTGTAGGTGTCACGTTTTTATCATCATTTTTCTTGGTGTGAAGTGAGGTTAGGAGTTTTTAGTCCAACTTTCAAAGGGTCCTCATTAAAGGACCGAGTGCATTGGTCTATTACTGTATTGTTGAAGGCTTGTCTCATATGAGCTGAGGTTTGTCTTCTTCTGTTATTTAAAACCTAGGTTTCAGACACGAGCTTACATCAAACATTTGTTGTATTGAGAATGTATTGAAAGAAGGCAGCAATAGCACCTTTTTTCATCATGAATGTAATACTGTAGTACATGGTCTCTAATGTTGTTTGCACGTATTTGTCGAGTAGCAGTACGTATTGTCAGGGGGATATTTGCTCTCAAATGTATTTTTGGATGCAACTTTGCTTCATTTCTTTCCCAAAATAGCATTGCATTGGTTATAGGGTTTGAAAATCACGTGATCACGTGAATCACGTGATAAATTAAACCCTATCTAATCGCTTATTTACTGAAGGTATTTGTACAATTTGAAACAGTGATTGCCACTGTCAGCTACCACTATGTGTCCATCGGGGGTCAAGCTCAATCCTTGAGGACCGTATAAGGGACAGGCCAAAGTGTTGACAAATGACAGGAAGGATCCTTGGCTGTCGAAGACTTGAATGCGGGAGTTACCCCAATCCGCCACTAAGATGTTGTCTTGGCTGTCCACTGCCATGCCAGTGGGTGCATTAAACTGTCCATTTCCTTCACCGTTGGAACCGAAACAAAACAGAAATTCTCCATTATGGTCAAATACCTAAAAGCAAAAATACATTTTTGTATTGCAGCTTACATTTGACCGAAGGGTAAATTTGAAATTGTTATGGAAAAGTGCAAGTAAGCCAAATATAAACTCAGCCCACGTAACTTGGTGATGATGCCTGCTTACAAAGCTCACAATGGGGATTTTACGTAAAAGATTTCACATTTTGGTATTTGATAAGAAGACTTTTCTGACGAAGCTAACGACGTCATAGAATTAAAACACGTGAGCGTGAGTCGAATATAGACCCTTTTTATAAATGATTTGACTCACTTTGATTGAGTGGTTGTGAAAATCTGACACAATGATATGGTCTTGTGAATCAATGGCCACAAAATGAGGTCCAGCTAATTTCCCGGGTTCACTTCCTCTGGACCCAAATTTCTGAACCAATTTTCCATTAGGCTGAAAGACGAAAATGCAGGAGGCACGGTTGTCGACCACGACCAGGTGACCTGACCGATTGACTGCGATTCCTTTAGGACCTGCAAAGTCAAACCAAGAAAATCACTCATCCGGAATCCGGATAAACCGAAGTCATCAAGCTTACCAAGAAGTTTTCCCACTCCGATACGATTAACGAATTTACCACAGGGAGTGAAAACAGAGACACATTTGTTGTCGTAATCGGCAATAGCTAAGTTCCCGCTTTGTAAAACAGCCAATCCCGTCGGTCTTTGCATTTGTCCGGGACCACGTCCACGAATGCCGAATCGGAAACGAACACAGCCAGTGATCGGATCAAAGCATTGCACACATTGATTATTGGAGTCTGTCACCAATATCAGACCTGCAAAAATACATCAGAATTTGAAATAGTAATTGTCGATCCGGATTGCTATCACAATGTTTCAAGGACAGCAGAAAAATCAATTTGAGATACATATCAATACATGCATATGTATTTTAGTTGTAATGTGTCACTTGTGTCATGTCAACCAACCACAAAAATGTTGTTGTGGACGTATTGATACGTATCCTGGACTACTTATATGGACCCTTATTGATATGGTCTTTAATATCAGTGCTTTCATCTTTTACTGTATTTTCATTGGCATTGGTCCTCAAGTATCCATAGTATTTGTAACAATGGCAGATACATTACTAGTAATTGGTATTTATCTTGAAAACACAGGCTTGATACTGCTATGGCTGATGATATTGACACTCTACATTGTATTTTTGTTGGCTTGTTGGGTAGCTCTGCCTATCATTGTAAGGAATACATTCAATACGATTTGTCTTACTTTCTGTAAAATCTACTTTTTTTAGGCCTTTGGACTTGCCAAAAAACATGAATTTCATCATGCTATAGTAGAAGCATGTATCTTACATCAAGAAGAAAAGAGTCTTTCTCCTGCTTTGAGACATTACATTACGGAATTCCCTCATGATTGTAATGAATACATTTCCGCTAGAGACCAAAATGATCATATCTTGTATGTCATCTACGGAACCATGACATTCATATATGTACTACCTTTCATTTATGTGTATTTTTGGGTGGTTGTTTGGTCTTATCGAAAGTCTATTTTACAATCATCAATTGTACCATTTCAGACAATTCATAGAAATACAAGAACTGTATTTTCGTTGTACTAGTTCCAAAAATAGAAAGAAGAAGTGTTGCAAGTCTTTTGTTGGGACAAAGGACGAAGCCATTTTTTCTTGTCAACTTTTTAGGCTCGGGTAGCCAGTGTATGTACTATGAAAAGTTGTGATCGAGGTAGCGAAAGTTGGAGATTGCCTAAATTTTTGCTTAAGATACCGGGCGTCCAAACAAGTTTTGGAAAGGAATTTAGCAAAAAATCTCTAATTGTCACCAAAAACAAAAAAGTCGTGAAAGTTTGTTTACATTCTAGCTAAGCAGTGTAGATCCCCATTCAATATGACGAATTTTTTTTCTTCCAAAAAAATTCAAAATTCTGATTTGAGATTTTCATTAAAAGTTTGCCATCTAAGTAAAACTTGTTAGGACACCCTGTACAGTGTACAGTGCACACTCTGCTTGGTTTAGAAATTCCTTTTTAAAAAGGAAGAGGCAGAGGATTTCGGCCAACTTATGATTTGTGGGCAAGAAATATAGCCGCCTTACCATCTGGTGACATGGCAACTCCTTGAGGATTAGTAAACTCTCCTTTGTTTCGGCCTCGGTTCCCAACCTTTAAGACGAGGTCGTCCTCTATAGGGTTGTTTCGGGAACAGGCACTATCCACAAAAGACCTGTAAGCATCAAAAATACATTGAGTTCCGCTGCTGTTGTTCCATCTGTAAGCCTTTTAGTGCTCAGCAAGGTCATGTGCCCTCAGTCTCCTCTCAGTTATGTAGGCCTTGAAGGCCAAGACTGATTGGGTATTCTTGCTAAGTATAGAGAAAGCATTTGTATTCCAATTAGAAAGCCTTCTTCTTCTACAGTCTGAATGGTCTGAATGTATTCTCATTGTAATTCCAAATAGCTTTCAAATACAGCATAAGAAGTGGATGTAATTTATGTATTTCACAAGCACACTGTACCTCGCAGATGACGGCCTTTTGGCCGATCGATGGCGCATAACCGATGACCTTGCAGACCTCGTGTTGGGCCTCTCGTATGCCTCACCAGAGCTGTCAGGAACCGCAGAAACCTAGAAACATGTTTCCACTACATTAACCCTTCTTTCTCATCAAGAAAATAAGAAGAACACCATTCATCTTAACAGATAAGCTCCCTCCATTAATCTTGGCTGTATTAGCTGTATTAACGCTACTTTGCTATTCGCTGTATTTCCAAATTACCTTGAAAGGACTGTTGGCAATATGTTGGCCAAAAAGTTTGATGCTTAGTTCGAAAGTGCCTTCGACAGGAAGGCTGTATTTGAGCTCGTAGGTTCCGTCAGAGAAATCGCTCACTTCTGTCGTCAATTGAAAAGGATGTCCATGACTTTTATTTGACAAATGGAGAGGCACCAACTCGCACAAAAAGTTCTCCACAGTTGGACCTAAAGTCACGTTGCCCTATGAAAATAAAAGGCTCTTTTATACTCGATACATTTTTACTACATACTGCCAGTGTAAGTGTAATAGCACAAAGGAAACTGTAAAGACAAACAGCACAGTAGGGTCCTCACTGAAATTCAGATCATGACCAACACATTACCAGCAATACATAAAATACCTTAGTATAATCATACTGAGTAATTTGCAGTAACCACACAATATTGTTGCCAGGTCAAACTATTACCCAATGGCCTTTTTAGTTTTGCACCTACGCAGCACCGTCGGGCCGCGCCACGTTGGGTAATGGTTTGACTCAGTATGATAAAAGGTATCTTTGGTTGAGTGTTGGATATGATCTGAATGTTGTTGAGTACCCTAATCACAGTAAACTTACTTGCCAGTCTCTGGTGGTTATAGTGACCATTGTAGTTCGGCCTACTGTGCATTGCTTGATGCCTTCGCCTAAGGCAGTTGTTTGGGTATGCAAAGCTGACGAGCCGAACATTGCTCCCCAAGTTGATACCATCCGTTCCAACAAAGCATCATCTCCTAGAGGATGAGAAAGGCCAAAATACGATGATATTGAAACTCATCTTCCTTCTTTGAAGGATTTACTTCTTTCCTTTTTGTGAAAGCCTCTATGCTCAACAAAGAAGAAGCCTCTTTGTAGTTGTGAAATATGAATGAAAAAGAATGAGCCAGAGGACCCAAGAAGCAAAGAAAGTTCTTGTGGAAAGAAGCGCATCACATCTTTCAAAATGCAAATTCTTTCATGTTTTTTGTTTCGCATCATATCAAGTTTCTTCTCATTGCATGAACAAATTCAAGAACAGTTGTCCAAGAAGCACAGTGTTTGAAAAATCATTAAGGAAGTCCCATTTTACAGCATTTCTATCTTTTTACCTTTTTCAAAGACTAGATATGAATTTTCAGCGGGAGTAGTGACAACTTGCATTTGTCCGTACTCCAACAGCCTTTCTTCCACTTGTTTCTTGACTAAAAGTATTTCTGTTTCGCTTCCATGAGTCAAGGCTTTTTCCACAAATTCACAGCTCGTGTAGAGATCAGCTAAAGAATTTTCCAACTCGTCTTTTTGCTTGGCCAAAGTTGCTTGCTTGCAACTTTCCACGTTTCGCAGTCGACTTAGCAGTTCATTTCGGCGATTGTTGATCATATTGACCAGAGAATCAAAAGCTTCATTGATTTCTTTCTCCAATGCTTGGTTGAGCTCGTTTAACTTTTGAGATACTTCATTGGCATTTCCAATGCCTTCTTTGAGGGTAGGTACCTTTAAAGAGGAGCACAGTGTTGAAAAAACACATAAAAAATCTCATTTTACAACATGGCGAGCGAAGCGAGCTTAAAAGGGGGAAATTGACAATGTTTTGTTTACAAAATGAGGCGAGTTTTGGTAAAAGTCAGCTGCTGAAAAGGGCGAACTTTGGCAAATCAAAACAAAAACAAAAAGCGGGAAATTTCAAAGTCGCTTCTTTAAAATTGACAAATTATAATTTTTGGCTTGAAAATTGAAATGAGACATTTTCATCCGTATTGGTATGCTAAGAACCCTAAGAACTTTTAAAACAAGATCTTGAAGAGGGGAAATCAAAGAAGTGCAAAGATCTCTAACAATTAGGCGGTAGAAATGCACCACCTTCTCCTTGCTTCTCCTCCGCCCTAATTGCTTGAAAATTCAGTGCAAATTGGAAAAACGTGAACTGATGAACTTTTATAGAAGTTGGGATGCTGACCTGTGTGTAAGCTCCATCTACCAGAGCTCGTAGCTGGCTTTTTTCTTCCTCCACAGCCTCGGCCATTCTCTTTATGAAATGGTCTCGATGTCCAATGTCAGTACAAGTGGCACAAATGGCCGTTTCACAATCTTCGCAATAGAATCGCAAACTTTGTCCGCAGTGGTTATGACAGAGTAAAACGCGATTGTAGTCCTCTCCTGCCCCGGGGCTATCGGGCCGGTAGCACTCGGAATTGGTGTGGTAGCTAAGGCTGATGGGATCTTTGGAATCCTCTTCCTCGGAGTCGTAGGAGGAAATGGTACAGCTCTGATAACCAGTCTCGTTGGTAGCCGATGTGGCGATGGTTGTATCGCCACCTCGGATGGATGCGGTATCCTCTGACAAAACGTCAATCAAATGGCTAATGAAATGATTTGCTTGGAGGGCCTTGATCTGAAATTAGACATTTTGTTATTGCTTCACCTGATGCACTACTAAACTCTTTGGCCAATCACGGATGAGTGAGGCCGAAAATTTTGTTTTTGACCGCGATCTAGCTTCGTTATCGCGGTCCTTCAAGTGACTTTGTGCGGTGATTTTTGCTATGAGTTATTACTTGGGTTACCAGATGGTGTTGCTATCAAGCTGAGATTTGACTTTCCTCTACTGCTCAACGTTGTAGTGCTTTATTCCTAGTCTTAGATTTGGAACGCATTTTCAGTCTTGTTTTGCATCGAGTCCAGTATATGTACGTACAAAGACACATTTTTCTATCTGCGTTGCGGCGTTTGGCGCAAGTGTTTTTTATGACTCAGTGGGAAAACTCTAGCTCTAACCAAGCAAGGGGAACGAATATTATCGTAGTACATTTGGATATTCTAAAGATGAGTGAAAATCTGCTCTAATTGACAAAGTCAGCATCAGTTTTCATTTGAGTGAATAATAGAATAGAAAGGTTTGAAGCGTCTTTTTGGCATACAGGTATCTAGTTCTACTGCATGATTGGGAAAAAGGGTCTGATATCGACTTCCGTTAGAATGCTGTGTGCTGATCAATAGAGCACAAATTGGAGGATGTAGAGTAGAAACACACAGAAAATCGAAAAATATGCCTTCTGCTACTATGCTGCTACATACACACATAGTAGCAGGATTTTGCCGCTTCAAATCGAGTTATTTATGCCTCTATGGAAATGTGCATTAGGTGCAGATTTGATTTTACGCTTCAAGAAAATTGGCAATGCTGATGCCTTCTTTGAAGAAGAGGGAAATTCGGTAATAACTTTATTAGTCGCCTAGATGTCGTTTTCTTACCCCTTTTTGCGGTAAAATTGACTGTTGTCCGCAGAGAGGGCAGGTTATGGTCAGACTCTCCGGTGGTAAATAGGCCCCTAGACATCCGAGACAAAAGGTATGTAGGCAGGGAAGGACCTGGAATATGAGAAGAGGCCATACACATGAAAATGTGCCAAGAAAGCTATGAAAAGACATGTCGACAGCATTTGGCATGCTTCAATGGAGGATATGATAATAGAATGCAACGTACTACGTACTACATACTTTAAAGCACCTAATAAACGTGCATATTTACGATTCGTAACTTATAAAAGCCTTTAATGGCCTCAAAAATGACCTCAAATGGGCTTCTTTTAAAATGGAAAACGAGGATTGTTTGCGGGTATTTGGTAATCGTACATGTGCGTTTATTTGGTACTTTAGACTACTCAAGAATCTTGAATACTTTACCTTGGGTTCCTTATAGCGATGCTGACAAATCTGACAAGCCAAAATGTTTCTGTCAATATGCCGAATGACGTGAGCTTCGCTGGAACTGCTGCCGGTGCCAGAATCCGTGTCCTCGTATTTGTTAAAAGGCGATTTTGGATTTGCTATATTAGCGTTGCCTCCATTGGCCATCCCAGAACTCCAACCCACATAACGAGCCGAAACGTTGCCCGAGCCGGGAGAAAGCAACTTAGGCGATTGCTGAAAAATTCAACGAAGAAAAGTCAGTCAAAATGTGCATTTCTTCTAAAACTACATCTACCATCCCTAATGACAATCTACATAGACTAGTAGCTTTAGTGCATCTACCCATCAGAAAGTGGCTTCATCCGATGAAGAAGCGGCATCTTGCGGTTACAAATTGTTTGAAAAGAGACAAAGTATCTGGGTACTCAAGTGGGACAAGAAAAGGCTTTCTTCTCTTATCTTCACCAGACATTCATAATGCATTGTATTGACTTCAGCTTCATGCTTGTCATACCATTTTGGGTTAATGGAAAAGAGAAGAAGGCCATAATGATCTAGGCTCTCTACTACTCTTAATGCACTAATCATGCTCCGTTAACTTTTCTTCTATCTTTATAGAGGCAGGCATCTAGCGGCAAAAAACCCTCCAATCCTCCGGTCGTTGCTCCACTCCAAATGAATAAGTGTTCAAAACCAAAATTAGAAAGCCCCTTGGTGTACTACACACTGCTTTCTAACTTCATTTTCCTCTGACGAGTTTCTCATTGGTGAGGAGTCACGGAGTAGTAGTGAATCTGATGAGAATGACCTTGAGTTCCTCATCATCATGAGTTGCTGATGCAGCTGATTTCTAATTGCCTTAATGAAGCATTTCTCAAGTGGGACACTTTTTTGAGAAGTCTTACTACTCTTCTTGGCAATGCAACTCTCTTCAAGTCACGATCTCTATGACAACCCTTCATTTCAAAATTGAGAGAAATGCGGTGCGGCACAGCACTGTGTCTGTGTGCACTACTACTCTCAACTCCTATTCTCTCCTCCTGGCTTTTCTGCACAAGCTCCAGCAGCACTGTACTACAGTCCCACGACATCATCCACTTCTTTAATTAATTTTTTGTGCAGTATCATTTAATAATGCTTTGCATTTCACGACCCAGCACAAGAACACCTTTCAACTTCCTAGATTTATTTTTGTCCCCTAAAGACTTTTATGCTATTTGCCACGAAGTTGTTCTAACGAGTCAATCAATTGACTCACAGTGTTTGAAAAATATACGAAAAGTCTCATTTTACAACATTGCGAGCGAAGCGAGCTACGTTCTAACAAAAACATAAATACACTAGAATTTTCGCGCCAAATTCATCGTTCAATAGTCAGTAAGGTTATTTGAGGCCATTAGTGGCAATTTTTTCATACTACGTACTTGAATGTTCGCGCCAAAAATAGCCCAAATTGCACATATAGCTACAGATCCTAATGTTGTAAAATGCGACTTTTTGAGAGTGATTTTTGTACACTGTGAGATCAAGAGTGCACTTGCCCACCATGATGAAAATAGAAGGAATCTGACTTTGGATCCTACGATCCGACTCAGCTAGCACCGGAAAAGTTTCGTTAATGATGGGCATCCTACTCTAACTCTCTCTATGATGCCGTGTGTCATCACCAGTACACCTCAGAAAATTATGCGACTGTGCATCATTCTGACTTGAAGAAAATGCAAGGCATTTCAGGTAATGAAACTTGAGATTGCTTGCCAACAAAGTTGTCAAGGCAACTGCAAATTCTCACCGGGCGGGGACACATCTTCTCATGTCTTCTTCAACGAAAAAAGGGTGCCAAAAAACACAGTAGCTCTTACTTAGTAGCTATCTCCAGATGGGACTGAGGAAGAAGGTAACAACAGGACCAAGAAGAGATTAGAAAGACACTAAAGTAGACATGACATCCCGAGCCGTGCTCGGTCTTTTACGAGACAAGAACTTTCATTAGGACACCCAAATTGGAAAAAAGGAAGGGATAGCACACTGTATAAAAATCACGGATTTTGGACTCCAAATCCTCACGGACGTTTTCATCCCTCTAATTATCCAGATGTGCAATCTTACCTAAACATAATTTGTTGACCTTTGAAAAAGATTATGACGTTGAAGACAACACAAAAAACTAATGTTTTAATTCTGGTAGAGGAGCAGCCTTCACTTCCACCTCCTCGGTGGGCGGTTGGCATAACATTATTAGGAAAAATAATGACCTGACATGACAGAGCAGCAGGTAGACTAAAAATATGATTATCATATAAGCATGAACCTGGCCTTTCTCTCCTGAGTCTTGCTCTATACAAAGGGCCTTTTTTGAAGGCCAGTATAGAGTAACCACAACACTGACATGATCATGGTCATAAAGTAACAAAAGCTGCACATGAAATTATGCTTCAGCTCATTTTTCTGGCGTCGGCGTGGTGCGTCTCCCCTTTGATATCATCATAATGCATAGGAGACAAGAGGACCCATAGAACTCTGGAAATTCCTCGAGATAACGTGATGTCCTTGTGGGTTTAACATGCAAATGGGAATAATCCTACTTGAACCCTATTTCCAGAGGAAATTGTAATTTGCTACATCAAAACTGTGACAAATGATAAAGCATCATAGAGCTTCATCCTTGCCTACTTGCAACGCTCTACTGCCAAAACAACCATTTATCAAATCTCGGCAAAGGCCTTTTTCTGCTGCCTCGAAATTGGAACGAGGGTAGGCCTCATAATTTGCCCATTTTGCCACGCAAGCAAAATGCTTAACCGTGTAGAAGATATTATTTTAGAGTTGCTTAAACATAGAGTCCCGGATAGGGGTTAATCACGTGATCACGTGAATCACGTGAATTCACGGAGCTATTTCACGTCATGTAATTAGCCTAAGTACTTAATTAAGTAATAATTGGGGGGGCAAATCGAATAATAGCAAGTTATTTGTCCGCTGTGCTCTTTGGTGAGGAATTCTAAGGTTCCGTCTCTTATTTTGAATTGAATCCATTTGGCACGAGCAAAGTTGCTTTAGAAGTTCAATGTTTCATGTCCATTGGCTTTAAATTGCGCGCACTTAGAATTTGGGCCCGGTAAGGGCAGCAGCTAAGAGCATAGCGCACTAAGAAAGAAAATCTAAAACAGATAATTGACGCGTAGGTGTGCCAGCTCCCAGCTTCTCCTCCATCCAGTGTTTCTAATTTGAGGTTTGCCCAAATGCAACTTGAACAGGCAGCGACCAGATGTGGACTGAAAATTAATTAAATTTTCGACTTTTTTCGATACGCGAAGCCAAATGCACGGAAATTCCATTTTCAGGAGTTCAGGACAATAAAGGTAGATGAATCACCATTGACATCTTGCCAATGCAAAAAATGAATAATGGGGAATTTTTCGCCCAAAAGTTGATACATCACAGCGTCGGAAAATTACCATAAATGTCAAACACTCAGGCAAAAGTTTCATGTCTGAGTAGTTTGTGGCATGCCACCAACATAATTTTTCTGTCTGTCCTTCTTAGAAATGGAGATCATTTGCATGAATGCTTATCACTGACAAGCATCGACATTCGACAGTGCAGTGTTGATGACGGAGCAAATAATGGACGCAATTTGTCACTGTGTCTGTGAAAGAAGGCTCTACAGACTCTCCAAAAATCGTTGCTTGCAAGATAAATGGATTCAGGCCTTTCGGACACACTTTTGAAAAACCTCTTGGTAACAAAATATCTAAAAAAATTTCTTCTTGGCTTCTTTGATCCAGATGACCTGGCGTGGCATCAAATGGAGGTTTTTACGAACAAAAGGAAAAGAGCCTTTGGGACTCTCTCATCTTTTTTAAGAGCCTCAAAAATTGGTCCTTCCTTCAATATAGTAGACGCCATCTTCTACTTCTCACATCTCAGATATATTGTGAAGAAAGATGGCCAAGATTTTTCATTCTCTGGCAAAATGAAAAATCTACTTTGTAATAGTGGTTAAAGAGGAGGAGAATGCAATTTAGTACGAAAATGCATCAAGCCCAAGAAAAAGCAATTTTCTGCTGTAAATGCTCTGATTAGGTTGAAATAGAATCCGTTAAAACTTTTTTATAGTGAGCTTGTCTAATTTCATTATAAACTTTGTTGCTTTTACAATTCATGGCTAGTCTGGACTGATGCAGGGAAATCCTACATTCCTCGAGGTAAACTGATAATGACGCCATCTAGCGACTAAAACAATAACTAAAATCAAAGTCATAAAGTTATACCAATTTAGTCAGTTTCTTGACGAGAAGTGTGTGTCTAAGTTTCGATCCAATTATGGAGGGAAGCAAGAAAACTGACAGGTGTTCCTTATGGCCCTGATGGCAGCATGTTTTTTCTATCTTTTCTGATGGTAGAGTTTCTTCGCCTCCTCCTCTCCTTTCAAGCTTTGTAATGTCAAGAAATAAGCTAAACCATTTCTTTCACGCCGAGCCCGAGCATTGCTGCATTGTGTGAAGAACGTCAAAGTGGGCGTCTTGAAAAGTAGGTGTAATAGTGCAATTGCAACGTTTTTTTCACGCTCCAAAATTCGTACTCAGATGAAAATCTGCGACAGCGAACGACGTTGCGCATTCAATCCTCAAGAGAACCAAGGTAAAAACCTTCTTTTCAGAAAAAAAGCTTTTAGGTTTCCTTTGAAGAAACATCATTTATAGTGGAGCATAGCTGCAGTTTATGGCCCCAAAAACTCTTGTAATAATAATTGCACAAAAAAATTGAAGAGTTTTTACGATGAGCAGATTTTCCAGTTTTGCAAGTATATATTTGGAAGGCAAAAGAAGGTCACATACATAGGTATTCACTATTCATGATACAAAGAATTCATTAGCGTGGATTTTTAAACCTACTTTGAATTTTTGATATATGTAACAAATTTGACCCACCCTAATCTGTAGAAAGTAAGTCACCCTAAGTTATTTTCATGTCCAGATTTTGACACATAGATGCACCTAGAGTGTTACTTTGTTATTTGCCCTTGTAAATTTTTTGAACACATTATGGACTTTTGGAATAGTGTGGAGGCGCGAAGTGGCAAGGGAAGTATATCTCTGAGTCTCTGACTATTCATTTTCTCCACTAGTTTTTACAAGTACTTTTTTCAAGCATCAATTGCGAGAAAGCGGAAAACTTTTTCTCCAATTACTTTTGTTAGTAGAGAAGTTTCCTTCTCCAATAGTTGCTTTCTTACTTCATAGATAGAAGGCAGTACACTTACCTGATATTGAGTTTGTAAATAGAGTGCCAGCATCATCTTGACAAATTAGAATCGGGAAGTAGTAGGTTGCCAAAGAAACTTTCCGGTTTACGGAAGAACGAAGAACGAAGCAGGTGCTTTCCGATATAGTAGACGACGAATAGAACTTTTCATTGGTCGTAGAGCATGAAATTGCCAATGCCACATTTCATATACAGAAACGTCAGCTACTGAATCAATTGGTATAACAAGTTTTTTGAGCGAGATATAGTACAAGAAACTGCGCCTTTTACGCTCCAGGAAATCTTTACAGTGTACTTGCAAGCAAAGCGCGAGTTCAGATGCTAGATACCATATCTATGTGCCATCTTGTTTTAGAAAGAAAAAGAACAACTTTCCAAAGCCTAACAATTTTGAACCCAACCTCATTTTGAAACACTATTATTGCACTATCTATGAACGGAAAACTTTCCGAACGTAAAATATTCCGACAATTTGTTCTTCATTTTACGAAAATTTAAAAACATATCAGCCAGAAATACGTTCACAAAGTTACTACATCCAGGAAAACTAGATGACTTCAGCCTATAATGCGGATGGTCTAAGTAAGCATAGAGCCAAATTCAAAATTCAACATTAGTTTTTCATGCACTTTATGCAGTATCAAAGCTTGGTTGCTACGATGCAAAATGACGCTCGCTATTGCTTTCAAAAAGGCCTTTCAGCTATGCTTGGCGCTCGCTAGGCAGGGTTGCGATTTTTGGCAATTTCCAGCTCTTGTATTACTGCACTGCAGTGGACTGTGGAAGTGTGATCTATTCCCTCAAATCTTCATTTTTGCAACAGTTCACAATAACAATTCAGCGCTGCGGAGATGCTGCTGCACAACTTTTCGAGGCGGCATTCGAGCCATCACTAAAAGGGTCCCGAAGAAGAAGAAGAAAGACTTTGGTGCAGCAGCAGTAGCATAAGCCAGAGCGGAGTTGGAGGCAGTAGAACAGCATTCTTACTGCAGAAGCAAGCGCCCCAAAGAGCGAGAAGAGGGAGAGAGAAGGACGACGAGAAGAAGAAGAAGCGATGCTGCGCAAACCTACAGTGTGTTCAGTAAGAGAGATGACTTGAGGGTAATTTTTATACCCTTTTTAAATACATAAAATGAATGTAAAATGTACACAAAATGCATCCAAAAAGTACGCAAAAAATATGTGTAAATTGTACACAAATCTACTAACATGAACATCGAAAGGTATACTAAGGCATTGTACATAAAAGGTACACATAAGGTACAGAAAAGGTACCCAGAAAGAGGTACACGCAGGTACATTAAAGTCCAGAAGCTCAAAAATTACGTTCATTAGCATTTTACACACGCACTGCAGCAGCATCTATCTACCAAGATGAGGGAGGCTCATTCTCAACAGGGTAAATTCCTTGGCTCTCTTTAGAGAAAATCTTCCCACCATTTTTTGTTGCAGCACTAGCAACTAGCCAAAAAGTCATCCTTGATTTTTTTATGGGTAGAATTTCTTGAATTTCTTTTCCCAGAGCTAGATGAATTGGTTTTTGATGGTATCTAGTGAATGAAATATCTAGGAGGTAAAGACAGGATTGGATTCTCAAAGACTCTCCAATGGCGAGGAGGAGATGCCTCTTATCTAAGGATAGAATTTGGCGACTGTTAGACTAGTCTTTTTTATCAGACATGATCGACTTTGGCACTTACTCGCCATCAGAAGAGTGTGGCTGGATGATATCCTCGTTTAGAGTCTAGAGGATTGGGTCCAATTTGGGGGGCCTACTCGATCGATTTTAAGAGCGCCTGAGACTTTTTTTATATTGTCCCCTTTAAAAAAGGAGTTTTTCACGCTAATTGAACTTTGTGGAAGTTTTAAGCATTTGACAAGTCCAACTTTTCGAGACAGTTGTCTTGAGGCGGTAGCGGCTTTTGCCAACCATTTGACGACTTTACCAACGTGGTGACAGCAGTCCTGGATGCTACTGCAAGCAAGCGCATCAGCAGCTCTAGCAAACTGCAACAACAAACTCTAAGAAAGCGACACACAGAAATGCATCAAAAAAGTTTTTGTTTTTTCCGTCTTTGGTCCAATGCACCCCCTCCTCAGATTAAGGATAGATCTCTTTCTCCTCCGTCCCACTTTAGCTTCTTCTTCTTCTAAGTACTCAGAATTAGGGTGACCGGAATTTTTAGATTCAGCTCTACTTGGTTGATACATAGTTGATATACTAGCATGGTGTTTGATAATCACAGAAAAAGTCTCATTCAACATTGCGAGCGAAGCGAGCTACGTTTATCATTTTGAGTGGACAAAAGTTAATTAAAAATGCCAAAAATGGTCCATTTTGGCGAATTTTTGAAACCTGAAGCTTGCGGTCAAACATTGTTACCAGACAGGTCACTTAAAATAAGACGAATGGTAGAAAATGCCAAAATTAAAAAAAATCAAATGCGACATTTAGAGTAATTTTCAAACAATGTGTACAAGTTAGAAATATCCAAAGCACGACCAAATACTCTTCTTTAAGGGCTCCCAACCTTCTACTCAGAAGAGATACATATCGTTCCGAGACTATGACCTCACCACTGCAGCATTGTGTGTGTCTCAAATAAGGTCAACTTTTTGAGAAAGAAGATGAAGAGAATACTACTCATATGTATTCCATGTCTGACAACATTGCAGTTGTGTAGTTTTCTAAAAGGAGGGAAGCAAGGCCAAGCAGCAAACCATTTAGTTTTCTAAGCATTCCATCTTTTTGCTCTTTGCCATAGGGACATCCCAAAAAGAACTAAGTCCTTTTTGCAACAGGAAATCAGCCTCCTTTCCCAACGCAAGAAGCCTTGCTGCGAGAGCTGAAGAAAAATGTTCTCTTTTCTTACTTGTACAGAATACAGTGTTGTAGCTTACATTTATTGGTTCTGAATTTCCTAAGCTCGGCTTACTGTAATGGAGATACGAAGAAGACCAGGTAGAGCAGGAAATGCAATGATGGTTATTTGGGTTTTAACCTTGAGGCAACAAGAGAAGAAGGGAAGGAAAAAAGAAGGCCTCTGCACCCTATACTTTTAACTTTTTTATGGCTTTGGATTGCTTCTGCAAAAGTTGACGTCACTAGAGAAAAAGCAATCCAAGAAAACCAAGAAAACTACAAGTTGTTTTGCTTACTAAACAACTCTTCTTGCCAGTTGCCCAATTCGTTTCCAATCTAGTCTCTCAGCCTTTCTCACTGCAGTTTAAATGGAAAATAAGGCAATAAATAAAGTCCCTTTAATTTTCTTCAGCAACAATAAAGAAGCTGGGCACATTTGACTGGAGGACCCCCATACATATAGCTGGGCAGTTCATTTTTTATCCAGTGTCTCCCTCACTTCTATTGTAGTGTAAGATCATGAATCTTGTCCTTCTATTGCTGTTCTATATTTGACAGAGAGATGCCCTGGAGGCCTGTTTTCCTGGCTTATAAAGAGAAAATATATACAAGTCTTGGCACTTTATCTGATGCAAGGCACAGGCATGGATCGATGCTGGTGATTTGTTGGGTCAAGTTCATCTCTGTCTCCTTTTGCGAAACATTGGATAGAGACAGATGCAAATAGTAGGCCCCCCAAATTTATTCCATAAAAGGGGAAAAGTCACTTATACATACAAGAATGGATATATTTCCCTAGTCTATCTTCATCTGCATAGAGCAGTAGTAACTTTGGCTAGATGACTCTAGTGTATACATTGTCGTTCTAGACATATAGTTACTTCTTATACATATAGAAAAACCAATAATCCTAATGCATATGTCGTGTTGGGCCCTTGATGATTTGTCACTAAGCTCCATCTAGGAGGAAAATACACCTTTTTAAAATAATATGAGAAGAAGAGAAGGCATTCATTATGATGTTGACAAGAGAAAAAAAGTAATCACATGTGGGCCTTTGTCTTAGTCTCTCGGCTTATTAAGTAAAGCAATTTCCTTAATGGATGTATCATATGAGTATTGTGCAACTCTGTTTGCCTTTCGGTAGTAGGCCTTTTGGAGCTAACAAAACATGCTGCACAACAGAGTTGAGGACCTCGAAAAAGAATGAAGGAGGATTGACGAGGATCTCTAGTGTTGTCCTCAATAAGATAGGTTTGAGGATCAACTTTTTTCCGGCTTCCTTCCATGCTTGGGCTGCTTTCTTACTTTCTTTCTCAAGGCTCCCCCTAAAAAGGCCCTTTCTCTTTTCATAATTGATTCCCATGAGGCCAAAAAAGGAAAAGAAAGACAAACGGTTTCGTTTTGCCTCCAGCCAAGTCTGTTCAATGTTCATTTCAAATCCATGCTTCGTTTATTTCGTTGGAGTCTGTCTGAGACTTCAGATCAAACAATTGTTTACACAAAAACTCAATTTCGTTTCAATGGCCGCCGTTGAAATTGAACGGTTGAAAGGATGAAATCATCTCTTGAAATGATTCATCTTTTTACCGCATCCAACGCAGCATATTTTTTAGCAGTCTCTTTACATGCCTACAATTATGGACATGACGATGAGAAAATATTTGTGACTCATGTGACTCTTGGACTCTACAGAAAGGTAATGAGAAAATGAAGATATCTGTTTAGGGGCCCTTCTTGGCAGTCTCACTATGTATTGTTCTTGCATTGGAGGGGGCGAGAAGACCATTAATGCAACTACAGAGCAGTGCTTGCCTTCTAATTTAGGAGACTTGAGACATATCAGATATCTACTTTAGGAAGAAGACGAACGAAGAATCCACTCGCCGCAAACACTTCTGCCTCTAACCTAATGAAAATTTCAGAATTGATTAGTCGGGGGAAATTATGCAGTTTTTTTTTCATGCTCCTTGACCTTCAGAATATTCAAAGAAGTTGTTGCCTTTTAGACGTACAAACAATTTTGATGTGTGTTTTTGTTGTCGCAGTCGTCGTCGCGTTCGTCTCCTCGCGTTTCCCAACTTTTAGCAATTTTCTCTAAAATGTCAGCATCGCATCTAAAACTTTTGGTCAGAAAAAAAAACTGGAAGATGAAATATTCGGTTGCGGCATTTTGAATTTTGTACAAGCAAATCCAATTTTTCAAACCTATGTTGTTTGGGGTAGGGTCCTCTGGGAAACCAGATAAATAAATGAAGGACACGACCAGAAAAAAAGTTCGCTATAAGAACCCCCCATTCAGCGCATTCAGCATCCTTTTCGGCCTTTATTGGGCCAAGTACGATGTTACTATCTGCACGTGCCTAATTGCCCACCAAACAGGGGAAAAAGGGCCAGAAAGTTTGAAAATTCCCAAAAAATGTCTCGTTGAAAAGAATTTGATTTTTGCTAAAAAAGCCAAAATTCAAACCTTACTCTGAAATTCGCGTGAATTGGAAGGATTTTTCGTGACGTAGCTCTCTTAGTTTGTTGTAAAATGAGACTTTTTGGAGTGATTTTCAAACACTGTGCTCGGTCATTATTAAAGAGGTAATGCATAGTCAATTTCTCTCTTAAACAATTCTTCGTGATGTCCTGTATGTCAATTAAAAAGGGGGGCCTTTTAAAATGTTATTTATGGACGCCAAGTCACGAAAAACAATCACGGACGGAGCTTTAGGCCTTCATTGGCATCTCCAAGCTCGTTGCTTTACCATCCATTCCAGCGCTGATAAATTAAATACGAATGTCGTTTAATGCATAAAATCCATTGAAATGACTACCCAGGCTCGTAAAAGTCTCACTACGAGACTCTGCAATGCACATCATTGAGGAGAAGGGAGGGGATTAGTAAAAGTAGAGCTCCACTTTTACTAGGGCAAGAAAGAATCCTTTCTTGATTGTCGTTTCAATGCATTGCATAAAATTGATGGCGAAAAGAAGTCGAGCAACAATTGATATCTATGCGTCGCAGATCTGCTGCTGGTTATCCTATAAATGGACTATGCGAGAATGCGACTCTATGCCACTCCTTTCATGGTGGATGGCATGCGCGAGCGCAAAATATACTTTTGACCTTCTAGTCACATAACAAAGAAAACTCCATCTAACCCCTTCTTCTACTTCTATTTCAGTCTTGCTTTTGATGACGACGATTCCAATGAATTCTTCAAGCGTATGAAAATTTCATAGAAACCACAAGTTTGAGACTAAGATAAATCTAAGCAAAAGAAGAACCGGGAGTAGATTACCCGCAGAAATAGCCTCACAAGAATCTTCTCAACTATGCAATCCCATTAGGCATATGAGGCCCATTTCTATGCAGCCCAACAACCACTACCAGTCAAGATGACCACAAAGGAAGCAAGCGAGCTTCAAATACTTCGTGTGAAAAAACCATTTACCTTGAAAACAATGCTTTAGCAAACCTCTTTTACCCAAAATACAAAATACCTAAAGCCTCTACAAAATTCATAATCTAAAGTACCAAATAAACGTACATGTAACAATCGTTGATAAAATCCTCGTTTTCCATTTTAAAAAATGGCATTTGAATTTTGAGGTCATTTTTGAGGTCAGTTGAAGTACTTTTAGTTTAGAATATGTACGTTTATTAGGTACTTTATAGTAGGCCTTCTTTAGTTCTTCTCTCGGGATTAGATAAGCTAACAAAGGTTGGCTCAGCTGTAGGCCATTGTTTGCTGTGTCAACTTGCAACCAAAGGTTTGACAACTCCAACACCTTTTTTGTGGCTGAGGAAAAAATGATGAAGACGCTGCTGCTCTGCTCAAAGAGCAACGACGAAAAGACTAGCGTCGGCGCGACCCCCTGAAAAACTATTGTGGGCGTCCACTGACAAATCATCGCATTTAGAGCCAAGCATGGCAGAAGCAGTAATCAGCAACTATCTGCTAGGGCAACATTGGCAACACAAAGGCCTTGTCCACATTTTTTCATCTGTGCTAAAGCCAGTAAACTGAAGTTTTGAGAAATTCAAGTTTTGAGCATTTTGTCAAAAAATTCGTCAAATTGAAGGGAGTTTTTTTACCTAAATAAAATTCGTCAACTTGAAGATTCGAGTGGAGTTCAAAAACAACAAAAGATGAATTTCGTGTCACTGCCTATGAATTATGAGCTTTGTTTTCTACTCTCGTTTCATTAGCAGTGCATTAAAAAAATGGGGCAGGCCCATTTAGAAAAGGCCCAAGGCCTCTTTTATTCCATCTTTGCATAGTAGCATAGCGTCAATATTTACTGTCGCATGCAACGCGGCAATGACTGTAGCTAATCACATATTCACATAGAGTTGTGAGAAAATCCGTATTTTTGAACGAGGGAAGAAAACGCAAACGGGGGAAATGTTTAGAGGAAAATATCATGATATCTACCTACCCACGCGTGTGTTTTTTATCCAATTTTTATAGATGCCCCTTCCTTGAAAAGGCTCGTCACTGGCGATTGTACCGTTCTCTCTTCAGCTATTCTTTACGACAGATACGTGACAGAATTCGTGAAATTGCACTTCTAGTCTTCTACTATCATCATCATTTTTTTTTCATTTCTTTTAAGATATTTCATAGTCTTGAAAAAAAAATCTGTAAAAATAAAATAAAAATCTGTAGGAAATATCAATACGGACTTTTGGAATAGTGTGAAATCCTCGGTACTTCGCCTCAACTAAAATAAATGAATTACCAAGCAAAGATTCATTTGCATAGACAGTAGTAGACACACTTTTGAAGCTATAGACCCAAGATAATGATACCTAATCTAATATTACCACTCAGCACTTAACTTCGTCTACTACTAATTACATTGGTAGAAAACCTGTTCTACTAAATAAAGAAGGCAAAGAATTTAGATTGGTATGTGTCTTACCTTGAGTAACAAACGAGGTTTTTTGCTCTTATGGATATGGCTTTGGCAGCTGAAGCTGAAACCGGCGGCAACAAAGGGGCTTTCCTTTCCAACTGGGGTGTGTTTTAGAAATGTCAAAGTAGAAAGCAACCTCTCGGCTTCTAGGGTGTTGATAGCCATAACTAACCATGAAAATCCCTTCTTTTTCACATATCTTTATGAAGATATTTGCGCATTACTTTTTGCTATTTGACTATTTGTTCTTGATACTGCAAAGTGATAAGGGTTACCTTTTATCTTTGGGATTTTTTAAAACTTGAAGTAGCAAAAGAAATCCTCTTTCATTGACGGAAAGATGCCTTTGAAAGTAACGCAACCTCGACATGGTATCGACTTTCGCTGCCCGCATCCGCGTCTTTTCTTCCTTCCATTCTAAACTATTCCAATTATCGTTTACTTCCTTTATGGTTCTTTTTTTCAATGGTTATTGTGGCTTATGTTGAAATGCAGAAAGAAGGTTTGGAATGTGGATTGGCAATTTCCCGAATTTTGTTCAAAGCCAACCATCGCATCGATCCGGATTCTTTTCATTTCGAGTGGAGTGGAGCGGACGAGGTGCAAGCAAAGTGAGAACCGAGTCCAAAGATGTCTGTCTAATTTTGGACACCTAAGAATTTTAAAAAACAACATATCAATGTTTTTGCTTCTTAAAAAAACCTGCATTTTCAACAGCCTTTTTAATGGCAATTTTAGCGGTCGTTCAGCTTTTCTTAAAAGCTTCCTTGAGCATCTGTCACCCTCAAAAACTTTCTTTTTTCGGGCTGGGCAAAGAAAGCACCTTCCTTCCTTGTGTGAGAACCTCACACAAGTTGGCTCTTCTCGTATTTCCTGTACGAAGTACTACCATAATTTCAACTGTACAGTAGTGTACAGTTCACAAGAAGACATATCGTGCTATAAATTTTCCTCAAAGTTCGCTAGACTCGTTGGTATGGTTTCATTTTTAAAGTCGTGGTTTTCTTGAGTACACCATGCAATTTCAGCATCATCAAAAGAAAGACTTTGGTCTACAAAAAGAAAATTGGAAAGCTGACCAACCAATAGGAATACGAAAAATGAGGCAAAGATAAAACTTGCGCGAGTACCTATTTGTATTTTCCCTTTACATTCACTACTGCGAAAAAGGAAATCCCAAAAGGTACCTAACCTAATCTTATATGTAGGAAGTAAATTGAATGAGGGAGATGAGGAAGACTGCTTTTTAAAAAAGTTATTTTGCATGGAGGTAAAGGACTATTAAATCCCTGTGCAAGGCTCTCTTGGGACAGTTTAGGATATAAATCATCCCGCCCAAAAGTGTACTGTACCTTAGTAAGTTGTGCAACTTAGCATCCTGAAAAATATTGAGTTCAAAGCAACTGCTGATTTTTTAAAGGTACCTTAAAATTAAATGTTATTAAAAGTACGTAATGCGATTATTTTCCATTGGGGGTAATAAAATAACGCGGAAGAGGGAAACGGGACCCATGAGAGTAAAATTCAATTACACAAAAACCAAGTAAGTATTTTCCTCTATTACGTAATGGAAAACCTCAAAACAGCATCTTTTAGAAAAATTTTATTCAATTACTATCACATCTATCGTGGCATGGTGCTTGGAATTTATGCAATTTTTCTTGTCGCTCTTGGTCCAAGGTTTTGAGTAGAGGTTGGTTGCCTGCCCATTCGTCACTGCCATCACAACAGTCGCAAATTCCATCATTGACGCGTCCACTAGGGATCCACGTAGGAGAACTTTTACTGAAAAGGAAGAAGCCATCTACGTTGTTAGTGATGATTTCCCGAAAGATAAGACCTTTTCATTTCCCCTCTTTGAAGTAGAACAAAAGGCGGTCTTGAGCTCAAGTCTTGTACTTGTCCTTTTATCAAAAGGATAAGGATGATTGATCCTGACCTAAGGCGTAGTACCTTTATTTTTCTAAGATCCTTCAGACCCCCTTTCAAAATTGCCATGATGTAAAGTAAACTGTATACTAAATTCTCCTAAACTTCTCCCTTGAGCTCGTAAAGTCAGATTAGACCTTGAAGAAGTTTTCGTTTACCTTTGAGTGGTACAGTAGAAGGGATTTTTCTGACAAGCTCCAGTGGCCGGTTCATCTGACCCATTTGGACAATCACAGAAATCATCATTGACCCAATCAAATGGGATTTCTTGATTACTGTCCAGACAAACAAACTTGTTTTTGTCTGTAGGCACATAAAATCTTTTCAACTTTGGGTCGATCCCTATAATTTGAGCCAATGGCCTTCTGTGATGCTGGGGTTTAGAGATTTTTAAAGTTTTCAATTTCTGTTCCAAGGCTTCAATTTCATCATTGTTATTGAACATTATAAGTAATTGACATACTATCACAAAAGCTGCCAAAATCACTACAAGAACAAATGGAGCTTGCTGTGGGGTCAGGCGACGTCGCAAAAAGTATGGCAATCGCCTATAAAGCCATTTATTAAAGAAAAGTCTCTGCTGCTCCATTTGTTTTGATTTTTCTTTCACTAGTCTCAGCCTGCGTCACTTGTCTCAGCAATATTTAGCGGGATATGTCAGCTGTTGCTAAGGTACCGAACCCGCAACCTCCTGCAACCGCCTTCAATTGTTCATTACTATCTAGATAGCATCTACTACTGTTATAGATTATGATTTATGAAGAAAAACTGATTCAAACTTACATTAATTTTAATACAATAGATCTACTTGATACTTGTCTCACAAGATCAAACAAAGTGCATGTAGTAAACATGTTTTTGAAATAGATTCTATTTTTCAAAGCTTTTTGAGTGTTTTGAGTGTTATTTTTGAAGTGAAAAGTATTTTTCTTTTCACGATCTTCCTGCAAGACCACCTAAAACCTAAAGGAGGAATAACGTATACAGCAGCCAAAAGAATAGTTTCAGGTTGAAATTGGATTGAAATTAATTTAATGATACATATCTTTTAATGAGATTTTGCTTTGTTGTAACTGAGTAGAATGACATTTACTTAAGAGATAAAGTGACAATTGTCGCTAAATAAATCTTCAAAATAAATTGATAAGATAAGCTTTTGGGGGAATGTATTGACATTTCTTCAACAAGTATTGAAGCTTTTAAAATGAGGGAATTTGATATTTTGTCTTTTGATGGTGGTGGCAGTAAAGGGGTCATGGAGATGGTCCTCTTACAAGACGTCATGAATACAGTGACTCTTCTGACTCAAAATCCAGACAAGTTGTTCAAGATGATTGGTCAAAAAGATGATCTTTTTACTACAGCCACAGAAAGATGTGAATTGGCAAATGTGCTCAAGTACGTAGAAAACCCAGTTCACCCTACAGATGTGTTTGACATGGTGGTGGGGACAAGTACAGGTGGATTGATTTCATTTGCTTTGGTGGGTGGAAAGGAAAATAGTGATGGTCAAAGAGTCCCAATGTCTGTTCAAGAAGTCATTGAAATGTACAAATTAGCCACACCAAGAATCTTCCAAGTCTCAGGTTGGTGGGCTAAAAGTATTAATTGGTTGACCAACAAGATGGCAGGGATGCCTATTTTCCCTTATGCTCAAGATGGCATATCTGGTCTTTTGGATGAATACTATGGAAACACCACCTTGAAAGAATTTGAAAGCAAGTGTATAGCTGCAGCTGTAGCTCGAAGATTTGATGTGGATGAAAAAGAAGGTTATGATACTTTGGAACTATTTGATACCAGATCAACGGTCAGCCACAAGGTCACAGAAGTTTTGAAAGCATCAGCAGATGCACCCATGTTTTTTATCACACCCACTTATGTTGGTGATGTTCCCTATGTGGATGGTGGAGTGGGTGGAAACTGTCCATTGGCTCAAGCCATTCCTAGGATGAGGGAGCTGACCAAGTATGGAAGCTTGAATTCTGTGCTTTCCATTGCGCCACCTAGGTTTTGTTTGGGCAAGATCCCTGAATCAGGTCAAAGTTTGTATTGGATGCAATACTTTCCCTGTCAAATGTCAGATGGATATGCAGTTTTCATGGATACTAAAAAGCATTACACTGAAGCTACGTTTCAAAGATTGTATCCCAAGTCAACAGAATCAGAAGCTTTCCTAATGGATGAATTAGATGTGGAAGCTATGATTGAATGTGTTGAGACAGAAAAGCGGATGGATCCATTGTACTTCCAAGGAGTTTTAACTTCAGCTGTTGTCATAGCTGCCAGAATTATGCCTCAAGACAAGTGTTTGGAATTCTTTCAAGTTTGTGAAGCTGTCATTGATTGGTCCATGAAGAAACAGAATCCCGAGACAGGTCTTTACATTGCCAAAGCTTTGACCAAGCTCATCAAGGATGGATTCTTGAGCAAAAAGGCAAGTTACTATCTGGGCCATTGCTACTTTGAACTAGAAATGTTTGAGGAAGCTCGAGAAGAGCTGGAAAAAAGTAAAGAAGAATTTACTCTTGCTTTAGAAGACAACCTAGAAATGATGGATTTGAGACATAAAGTCTTGATGACTTTGGGAAGAACCCACCATGAGTTAAGCAACTTTGACATTGCTGAAGACTACCTCAAACAAGCCTTGAGCATTTCAGACACAGATGCCAACATTTTCATTCATCTAAGCAAAGCTCAATTGGAACTCAACTTGTTCAACCAAGCCCTGGAAAATGCCAGCCTAGCTCTAAGAAAATTGAAAAATGATCAAAATGCATGGTTGAACAAAGCCTATTGTCTCCTGATCATGGAAAGATTCAATGAAGCTATTGATGTCTTGCAAATCATCCAATCTAAAGATGAATTGATCAAGGCAAGGAAATCAGGTTACTTGGGCTACTGTTTCTTCAATCTTGGAGATTTCAAGCAAAGTTTAAAACATCATGAACAAAGTCTCCAACTTTGGAAGTCAATTTCAGAAGACAAGTATGACCCCAACATCATTGAATCTTACTTATATGCTGGTCTGGCTTATTTAGCAACAGCTAACTACTACAAAGCCCTAAAGAATATTGAAACTGGCCTGAAATTTGCCACTGAAATGTTTGCTCCCTTGACTTCTCATCCTTTGATTGCTAGATGTCGATCCAAGATTGGTTACCTCTTGTTGGAAGTTGGAGAATATGATGGATCACTGAAAGCCTTGAAAAAGGCTTTGTCAATGCAAGAGGACGTTTATGAAGAATGTGCTAAACAACATCCAACCATGACTAGAACATATTTAGGCTTGGCTAATACTCTATTCCAAATGAGTAGATTGGATCAAGCATTGGACAATGTTCAAAATGGAATTGCTATGGTAGAAAAATTACTACCAGGATGCCTAACTCATTGTGAATTATTGGTTTGCAAGACTCAAATCTTGATCAAAATGGATGGTAGCAAAGCCAAAGTGGAAGTAGACAAGGCCAAAATTATTTTGGATCAAATGTTGGAACAAGGATTCATTCTTCCAATCCAGGGAATCATTGCTAGAATGGAATGTGAGCTTTTGATTCAAGATGGACTTTTGGATGATGCCCTCATCAAAGCCCAAGACAGCTTAGACATCTTGAACAAGTCATATGGAGAATTCAGTCATCCACAACAAGCCATAGCTTATGAATTACTTGGGAACTTGATGGCTTGGAAAGATGACAAAGTGGCAGCAAAATTGAATTTTGAAAAGGCTTTGCAACTTTTAGAAGCCATTTTTGGTGAACATCAAAAACATCCCTTGATTGATAAAATTCAAGTTGAGTTACAAAACCTATGAAGGTTTATCCCGTATCTTTATTTTGAGAATAAATAGATGAAAGACAATTAGGATGTCAACGTGTTTTTCAAACTTCTGTTTCACGATGTGTAGTAAGTAAAGCTTTCTTCTCCTCGATTTCTTTATGACGATTGTTGGCAACACTTGGAACACTAAAATAAGAACCCAACTAAAAACGGATTATTTATTTGTCAAGGATATACTTACGAATGTTGTTGGACTTCTTCTAAAATGACTATGATGTTTTCAGAAAAGTCCGATGCATTGTGGTCAATTTTATTACTTGTACCATTTGGCTTTAAGATTGCCTGCAAAGTTTTCCCATTGGCCATAGTTTCTGTCATCTTGGTGCCGGAGTTTTGTAAGCCTTGATGAGGATGAGGCCCTAGAGAAGAAGAACAGTGGTTAAAACGTCTTGGCTATTAAGGTTCTTAGCATAATGCTGCATACAGATCAACTTTCACATAATCATCAGACTAAGATGTTCTTAGAAATTTTAGACTAAGTCTAAAAGCTACCTTGAAACATTTAAGGAGGTGTGTTAGGTTGGGCCCTATTTGATTTGTCGTGCTACAACTTTTAGAAAATAGGGCCCACCTTACAGGTGTGTATTGTGTACTCAGAGAAATCGAAATTGAATTTTTCATATCTAAAGCCTAAGCCTAAGGCATTTCAGGGAAGGAAATCAGAGAAGATTGACTAAATCGGAGAATTATACAACGCCATCTAACCATATTTTCTTCAATTTTTCTAAAAAGGTTCTAAAGTTTACCTCAAAATGAGACTTCTTGTAGCCAATTTCAAACACTTTGCAAAGATGAAACGAGAAATCTTTCCAAACTTTTTTTCAAAACTTAGACAAACCTTGAGATGCTGGCAGTTGGAATTCAACAGTTGTACTCCTTGATCTTCTACAACGACAGCTTACAGTCAAAACCTCCAAGAATTTTTCACCAAATGTACCAATAAAACAGTAAATCAAAAACCCCGAGGATGCATTGATGACCAAAACTAAATTGATAATTTGGGGCATGCATTTAGCTGGTGTGATAATTCCTGAGCATTCTGAGCCTTCGAGTAAGTTGAGGAAAATGATTTCATAGACTGTCTTGAGGAGTCTGGGCATATGGCAAACGATGAAGATGATGATGATTGAGGCCAGGGTTGCCGCATAGTTGGGTTCATTTCTTGAGCTATAAACATAGTACGGTGGGTACAGTGAGGAAAATATGTTTTAGGCATGTTAACTGTACTTTAAAAAGCTTGAGATTGTTGGTCAAGAATTTATAGTATTCGGACAATTTCATCGAAAGTTCATAATTGCATTTTTCCAGGCCGCATTTTTTTCGTGACTAGTTTACTTACTTGGTTGTACTGGTCCGCACTTGCCTAACGGATCTTAACCGCAAATATATGCGCAAATTAAGGTAAAAGAGGGCTGCCAAAGGCAGTACACCAGTAGTCAAAAACAGAGTCCAATGCATGTAATATGTAATGTAATAGTCGTTGTATCTCAACCAGGTGCCGGCAACTATGGTTATTACTTCTACTTCATTGGTAGTATTTTCGGTTATAGGAGTTAAACCTACGTTCTCGGTGAAAATCATGTCTTTGAGCTCCAATTCGAACCACTTGGGAAGGTTCAGCAAGATAGACCATAAAAGCACTGGTAAGATGTAAGTGAGAGCCTGAAAGATAAAGAATGAAGTAGGTTAGATTGGGTTAGATGTCGTCACATGTCAAACACTCTCATCCATTTCATTTTATTTGTAAGCACATTAGCACAATCACAAAAACGTTTTTATCCCTTTTTGAAAATAGCCAAAATAAACTTTTTTGGCGCGAAAATTCAAAGTTTGATTTTTTTTTCTTTTAGACTTTTTGATTTTTTGACTGATGCTCAGGGTTCGGACCTCGAGTCTTTTTACCTTCTTTCTGATGACTTTTGTGTCTTGTCCAGAATGGTTAGGATTATTTCCAGATCGATTGCTTCGACGATGACGAGGTTGGCTGGCATAAACCAATTCCGGATGGCAAACTGCCAAGTATCTTTCGAATGCCATGACAATGTGTAAGTAGATTGAACAGACTAAAGTCACGTTATGTGTAGGATAAAGAAAATAGACAAAGGCTTTGTCGTATTCCAAAGAACTAAGTTTGAAGGCTTGGACCAGCGAATATTCAATAATCGATGAGACCAAGAAGACGGTATCCACACTTGTCATAAAGGCCAAAATCAGATTGAAAGTTGACAACATACACGGCCGCGTCAAAACGAACACGCTCACCTGCGGTGCAGAATATATAGTATCAAAAATGCAATACACTTCCTGAGGCAGCAGGGGACATACCAATATACCTTTTGCAAAAACAAAGTCCTGCCTCGAGATATAACAACTTTCAATAATGCCATTGTCGTGACTAGGCTACATACTGCGTTTTAAAGTCGTTTTAGGCTTTCCAATGCTTCCTAAGCTCATTCATCATTCATGAAAGACTTTTAAAAAACATGTTCGAAGACTTAGGAAATTGATAAATATTTCAGCATGAAATAAGTTGTCAATTTATGCGTCACAGACTTGAAATTTCCGGGCTTATATTGGATTCGGAACTTTTTATTTTCTGTTCATCTATTTAGTAGACAGCAAAAATGAAATCCCAGGGATTGGGAAAAGACCGGAAAGGTCTCATATACGCAATACAGAAGCCTTAGAAATCTGTAGAAGCAAAGGTAAGCTTTAGAAAAAATACTTCCTTACTCGTAATTCCCTAAGTACGCCATGGGTGACTTCCGTTTCCGACGACTGAAAGTGACATTTTACTTTTTTGTACAAAAAGTTTTTCACGTTCTTAACTGGGTTGGCAGCCTTGGCAGCTCTGCTCAAAATTAATGGTACAAATTAGGAACTCCGAAATGTGTACAACGTGTTGACCATTTACCGTAATTGGTACATTTTGAGTCAATTCGGAACTTTTTACCCTTTTTACTTCCTGACTTGTTTTGACAGTAGACAGCAAAAAAAACCAAAATGGGAAAAGACCGAAAAGGCGGAAAAGGCCTAAGAAAGAAGTCTTAGAAAAGCTGTGGAAACGAAGGTATGTGATCCCCCGCGGCTTTAGAAAATATACTTTATGAAAAGTTCTTTGGCAACTAACTTTTTCGCGGTTACCTTTGGGCTTTGTCAGTCCCACTCAAAATAATTAAAGCTACTCAAAATGCGCATTTGATTATAAAAGTTTACGTACCAAGTTGCCTATAATCCCGCAAAGGCCGATCAAGGTGAGGAAAATTCCTTGAAGCCAAAATTTGCACCACTCCGAAACTTGATCGGGGCCTTCTGAAGCAGTGGATGGACAATTTGTAGATTGGTTGGTTTCGTGGGTTTCATTGCCATTTTCAATTTTTTGTAGGCTGCTTTCATTTTGGTCTTGTAATTCAGCGATGGGGACCAGACACCAGACTAACAAAAGCATTGACAGGGCTTTCATTTTCTGAAACGTAGTAATTTTATACGGTGCTTATTGCGTAGAAATTCACATCAAA
This sequence comes from Oithona nana, assembly GCA_900157175.1. Lineage (NCBI taxonomy): Eukaryota > Metazoa > Arthropoda > Copepoda > Cyclopoida > Oithonidae > Oithona > Oithona nana. Next base: position 172,402 of record LT727909.1, on the reverse strand, counting down.
AGCATTATCAAGGCTTTCATTTTCTGAAAAGCAGTAATTTACATTTTACAAATTGATATGGGACTACACAGGTGCACTGTAGGCAAAAATGGGGAGAATCGGGGAGAATCCTTATTCAAAACAAGAAAGTCCCCTTTTTAAAAGCAATTTTGCTCACTGTGTATTGATAAATTACTTTTTACTTTAGGTGTCAAGGGTTTATTATGTATGCGCCTTGGGGGAGTTGACACCAGATGCGAAAAAAAAATGAATGAAATATGTGATACTACTTTTGGTACTTTCGTAACAATCTAATTTGTCGTTTTCAAAGAGAAACAGAGGCAATTCAATTTCATACTTTTCTTTTTATCCAAGCCAGAAGCCTACCATATGCATGCACAGCCACAAACAAGTTTATTTTATTAAGGTATGCAAATTCGAAAATCTCCACACATGTATCATATGTGCACGCGGCAAATCTGGATATCCCACATATCTGTCTGTTTTCCTTAACTTTTTGAAATAGAGACGTACATAACTTTGATCTTTAGCTAACTTTATCTTATTTGCCGTGTAACTCTGTTTCATGATATTTTCATGATAGATAGAAAATGTCAATTTTCAAAAAATGAAATGTCACTGGTGTTTGATTTAGAAAGCTTGCGAATTTTGCGAATTTAAAATTCGATAAGTTTATCCACAACACACACTATGCTAAAGGTCCTTTTTTGTCCAAAAAGTAGAATTTGACAAAAATTGCTTTGAATTTTTTTGGTATATGTAAAAACTAACCCACCCTAATCTTTAAAAATTAAGTCATCCTAAAAATTGTTTTTCTGTGTTATTTTTTAGGGCGTAACTACTTAGCATCGGTAGCATCGATGACATCGATAGTAGTAAAATTACGCTATGACGTCACTTGATGTCATCGATGCTCTTTAGAACATTAGCGATATTGAGCGGAGACATCGATGCTTTTTAGAACAGAATGAAAAACATCGAAGGAATATGTTATGGTGATGAATTACCAATTATGGATCAATTTTCAAAAAATATTCAAGTTTTTGACAACAAAATTCCATCCAAGTGACAAGTCAGTACAAAGAGATTCCAAAATAAGTCTAAAGTGTAGTGTTGATATGATAAACATTTATTATTCCCATTATTCCAAACAAAACACGCAGCTTCGTACAAAATATTTTTCTATTTGAATATTCGTGGTAAAAATATGCCTTAAGGCATTTATGAACTAGTATCTTCTATCTAGCTACTTAAAAAAATAATAAGTTGACAAGAGTTTAAATTAGTGATAGACAGAACCAGGATTTTTGGTTCGGGCGAACCGAACCGAAACCGAACTTCGTTTACTCAAATAAGAAATTGAAAGAAAATTGTGCCTCTAAAAAGTCAAATGTGTTCCTATGCATTATTTTTTTCAATTTCAAATACAGGTGCTACAAACTATATGTACCGAATACATTCCTATTCATTTTTTTCAACACTTGTCTACTAGTACAGCAATCCCTCGCTTATTGCGCACCTCACTTATTGCGCTTTCACTTATTGCGCATCAACAAATACTGACCATCCCTCACTTTTTGCGCAGTCTCTTTTCACTTATTGCGCACTTTGCTTAACAAAATTGGTGTAATTTGACTATTTTTTGGTAAAATGGTAGAGAAAATACATGCAATCAGGGTTCAAACTTGAAAAACATCGATATGATTTTTTGAATATCTATATTACTTTCGCTTATTGCGCATTTTCGTCAAATATTTGTGTTCCTTTACTTCTGTTCATTACTCTCGCTTAGTGCGCATTTTAAAAATCTTGAACGCTTTACTACGTGTATGCTATCTCACTTATTGCGCTTTCACTTAGTGCGCACTTTTTTCTGAACGCTTCATGCGCAATAAGTGACGGATTGCTGTATATCTATTGCTATTTTTAGTAAATTACACCTTGCTACTGGCTCCTTGCCTGAGGTATAGCAAAATAATGGCCCAACAATTTTTTGTTGAAGTATGTCATTTATTTGCATCATGGAGTCGTTGTTGTGTTGTTGTGTGGTCAATGAACACATATTTTTATTTTGTTGCAAATTCTGATTATTTTCTAATTGAGGTAAAACAACAATGAAATAGTGACTAGAATATGGTTTTGGTATTATCATCATAAAATTCAAAAAAGAGCAGGGTATCAGGGCGCAAAACTTGGGTAGACCAAGGGTTAAGAACAACCCTAGGTCACCAATCACATTTAGGTATGGGTTATTCAACAAAAACAAGATTGATTTTTTTCAAGGTTCATATTAGAAGAGATCATGTTACTTATGAGCTAATTGGGTAGGTTTTGTTGGTAATTATTCTACAGTTTGGCGGAAGTTGAATTGTAAGCTTGCAATGCAGTCTTGGGAACTCCTGGGTTGTTACTTGACCCACAATAATTTATGCTTGATTTAGGATCAGCAACACTACTGACAACACTGCCACCATTTCCAGCTCCTGGTCCTCCATTTTCAGAGCAAATATTTTGTAATTTGGTAAGGTAAGAATCAAACTGATCTTGAGAATTGTTGCCTGGTATTCCACTGGTGGCCACATTGGTACCACTAGGTGGAACTGAGGAAGGAGGTGGGGGTATGATAGGTTCTCTCACTTGGCCAAGTATGGACATGACATTGCTTCTTAGATTTTCATAATAGCTGTTGAGTTTGGAAGCTCTATCTGTCAAATCATTATTTTCCTGGAATTGAGACTTACTACTTCAGCAATGTTGTACTAGTTGCCAAATAGAGGAGTGTACCTTTTCTTCCAAAGTGGAAGTGTCATGGCTGGGAGATGTTTTTTCCTGAGTCTGACTGTCAGGGTCATAAGAATTCCCAGAACTTGAGAGAGCAACTAATCTGTTGCCAAAGGTTGTTGAGGAGCCATTACTATACTTGATGTTTCCTGACAATTGTTCTCTTAGAGCCTTGTTTTTGCTAGCTATGGGACAACCCGATGCACTAGAAAAGTAGAAGAAGAAGACACTCTTGAGAGTTATGCTTCAGCCATTACAAAGTTGCTTCTTGCAACAAACTTTTCTTTACCTTCGGTGGGACAGAAACTTTCCAGTAGAGTGTCCAGACCCATCACATCCAGGCACGGGACACCTGTGGGGACAAGAACAAAATTTGAATTCAATACAACAAAGTTTCCTAAGAAGAATTTGATTACCTTAGGGGCTCAGCTTCAGTGCCGTCTTTGGGTCGACTTTTGGGTTTATTTGCTCGAGGACAGCCAGAGAGACTAGAAAAAGGACATCAAATAAGACTTTTTGCTTAAAAAGAACTGAGATTTGGTTCTTTGTTTCAAGAGAAAACCAATTACCTTCTATGTGTGGAGTAGTTGCCTGTGGAATGTCCCATACCATCGCATGCGGGTGTGGGACACTGAATCAAGTCTTTGTTGTCCTTTCTACGGGTGAAAACGGTAGAAGGATTAGCAAAAGTATCAGACGCCAAAGCAGTGCAAGCCCTGCAAAAAGTTGAATTTCAAATTTTTAAAGATCGTCAGCTGACGACTCCAAGTTGAGCCGCCGCCACTGCCGCGCCGCGCCAATTCCGCCATAGAGAAGAACACCAAAAAAAAGTTTTGTGTCTCAGTTTGAAAACTCGAACAGCATAAAAGTTGTCTGCACCAAGAACTTTGTTATCTAAAAGTGTGTTCCAAGACTTTGTCATGAGTCATCAGAAGTTCCTGGATAAGTTTTAGGGGCCGGGCTGCCGAGCCGGCCGGCCATCATAAGCTGGCCGGCCTCTCCTAGCCTCGGCAGCAACGGCGGCCGACTTTGCCGCCCTTCAGACCAAACTAGAAACAACTTTGTGGCTAGCAAGAAGAACAAGAACAAGAAGAATCATTTGGAAATAGTTTTCAGCACAAGTTTGCCCTAAGTCTGCCAACTTCTCGATAAAGTTTGAAAATTACCTTGAAACTGAAGGCAAGAGGTCCGTCTTTAAGGGCAGCTCGCCCGATCCGCCAGAGGAGGCGGAAATGGCTGCCGCGGCGGCCGTCAAGCCTGAGACGAAGCCGTAGGAGTTCAAGGGGTCTTGGTCGTACCCAGCGGCCGCCGCCGGGTTCATGCCAAATGTGCTGGAATAACCGGAGTAACTAGCTTGAGGATAGGAGGCATATCCAGAAGAGTATGTGGAGTAACCAGAGGGACCAGTGGAAGACAAACCAAGGGATGAGTAACCAGCTACTGGGTTGGATCTGTACCGGTTGAGTGTGTCAGTTGTGCTAGAGTTACCAGATTCAGAGGTACTGAAGCTGCCAGCTACCATAGTAGAGGCCGAGGTGGTGGTGTAGGTGTACGCACTGGTGTTGCTGGAAAAATCGACTGGTTCAGTTTGCTCTTGTTTCTGTTCTTTTTTGGCCTCTTGTCTGGTCAAATCTAAGATTTGCGGACTGGAACCATTGTTTTGGGCTGAACCACTACCATAAGTGGAAAACTGAGATCCTGCAGCTTGAGCAGCAGCTGCTGCTGCCGCTGCTTGAACAGCTGAAGTCTGTTGCTGGCTCTGTTCTGTCATGGACAAGTCCAATGTTGAAGCTGAATCTGGCAACTCTGGTGTTTTGACTGATAGATTGATGGCTGAGTGAGGAACAAAGGCTTTGGGTCCAGCTCCATAAGAGTACATTGAAGTCCTATCATATGGGTAAGATGGAGGAGTGGGTCCATAAGGTGCACCAAAGGAACTCATATAACTGCCATAAGGATATGAGGCTGATTGGTAGCTCTGTTGTCCATAGTAATCCATGCTGGTGGGTCTGGTGGTTGAAACTGTACTGGCATGCTCATTCCTGGCATTGCCAGCACTGTTTCCACTACAAGGTCCTAATTCTTCATAGACTTTTCCTGTGGAAATGTCATATTTGACATTTTGCTTGCTCAACTTATCATCCAAAGTATTGTTATTTTCATTAGGGGTTGCTGAAGAGTTGTTTGAAGAACTTGAGAAGGAGCCAGGCTTCAATGGAGTCCAATTGGAGAAATTTGGCTGATTCAAACTTGCAGCTGCAATGAAAATAGTTTTTTGACAAAAACTTTTAGATTTTTCAATGTCAAAGTCATACTACTTCCTAAACCACAACACTTTTTGACACCTGTTGAATAGATATCAAAGTTTTGTTTTGACTTTCATGGTGACTGGCTGTTAAGCTGTAGCAACAAAGTTGGCTTTTGTCTAAAAAGTTTAGTAGGACCTACTACTACAGAAGAGAAGACCACTACTGCAACTATTATAAACAGTTTCATAAAGAAAACTTCCTCCAGGTTAGCATAAAAGTTATTCAACTAAAGAATAAGGAAGAAACAAGTGCTTTGAAAAAAAAGAGACCAGCTACTCTATTGCTGTAAGCTAAATGAATGATTAATCTATAGCTCTATTGCAGGGGAGAGAGAAGAGAAACTAGAATGAATATTAACCAAACTATCCTAGAAAGCTGCAAACTTTTCTTTTTGTCAATGTACTCCCATAAAAAGTTGTTGCCCTCTTAATGCAACCTTACATACAATTACCTGATGCAAGAGCCATTATTCCTTGGCTTTCTTCTTGGTTTTGGGAATGTTCAGCAAGGAGAGTTTATCTGTAAAGACACAAAAAAGAAACATTTGATTGAAAAGTAATCTCTACACTTCATTTGAGTTTGTGTTTGGCCAAGGGAAAGGTTTTATGAAAGCAGGGGAATGAAAAAAAGGGGCTGCTGCCACTGCTGTTCTAAATCCTTTTTTCTCTTTTCTAAATGAAGAGGTTCTTTTGCTTATCCTAGCCTGGCAGCACTGCTAGTGGAAGAAGGAGAGGAGGCAAAGCTAGGAAAAGAAAATTCGTTTTTAATTCCCCTACCCAGATGAACTTTGCATCTCCTCTCTTAGCTGCTAGCTAATGCCGCTCGTCCGCTGCTGATGCTGTGTGAGAGGAAAAAAATGAGGGGCTCCAAAACTTGCATTTGATGAAGGGATTAGCATCCACTTTTTTTAAAAATCTTGCCTCTAGAAAAATAGGGGGAAAGAACCCTAAATAAAGAGGTCTTGTCTGACCAGAAAAAAGAAGACCATGGATTGCATAGCTCTGTGGACGCAAGTTATGCAATTTCTGGCGCGAAAAAGTCTCAGACTTGAGATTTGGTGTGGGTCATCGGAGGACCCCTAGAAACATTTTTTGTTAAAACTTTTTTTCAAAATTCGTGTCAAAAA